>JZKD02S1767318.1:39459-56672 GCA_000966675.3 Picea glauca
ATATTATCGATTTAAGTTGTCACTTATGTTAAAAAGTTACACTTCTTGATGCAACTTCTCCCAAGTTTTCCTTACATGAACCATAAAAGAAGAGGTAAGAATCATGTTTTTGAATATCCATTCATTGATATCTTTGTTTGTATGCTCTAATTTCCATTTTGGTAGGGCTATTGGTTTTTGTGTATCTTGCTCTAGTTAAGAGACATTTATTTAATCAAGATATAACTCACATGTCCCTTGTATAAACACTATTTAGACAAAGTTGAGATATGTCCCTTGTATAAACACCATTTAGACAAAGTTGAGATAACTCCACTTGTTAAGGATACCATAGACTCGATTGTCTTTATTGGAGTGATATTTATTTAATCAAGTTATCTTTCACATCCATTTATTTAATCGAGATATCTGTCACATGTGCATGTCCCTTGTATAAACACCATTTAGACAAAGTTGATATATCTCCACTTAACACATGTCCCTTGTATAAACACCATCTCGACAAAGTCAAGATAGCTCCACTTGTTAAGGCTATCTTAGACTCAATTATCTTTATTGGAGTGATATTTATTTAATCAATATATCTCTCACATGTGCATGTCCCTTACATAAACACCATTTAGACAAAGTTGAGATATCTCCACTTGTCATAGCTACCATTGACTCAATTGTCTTTATTGGAGTGGTATGAATGTATTCAAAGATAATCGTGTAACACCCATTTCATTAAATCTGAACCAATTTTTGTCTAATTTGCTTTTAAAAAAAAGTTAATATTGGTGTTCCAATAATGCCAACATTACATTTTAATAATATTAATATTAGATTTCAACATTATTCATTATTTTCAAATTATGAATTAAAATGCCATGGTTAATTATTTCATGAATGAATATTTTTAAAAAGAACACACAACTCTCTTACTATATAGTGAGAATAAGAAATGCATGCAATTTTTTTGTTATATCAAATTTCATGTTTTTTTTTTTCCAAATTATTCAATGAATTTTCAAGAAAAAAAATCATATTTCTTTGCAAATTATTTAATAAATTTTCACTACTAATACATACTTTAAAAATAGCATAAAAATTATTATAATTATTTAAATTTTCATGCTAATTTTTCATTTATATGAAATCTTTAAAAGATTTTACTAACCATGCTGAACACTTTACACAAATAAAAAATATATAAAACTCATTTACTTACGATAACATTTTATATTTAACTTGTTTTACAATAACATTTTATCTCAAATTTTATATTTAACATGTTTGAATAGGTTGCATGGCATCTACACATTTTAACAATAATAAAGATGACCCCAATTCATTTAACACATGTTTTTAATCAACTTGTTCATAATTATAATTTTTTTAAATTTTTTATGATTTTGTATATTCATTTCTTTTTTAATACTCATTTCTTTATAATTTTTTTAGTATACTTTAAAATTTTAAAATTTCTACAAAGGTTTAAAGTACATATATGGATTTTCAACACCAACAATATCATTTTGACTTTTACACACAACCCTATTGTGTTAGAACAAATTTATCATATTTAAAGGTTGGGCAAACATAAAATACACATTCAAATAACACCTTTCAATCTTAACCATCAATGGTTTGTTTGGATTACTTTAACCAAAGCCTAATGCGTGAATGAAACCCCAAACACTTTAGAAAGGGACACAACCTTATTAGTACCTACCCAAGAAGGTATTATATTAATTGATATGATGTCAAACCTACATCACTAATCAATTATATCCTAATCCTTTTGAAAAAAACGTATTTTATTTATTTATTTTAAGAAATTCAATTAATTTTTTATTTTTACAATTTCATACATCAAAATTTTGATTGGTTCATAGATATTGATTAGACATAAATACCCCCGACGTATGATATTTTTTTATCTTTATTTGTAAGAGCCCTAAAATAATTTAAAAACAACAAATTCCAAAAAATTATGATTGGCTCAACCTACCACATTTTTTATTTTTTTAGATCATTCTCTCCTCCTCTGTACTCAACCTACAAACACCATCAATGCATTGACAAAATCGTCCGCTAAGCAGGGCCAAATCCACAACATTTTCTCATCCTTTGAGCTCATTTTCTTATCCTTCGAGCTCATTTTCTCTTCCTTCGAGCTCAACTTGCAAACACCATCAATACACTGAAAACAAGAGAGTCCTCCATAAACAACCCAATGTTGTGGTTCATGGCTCGTGGCTTGCAACCACAAATCTTTGATTGTCACTCTAGCTCTTTATAGTTCAATTACTACCCAACTTATCTTCTTCATTATTGGAGCTTAGTATAAATTGTAAGGACCTTCAATGGAAAATACATATTCAGTTCCATTTTGACTCATCGCTTCCTGTGTTGAGACTCCTCCCGCTCCCTTGCCTCCATTTCTCTGGTTCGTGACCAAATAAATGTGAGTAAATGTCCACTCCAATGTCTGTGTCTTCTTGGATTGTGTGTACATGCTCTGTTTTTCTATGTATTTGACTCCAGTCTTTGTTTTCACGCTAGGAATAGGTGATGATCGCAAATTCGAATCTATCCGAGGTCATGCACAGAGGAATATACATGAATCAATTTTCATCCACCAACAAATACAAGGAATTGTCCATTTTACAGGTCGATGCCTTGCGGGTGGTGGACAACAAATCGATGGTGGTGAAAAGAGAATGAGAAAGAGCCTTTGACTTGGAGGCTGAGAGGGATTGGACCTACAAGGTAAGTTCAAGGACCAATGACAAGGACAAGATATGTTCAACGAGGAAAAGGCTGCAACTTTCCAAGGCGTAGTCTAAACTATTGGAGGAAATTTTTCGAGAGCATAGTATTTTGAATTGGTAGTGCTAGGATATTAATAGAGAGATCACCATAGTAAAGGTTTATCTCCCATTAAAGAGCTTAATGAAGGCAAGGATACGCTCAAGAGGGGAGCGCTACCAGGGTGGAGATTCACACACTTCTTCATGAAAGAGGATATTCACACACTTCACTGGGCAGTGAGGCCAAAAGAGAAAAGGGACATGTTAACAATGCAATACAAGGAAGAAGTAGACAAAAATGCATGCGCAAGCATGCCAAAACACTCAAGAAGTACAAAGAACTACGCTAGTTATTGAGCTAACCTCATGTAATGTCCCCGACCACGATACATCAGAGAACTCTTTCATTCTCTCTGCGGAACATACTGTAACATACCCAACATCCAACTGAGCTATGCCACACAAAATTTTCGAACTGCATGCAATTAAAATATACACACAGAGAACTCTTGTGGAAATATATATAAAATGAAAAAAAAAAATACATACTGTAAATACACAGATTCATATGAACATGAAAGTAAACATATACATGCATCATGTACAGACAATACCCATAAATACAAAGGAAGCTATAACCACACATAAGATAAACCCATAAAATAAACATGTAAATGACAATGCAGCATGTAAGTTTATCACACAATTGAAACTTATCTTAGTAAGAATATCACCAACTGCATGCAAACCTTCCATGAACCTCCCAGCCTTAGAACACACTGCTCATCACTCTCAATAGTGGGTCACCCCCGAGCTGGGACTAAACTCCACTCGGGTAAAAGGATTCCTAACCAGGCTAATGGTTCATAGACAACAGGAAAGACTCTGTCACAGGTGCTCACTCAAATAATAACCTATAGTCCCTCATTCCCCACATGCATGTCCCACCCCGGGAAGTGTGCCCCTTCTCTGCTCAACAATCCTTCGGCTGCCCCACTCCCTTTCCAGGGTTCAGCAACAGGCCGGACAAGAAGTCTCTGAGCCATGTAGTTGTATTTTATCA
This sequence comes from Picea glauca, assembly GCA_000966675.3. Taxonomy (NCBI): domain Eukaryota; kingdom Viridiplantae; phylum Streptophyta; class Pinopsida; order Pinales; family Pinaceae; genus Picea; species Picea glauca. The sequence continues at coordinate 43,318 of JZKD02S1767318.1, forward strand.
CCTTCAGGAAGTCAATTCCCAACAATTCTCTCAATTAGAGAGAAATTGCTCACGGGCCTTACAACCTGCCTCTTCAATATCCCACAAGATTGACAACCCGCTTCTTCAGTCCATCCCCTTGGCTAACCAACTACACAAACAAGTATGGCTATGGATACAAGTTCAGGTGCAGTGATAGGAAATATGGAGGATAGTTGACTTAGTGAGTGAGTGATCATCAAACAATGGTTGAATGATGGAAAGAATGATGGGAAATGAACTAAGTCCCAACAATATGTATGCATGTGCCCAACTTGACACTTGTCATGTTGGGAGCTACTTTGGCCCACTTGTCCCCAACTTTGGAACTTAGGATAAAATAATTACTCATACTTTATACCTTAAAGAGATATTAATATAATATTCCTTTTTGGCTTAAGCTCCCTAGCTTAGCCCTTTTCCTTAACTTTTAGCCCCACCCTTTCCCCAACTAGTGGCATTTAGTCCCCCAATACTCTTTTATCATGGTCGGTCTGCGCGCAATGATGCATTTTATATTAATTATGAGATATATACAAAAGTAGGTGCACTAGCCTTTAACATCTAGGCTCTTCGTCCTAATCAAAACACAAGCATCCAAGCTTATAATAACTAGCTCACCAGCCTCTAAAACACAACATATACACAAAGGCTCCCTGGCCTCAAAATCATGCACACTTAAGTTGTTGTGTGCAGTTTCCTGGATTGTGCACACTTCCTCATTTTACTGCGCAGTACATGCGCCCACTATGCCATGAAAGGTGCATACAAAATGATATCAAACAACTCACCAGCTTAAGTACATTTTCATTTACATTACAATTGGGTTCAGCCTCGGGACATTACAATCCCCTCCCCTTATTTATGCACTGTCCTTAGTGCATCATGTATACATATACAACAAAATTTTCAAAAATCCTCAAGAAGATGTGGGTATTCTACCCACATTGCATCCTCATGCTCCTAAGTAGCATCCTCAGGACCGCACCAGGTCCATTGGACCTTTACAAGCCCTATGGCTTGATTATGGAGTTGTTTGATTTTCCGGTCCATAATGCGTACCAAATGCACTTGGAAAACGCCTTCTTGCTCCACCTAAATCACATTCCAATCAATAACATGATTAACATCAGGTATATATTTCTTGAGCAATGATACATGGAATACATTATGAATAGACATAGATGCAGAAAATGCAATCATATAAGCCACTGGACCAATCCTCTCTAGGATTTCAAACAACCCACGATAGAGAGCTACCAACTTTGAGAAATTCCCCAACTTCAAGGAACTTTTGTTGGCTTTCACTTTCAAGAATACATGGTCTCCCACTTTAAATTCCCTGGGAGTTTTTCCCCTATCAACATAGCTTTTCTGCCTATCTTGAGAAGCCTTTAATTTTTGTTTTATTTTATCATTTTCTCCTCCATTTCCTTGAGAAAATATGGCCCAACCACTTCTCTATCTGTCGGGTTATCCCAACTTACCAGTGTGTTTCACTTTCTTCCATAAAGTGCCTCAAATGGGCTCATCTTTAAAGATGTTTTGTACCCATTGTTATAAGAAAACTCTACCAAGTCTAGGTAGTCTTCCCATTTTGATGGTTTATCCATCACATACATCCTCAACATGTCCTCAATCACTTGATTCACCCTCTCTATTTGTCCATCTGATTCTGGATGATAAGTTGTACTAAAATTCAAATTTGTTCCAAATCCATTAAATAATGCTTTCCAAAATTTTGAGGTAAATTTTGGATCTCTGTCAGACACAATTGTCTTGGGTATGCCATGTAATCGAGCAATTTCCTTCATATAAACATCAACAATGTTGGTTTCCTTGTGAGTGAGTTTAACTGGAATAAAATGGGCATCTTCAGTAAGCTTATCCACCACTACCATGATAGAATCATGCTGCTTGTTTGTTCTGGGCATTTTGGTGATGAAATCCATTGTTACAACTTCCCATTTCCACTCAGGAATGGGTAATGGCTGTAGCAAACTAGTTGGGTGTCTATGCTCAACATTTACCTTTTGACATTCCAAACATTTGACAATAAAATATGCAACTTCTTTCTTCATGCCTGGCCAATAATATAGGCTCTTGACAACTGCAATAGTTTTCTGATAACCTGGGTGCCCAACATAAGGTGCATTTTTCATTTCTCTCAATATCATATTTTTCAATTCCTGAGAATTTGGTACACAAATTATGCCCTTGTACATGAGAATTTCATCATTATCTAGCTTGTATTCTTCCATTTTCTACTGCAAATTACCTTGCTGTAATTTTTCCACTAATTCCTTGTATTGCAAATCTGATTTGGCAGCCTCTATAATTTTGTCTTTCAAATCTGATTGGTACATGTTAATGGTTGTAGCATGTAATTAATGCACTCTTATGTTGAGTGCATCAACCACTTTTTTCTCTTTCCCCTTGATATGTTTTATATCAAAGTCATATTCACTTAGAAATTCTAACCATCTACTTTGCCTAGAATTTAGAGTTGGTTGATCAAATAAATATTTCAGACCATTATGGTCTGTTCTTAGCTCAAACCTTTTCCCCATGAGATAGTGTCTCCATTTCCTCAAGGCATGCACTATGTATACCAACTCCAAATCATGAGTTCCATAGTGTCGTTCATGCTCATTTAACTTCCTTTACTCATAACATATAACAAACCCATTTTGACTGAGGACTCCACCAAGTCCCTCTTTACATGCATCTGTGCATACAATGAAGTCTTCATTTGGGTCTGCAATCCTTAGTATTGGAGCACTTGTTAATAATTGTTTCAAGTGTTGGAAACTCTTTTCACAATCCAATGTCCACTGAAACTTCACACCCTTCTTTTGTAAGGAAGTGATTGGGTGTGCAATCTTTGAGAATCCTTCAATAAATATCCTATAGTAGCCTACAAGGCCCATGAATGATATGACCTCTATCACATTCTTTGGCGCTGACCATTCTCTAATGGCTTCTATATTCTTAGGATCCACTGCTATCCCATCCTTTGAAATGATATGTACCAAATAATGAATTTGCTTTTGATAAAATGAGCACTTGCTCAACTTGGCATACAACTGATGCTCCCTTAACACTTTCAACACCATCCTCAAATGATTCTCACGCTCTTCTTCTGAATTGGAATATACGAGGATGTCATCCAAAAAGACAATGACAAACTTGTCTAGATATTCTCGGAAAACACCATTCATTAAGCACATGAAAACAACTGGTGCATTTGACAACCCAAATGGCACCACTGTGAACTCATAATGACCATACCTTGTCCTGAAGGTGGTCTTGCTAATATCTTCCTCTTTAATCCTTACCTGATGGTATCCTGACCTGAGATCTATATTTGAAAATATCTTTGCATCCTTCAATTGATCAAATAGATCGTCAAACATTGGCAGATGATACTTGTTCTTCATAGTTACTTTATTCATCTGTCTGAAGTCAATGCACAATCTTAATGTTTCATCTTTATTCTTCACGAACAATACTAGGGCACCCTAAGGTGACACACTTGGGTGTATATACCCCTTCTTCAGAAGTTCTTCAAGTTGCATTTGTAACTCCTTCAAATCTAGTGTACTCATTCTATAAGGAGTGTTTGACACTGGAGCTGCTCCAGGCATTAAATTTATAGAGAAATCAATGTCTCTCTTTGGTGGTAGTCTTGGTATCTCCTTGAACACATCTTCAAAATCTTTCAGGACTGCATGATCTTACAAATTTGGCACCTTATCTTTAGGTGTCTCTTCCATATGAGCTGCAAATATTTGACACCCTTTTCTGTAACATTTCTTCAGCTGCAATGCTGAAATTTCTCTGATGATTACTGCCCTGGGAATTCCCTGCACTCTCCTTAGGATCCCTTCCTCATCGAAGAAAATAAATGCCTTGTTCTGATAGTCTAGGACAACATAATGTTGGTCCAACCAATCCATCCCAATTAGACAATCATAGGAACCTAAAGGCAAGATGTTCAAATCTTCCCTAGTGTTCAGTCCATTCATGTCCATAAGACATGACTTAACCATCTCATTAACTTTTCTTTTGGCTCTGGTAGCTAGCTACACCAACCAAGATTTTCCATGCTTTCTTCTTGGAAAATGAAAACTTTCCACCATCTTAGGATATATATAACTATGACTATCTCATGAGTCAATTAAAATAGCAATGGTTTGGTTGTTGATCATACCTTCCACCTCAATCATATGTGATTGATACTCTACTTGCTTGTTGTCCAGGGCTGCATAGATCCTTGGTACATTTCTGTCCATGTCCTCCACCGTTTTAGCTTGTTGTACATTGTGAATAGTTCTCGCTTTTTCACTTCTGTGAGGACAATCTTTGTACATATGATCTCCTTTATACCCCCAACATTGAATAGGTGGTTGTCTTGGCCTTTGACCCCCCGTCTCAATCGTTCTGGTTTCTCTAGGAGTTTGTTGTCCCTGTGGATTATTTCTGAAGAATGATGGCTTAGATCCCTTCTTCCTCTGATCCACCTTGAATTTCTTTTTGCCTTCCCAAGCTTTTTGGAAAGTTGGCCTTGATTTTTGTTGATCATAAAGGAATTTAGCTCGCCTTATGGTCTCCTCCAATGTATTGGGATCATCATACTATATTTTGTCACTGATAAATGATGGAAATCCACTCAAATACCTCTAACTGTCAATTGTCTCATCCTTGATGAAAGAGACATACTTCAACAATTCTAAAAACCTTCTTTCATATTCATCTATTGTCATACTCCCAAGATTGATTTCAAATAACTCTTTCATTTTCTTGTCATAGTATCTCTTAGTCAAGCATTTCTTTTCAAAATACTTCTTGAATTCTCTCCAAGCAATACTTTTCTCTTTAATGTGTTGCACCTGCACAAGCCGATCTCACCACATGGATGTCTTTCCCTTGAGTTGATAGATAGAAATTCTACCTTCTGCATGAGAATAATAATTATGCAATTGAAAATATTTTCTCATGCCCAATAACCATATCTCTACATCTTCATCCTTCTTGTGCTCACCATCAAATGTAGGAGGTTTGATTTTGTTCATTTCTCCTCGTAGTTCATCCACCCCAGACCTCTTATGCTTCCTTATAGGGGACATACTTGATCTGTTGTGTGATTTCTCATTGGAATGCCTCGGGGAGTGATGGTGATGTCTTCTAACACTTCTTGATCTTCTTTTCACATCAGGAGACATGTGACTTCCTGATTTGCTTGAGCCACTCTCCTTATCCAATTTCTTTTCAATTATGTTCAAGATCTGCAATAACTTCATGTGTAAGTCCTCTTGCTGCTCCTTGGCCTTCATAAGCCTTTCATTATCATATTTATGGATTTAGACATCCTTCTGTAAATTTTTAATGGTCTCTACCATATTCATGTTTTCATCTCTTCCTTCTCCATGTCCATTGGAGTTTGTTTCTTCAATGCCGAAATGGACATCCATCCCTATGATCTCATCTTCCTGGATGTAAGTCCCCTGTGCCTCCTCCATTAATCTAGAATCTGTGTTGATCTTGATCTGATCTATTTGTTGTTAACTCTGCAAAATGTGCAGCCAACAAAACTTTGTCAGGCTAATTGTTTCAACAATTTCATGAAAATATGAACCATTCTGGTTCAATAATATATATCAGAATTCTGGTTCAATAATATATATCAGAATTCTTCCTTATGATTTCTTGGAAAATTTAATTCTTAGATAAATTTTCTAGGTGGATAATTATATTCCACTGACCAACACCTTTCCAATGCCTTCTCCCATGCTCAATTTCAAGTCTCGAGCAGAAAGTTATGGTTATTTGAAAATTGTCCATTAATGTTTTTTGTTCATTTTTCAACTTGGCGCAACTCTGCGTTGTAATTATGAAATTTCACACCTAATCCATTGTATTTTTCATAGGATCTCAATTGGGTTTCTTCATATACATATTATGGAAACTCTTTCCAAGTTTCACCCTTTTCTGGGTTCTTGGATGCTAGTTACAACTTGCTGAAGTTCTAGGCCAATTTTTGTCTTTGGTCTGGAATGCTACATGTACCTTATTTTCCATAAACACTTTTAGCATGCCCATAAATTTAATTCATCTCTCGGACTGTCTTCTATGGTTCAATATATTTCCATTGAATTCTCCTATGCATCAATCTGATTCCGGAGCAGAAAGTTATGGCTCTTTGAAGTTAGATGGGTCTTAAAATTTACCCTCCACTGTTTGTGTTGTAACTTTCTCATAAAAGCTATGTTTGACGAATAGTTTACACCATTAGAAATATCTCTCCAATCTCTTTTATTTGAGATACATAGATAGAGTGTGCCTTGACACACTCTATTCTTGTGTTTTTTGAGTAGCTGAAAACGTTGTTAAGGCCCTCAAACACACACTGCAAAAATATGACGTTCAAATGATATAAAACGTTGCAGAAAATCCTTGGTTTTTTGTTGTTTTTCACCATCAAAAGGACTTCACGTGCACAAATTTCAACCTGTAACCCATATTTACCATGCATAGCAACAACACAAGGTAAATCATGCTTTGCGCACTTTAAAACCACTATGTATCACTTCTCTATCGTGCCAATAACTTGCGCACACTACTTTTATGTCCCTCGCCAATATCCACCGCGCACAGTTTTTGTACCAAGCACTGATATTTCATGCACATTTCACTCGACACACTGCACCATGCCAAATTTTAGTATGCCCCACCGTGCACCAATACTCTGCGCATCACCATTAACTAAATATTTGTGTAACAACATATACCCACATTGCGCGCGCACCAACCAAACTCCTCTGCACTCTGCTAATACTGCGCACACCACGCACGCCATTATTATTTTTCTACGTGGAGCCAAAATTTAGTGTGCACATCCGCACACCAGCATTTTTCCGTACAACGCCCAAAATTTAGTGTGCACACTTGCACACCAACATTTTTCAGCTCGGTGTTGAATTTTACCTATCACAAACTTTTCACTGTGCCACATGCATTTTTAGTGTGCCCAACTGCACACATTCACCTTTATGCGCATCGATTCCTCGTGAATTTTGCTGCATAAATTGGGGATTTTTCCTAACTTTTTCCCAATTTACCATAGACATTCTGCAACTATGAAATTTCCTCAATTTCACCTCGAGAACACTATTTCAACCTATGCAACCACAAATCGCTATGGGTTGACATTTCTGGGACAATTTTTTCCTAAACTCCATTCACGAATTGAGAATTTTAATTACGAATCTCGCTCCATCTGTCATGGCTTCACTATGACTTCAAATTCGACCAATTCTAGGTCTTAATTTGCTAGAACAAATATTACATTAAGAATATCTCACTACATGGCCAAATTTCTTAATTTTCCCATGAATTTAACATCGAAAATTGAGGCTTTTTCCAATTTCCCGTCGTTGCTTCTACATTTTACCATGGACGCTCCACAACTCAAAATTTGGCCACTTCGAAATAAATTCTCTGTGAAATTTCACTTCAACTCAACTTGCTCGGCCCATCCAGGCTCAGTGTTGAAAACCAAAGCTCTGATACCATATTGTAACGTCCCCGGCCACCCAGGCCAGGCCATGATACACCAGAGAACGATTTCATTCTCTCTGTGGAACATACTATAACATACCCAAAATCCAACTAAGCTATGCCACACAAATTTTTCGAACTGCATGCAAATAAAAAATAAACACAGAACTCTTGCATATAAATATATATATATATATATATATATATATATAAATATATATATATATATAAATATATATATATATATAACGTAAACAAAAAAATACATATTGTAAATACACAGATTCATATGAACATGACAGTAAACATATACATGCAGCATGTATAGGCAATACCCATAAATACAAAGGCAGTTATAACCACACATAAGATAAACCCATAAAATAGACACGTAAATGACAATGCAGGATGTAAGTCTATCACATAATTGACATTGATCTTAGTAAGAATATCACCAACTGCGTGCAGACCTTCCATGAACCTCCCAACCTTAGACCAAACTACTCATCACTCTCAACAGTGGGTCACCCCCGAGCTGGGACTAAATTCCACCCGGGTAAAGGGATTCCTAACCAGGATAATGGTTCATAGACAACAAGAAAGACTCTATCACAAGTGCTTACTCAATTAACAGCCTACAGTCCCTCATTCCCCACATGCCTGTCCCACCCTAATAAGTGTGCCCCTTCTTTGCTCAACAGTCCTTCAGTTGCCCCACTCCCTTTCCAGGCTTCAACAACAAGACGAACAGGAAGTCTCCTAGCATTGTAGTTGTAGTTTAGCACCTTCAGGAAGTCAATTCCCAACAATTATCTCAACTAGAGAGAAATTTCTCACGGGCCTGGCAACCCGCCTCTTCAATATCCCACGGGCCTGACAACCCGCTTCTTCGGTCTAACTCCTCGGATAACAACCTACATAAACAAGTATGGCTATGGATACAAGTTTAGGTACAATGATAGGAAATATGGAGGATAGATGACTCAGTGATTGAGTGATCATCAAACAATGGTTGAATGATGGAAATAATGATGGGAAATGAAATAAGTCCCAACAATATGTATGCATGTCCCCAACTTGACACGTGTCATGTTGGGAGCTAATTTGGCCCACTTGTCCCCAACTATGGAACTTAGGATAAAATAATTACCCATACTTTATACCTTAAGCTCCCTAGCTTAGCCCTTTTCCTTAACTTTTAGCCCCACCCTTTCCCCAACTAGTGGAGTTTAGTCTCCCATACTCTTTTATCCTGGTCAGTCTGCGCGCAACGATGAATTTTATATTAATTATGAGATATATACAAAATTTGATGCACTGGCCTTTAACATCTAGGGTCTCTGACCTAATCAAAACATAAGCATCCTAGCTTATAATAACTGACTCACCAGCCTCTAAAACACAACATATACACAAAGGCTCCTTGGCCTCAAAATCATGCACACTTAAGTTGTTGTGCACGGTTTTCTGGATTGTGCACACTTCCTCATTTTACTGCGCAGTACATGCACGCACTATGCCATGAAAGGTGCATATAAAATTATATCAAACAACTCACCAACTTAAGTACATTTTCATTTACATTACATTTGGGTTCGGCCTAGGGACATTACACCTCAAGAAGGACAAAATACTATGCTAGTTATTGGGTTGGTAAGCATCCATACTTGTTACTTCTACTTGGTATAGGGAGTTCCCTAACCCATACAACTTCTCTTTGGGGTTTGTGAACCTATTTGGTGTGGCAGGAACCATAGTTATGCCCCTGGATCAGTTGGTTGTTTATGTTCGCAATCGAATTCAAGGCATTTATATGCTCTCCTCATTGTTGTGCACTATTTTCAAGTAGGACGACCACCTAATACCAAACATAAATCTTGTTTAAGATCCTCCAATGTTGGATATTATTGAGCCTTAACTAGAGGCAACTAAGAACATGTTGTTGATCAAACATTTGGTCACCTAAATTTTCCACTCTTTGGAATAATAAAACTAATTGATATTAGAAGAAGAAAATTTTGAAATATCATAAGCTCATGGTGTAGCCCTCTATCTTAGCTTCATCATGCACTTTACGGATTAAAAATCCAAATCTGTATGCTTAAGTTTTCCATATTTTTTTCCAACTTCCCAAAGAGCACTTATAACCTACATACTCAGCCATTGTCAAATGCTTCTCTTATATTTTAACTTCTCTTCTCATTTCGTTCTTGGTTTCCTTTCACTTCTTTCTCTTATACTTATTTTCTAAGTATAGAATTGGTCTCATTCTCAAGTCTCTTTTATACTTCACAAGATCTCACACCCCTTTTTCTCATCACTCCACTCCACTCACTACATATGATCATGATCCCCTCACTTCACTCTCCCATAACATTTTCCCCTAATCCCATTCCCCATCTCTTCACTCCTCTCCTCCCTACATATAAATTTTATTCTCTCTCCTCACCTTATCACTTTCCCTGTCCCCCTCTCGTTATTGTCCATACTTCAAATATTTTTCATACTCTACTTATCACTCCACTCCTCACTTCACCCATCTCCCTCTCCTGCGGCGCCACACTCATTTTTATTCCCCCCTCTCCTCAATCCATGCACCCAAACCCTATCCTCTCTCCTCCACACTCATTTCCATTTCCCCCTCTCCTCACTCCATGCACTCAATACTCTCTCTACGTCATCACTCTTCCTACCTCCCTTCTCCTCTTGTCCATCCCCCATATTCTCTCTTCCTTAATATGGTACCAAATTTTATTCAACCAATCACTTTATGAAATGTGGAAGACATGAAAACTAATGATACCAAGACATGTAACATCCAATCATGTTGAGACACTTGGTGTTGATTGGGTGACGACATGGACATCGACTGGGTGATGAGATGGATGTTGACTGGACAACGACTGGGCAAGTGGGCCATTGAAATTTTTATTAAGTTATGAATTCTCCTAAGGCTCAACCTCCATAAGTTCCTTTTGTTTCACATAAGTCATATGGAGGTATTTACCATATAAACATTGCATTCACAACTACAACAAAGCATGTGGGATTAAGAGGTGAATTTTAATCAAGGTCCAAAACTGATCCACGAATTTGATGGACGACTATTGAGCAACAAACTTCTAAGTTTCATAACTTAATATTTGGGCATCCATTTTGGGAAAAATATACCTTGTTGGAAATTTAATTCGATGAGGAATAAAATGGAACATGTGTGAAGAGATGAATTTGACCATAATTCTCCCATAAATTGAAAGAACAATCAACTCTATTTCCATGGTTTGTTGATAAATTTGTTTGAAACCTCAACTTCCCAAGGCTATAACTTAATATCCAAAACTCCAAATCTCGCTCAAGAAGAATCATTGGAAATCTAGGATGATGAATATTACTTCTAGAGCAGTTTCCATGGCTGAAAAATCAACTATCATGCTAAAAAAATTAAAACACAACCCACTTTTTAAAAAGGCGGTCAATTTGAAAATTTGGAAACAAAAGTTTATTAAATGACTTTATTAAAGAAGAAATGGACCCCACTTCAAGGAACAAATTTCAATGACGCAAATTCATTTATGAGACTTCAATAAAGAATTAATTAAAGTGATTTGTTCCAAAAAGGACACACGTGGAAATTTCTAGAAGGACACAACCCTAACTACTTCAAGAAGCATTGGGAGTAGATTTTAAAAGAGAGAAAGAACCATCAAAGAAAAGGTTAGAAGGGTCAAAAAGATTAGAATAGAAAATGTTCAACCATCAACATGAAGCCTAGTCTCTGATCAACAAATAAAGATCTCCATTTTTCTTCTTCTTCTCCTTCTTCTACATTGTTTTTCTCAAGCCTTTATGCTTGTATTTCCAAACTGAGTATAAGGTTGACATTTTTTAGTGTCTTTCTTATTTTCTTTCGAGACTCTTTCTCTAAAAGATCATGGAGTATTTTACAGCCATATACATGATTGATAAATGTAAGCCAAGATTGTTTAAATGATTAAAGGGGGTTTAGTTCTTGAATTTGGAAAGCTTTATTTCTAAGCATTAGTCAATTTGCTTACTGAAATGCTTTGTATTGTTGAATATCTTTTATGAAACTCCACATAGAACTACTTTGGGGTGTAACTTTAATGATTTCTCAAAGTATGAGTTTATTAGAAGGATAGTTTTGAAGTGAACATATCGTATTATCTTCTGTTTTGAATGAAATACTCATTTAAAGTTCTCTGAAATGATCAACACCATTTCACTCTTTTTCTTGTGAGAGTATATGGTTGCATCGTCTGTTTGCATACGTTTCAAAGGGTTGTAATAATTAAGTTGAGAATATATTTATTATGATATTGAATCCTTTCTTTATATATTTTTTTATGGTTAAGAAGTTGCTTGGTCCATTTAAGAATATATTTGGTTGTCAAGAACCATTTCATATATAAACTAAAGCAATATAGATTTGGAGTTTGTTGTTTAGCATTCTTCCATTTGTCACTCCAATCCAAGAACATCAAGCTACATCTTTTGGAGAATTTTAGAGGAGTACCACCTCTATAAAAATGCAGGGGGATATTTTATCCTTGTGAGGTTGTTGTTGGGATTGTGACCAATCTGAACATCAACACCTATCTTCGTTCCTAAATCTAACGCAGTGGGTGAGTGCGTAGTATATTCATTCTATCAACTTCATGTTCCTACAGCTCCATCATTTCCTTCTTCACCTATGCAATAAGGAATATCTTGTTTCCCCGATCTCCCTATTCCAATTTCCCATGCCCATCTATGACCGAATATTGGTCCCCTTCTTCCGAAGATTGATGGGGAGGGATGATGAATCAATCCCCTCCTCAAACCAAATGTAAGACTTTCATCGATAAGCATTTCACAATTTGGAATGCTCAACCTAATCCTATTTACATCTCGTTCATGAACAGAGCCTGGGTAGGGCCAACAAACATTCTGCCTCTTTATTTCATGAATCACATGCCTCTTACTTTCATGCGTCATATGCCTCCTACTTTCAAATTACTGATTTGAAATATTGACAAACCTTCTCATCTTCAAATCACATCACAACCATTCAACACTAGTAAAAGACTCTTGCTTTGGCTCAATGAATTACCATCTCTTACCTATGCCTGACCAACTCTCCATGCAACTAAGAATTTCTTGAAAATAAAATGAATTTTCCATTTAAAACCATTGCGTGAATTCCACCCCCACCTCTAGTTATTAACCCTATGCATAAATCTGCAAACATGTGTCTCTGGATATTTACCTTGGAGGAGTTATGGGACATCTGTGGTGGACAAGCATCCACGTTTTAAAATAAGCACATGATTCCTATATGTGTTTATGCATCAAGCATATAGGTACTCCGTTTGGGCTTATCTCCTTTACGATTTGACTTGGTCATGGATCTTTGATTCAATGTTTGCATTAGTTTGAATGCAGAGTGCGACAAATGCTTTCACTTTTCACTAATTTTAAAGTATTGTATTTTTTATTTTATAATATGCTTGGTAGTATCATATATTAACAATCAATAATTAACTTCATATTGGTGATATACTGATATACATGCCACATTGTAAGGACATCCGATTTCAAACATTTCAAATTTTAGTAACTTTTTTAAATAAATCTTTTCAATGAGTCTATGTAAGTTTTATGATCTAAAACTTTTATTTTCTAAATTCATAGACAATGAGTCTTGATAAGTTTTATGATCTCCTTTTGGGTTCTTTGTCCTTCACTTTTAAGATATGTGGGGATTGGAGTTTAGGATA
>JZKD02S1767318.1:80091-95777 GCA_000966675.3 Picea glauca
ATATGTAATTATGGAAAATTCAATATATAGATAGGTAGCTTGTAAGTTGAAATTTTGTTTGGGGTTTTTGTTTTCAGATAAATTGTGAATTGAATCTTTGTGTGAGAATCATAGAATTAAAATGGAGTGATAATGTATCTTTACAGTTGTTCTAAACCCTCATTGAAGACCCCATCCTTAATCAAGACCTACAAAACTGTTTTCGGGCAGTTTCGTGAAAATTTTCATGTAAAAGATAGGCATACACGCTTTTCTCAAAGAAAAATAGCATATACCTCTAGGCATATGCTCCTTTCCTTCATACAAAGTGAGTATACCTCATGTGGCATGAATTCCTAGCTCAAAATTTTGAATTTAAGAGGTTTTTAAGGGGGAATTTATTGGGTTTTGTCCTTGTGACAGAGGAGGTAATAAATGCGTTCCTAAGATGTATTTTACTCTATTATGAAGTGTATTAAACCTTATTCTTTATTAAAAAGAAGTCATAATTTGATCTAGAAGGAACTCCAAAATGAGTAAACCTTTGTAATTTTCCTTTTGGGGTTTTGAAATTTACCTAGCTAAAGAAAGAAATTGATTTCTATAGGTTTGAATTAATCTTGTATTCATGATATCATTATGATAGCTTCTTACCATATTTGTGAACATAAATATACGCAATTGAGTAAATACATACTCTTGAATCATTTTTAGAACATTATCTTTGTTGGGTTGTTATATTGTTTGCAGTGAAATTCTAGTCGAGGTGGATCGACTGACAGTCAAAGTCGAAGAAATCGACAGCAAGTCGAAGGTCAAGGTGGTTTGATCGGGAAATGTTGAAGTTGAAGATATCGACAGTAAGTCAAATTTTGAGGTGGTTCGATCGGGTAAAGTTAAAGTCAAAGATATCTAAAACAAGTCGAAGGCCAGGCTAGTTCGACTGGGTAAGGCTGAAGTTGAATATATCGACAATAAGTCGAAGAGGTCAACCAACAAGAGGTCGACATGTGTTCACATGACAAACGAATGATGACCAAATGAATTCCAATTGGTAATCTGACTTGGTAGTCAATTGTAACATAATCCCAAGATTCACGGGATGTATAGCCAATGATCTACGTGGATCTGTAACTATTTTTGGGTGTTTTTCTTTAGGGTTTTTCCTACTGTAAAGCCTATAAAGAAGGTGTGTTTTAATGCTGTAAAATATAATAAATAATCATAGAATAGCTAATCTTTAGAGGTTGTTGGTCATGCAAATGTAATCTGAATTAGATACATGGTTGTTCTTGTGTAAAACAAGAAGGTATGATGTCAATTGTGTCTTAGGTGTAGAAAAAGGTTAGGCATGTAACCTTTTATTTTGAATGAATAAGACAATAAGAGAGAAAGGCTCTCAAGGAATCATGGTTTTCCCATTTGGGTTTCTAGGGTAAAATATATGTGTATTATGTGTTTTCTTTGTCATTTACTTTCTTGTTTAAATCTTTCTTCCTCTCTTTTGCTAGGTTGAGTGTGGAAGTGCTCCTCATTTCCTAACATGTGGTATCAGAGCTTGGTTTAACAATATTGGATCTAATCTAAACCATAGGTTCAGTAATATTCATAAGTTAGAAATATTTAAATATTGTGTTAAAGAATGGCAAGCAACTCAAGAATAAAGATCGAAAAATTCAATGGCTAGATTTTTGAGCTTTGGAAGCTTAAAATTGAAGATCTCCTTATAGATCGAGAACAATGGGAAACAATCTCTCTAGGTACCATTCTTATAAGTATGTTGATGGAAGAATGGGAGAAACTCAAGAGAAGGGTAAGGAGTAATATTCGACTTTGTCTTACAGATTCGGTACCGTTGAATGTCTTAGGTGAAGATTCAACCAATAAACTGTGGGACAAGTTGGGAAGCTTGTACCAATCGAAATCCCTGGTAAATAAGTTGTTTCTAAAAAATAAACTGTATCTTCTGATGATGAGTGAGGGAAGTTCTGTGAATGAGCATTTAAATGTGTTTAATACCATTATAAGCTAGTTATCTTCCATCGATATAAAAATCAATGAGGAGGATAAATGTGTTAGCCTATTATGTTCTTTTCCAGACTCCTAGGATAACTTAGTCATGGCTACAATTCAACCACATTAGCACTAGAAGATGTGGTTTCATCTCTACTATCAGAAGAAATGAGAAGGAATAACATGGAAGGATCGACCAAAGACGCATTAGTGGTGAGAGGTTGATCGGTTGACAGAGATAAAGGGAAATTCTCTGGTAGAAAGTCTAAGTTGAAAGGTATATCTAAATCCCCTTTTTCAGTCGATGAGAAGGTGATAGAAATGTGGTAATGATGGACATTAAAAAATTGACTACAAGTTGAAGGCAATGGAAGTCGGTATAATATCCCATGAGAAGAAATTGACTAAGAGAAAGAAAAATCCAGATAAGGAAGGTGATGTTTATCTTGCGTTGACCAATACATAGTCGGATCAAGATGTTTGGTTGATTGACTCAGGAGAATCCTATCATATGATACCACATAGAGAATGGTTATGCGAATATGAATGATGTGAAGGAGGATATGTGTTCTTGGGGGATGACTCGACAACCAAAATTGTCAGACAAGGAAGAGTTTGACTGATATCATAGGATGGGAGGAGGAGAACCCTTCTAGGTGTGCTACACATTTTGGGTTAGGAAAGAAACATGATATCTGTCAGCAAGATGAGTGATGCAGGGGTGCACACTCTATTTCATATGGATACGTGAAATATGGTCATAGGTACGATGGTCTTAATGAAAGGAGTTCAGATTGGAACCTTGTACAAGTTATTAGGGAATGTCGACTCGACTGGATGCAACACCATTGTTGTTCCCGAATGATCCAAAATGGATCTAGGAAGGCCTAAAAATAAAAGTTCTCAGAATCGGAAAAAACTAGTGCCATTGCATCGGTCTTGTCGCGTTGATTTCAGCCATATAATTGTTTTTTCAAATGGACGTTGTATGCGAAAGTTATCGTGTTCTGACAGATTTCCCAAACATGCGAAAAAGTCAACTGGTCAAAGTCAACAGGACATACTAGTTTAAACAAGACACCGCATCAGTTTAAAAGTTGACATGTGGCGTGTGTTAAGGGACAAGCCCCAGTCGACAGGGGCCAGCCCTGACCAACCAGGGGCTATGAATCTGGGGCTTAACCATATGTGGAGCACATGGGAGGTAAATCCTATGGACACATGGCCATAGCCACATGACCAGGACCCGAAATCAAGGGGGCCAACATGCGCAAGCCCAACCCTCGGCCACATGGCAGAGCACATGTGACCAGGGGCTGAGAGAAAAGGGGTTGCACCCTATATTTTCACATTTTGGGGTTTTTAACCTTAGGTTATGCTGATTTTAGGTGCTTTTAATGGATTTTACCCAATATTGGGATATCTGAAGCCCGATCTGAGGTCAGATATTGGGAGGAAGTTGAGAGGTTGATTCCCACTTCAAATATATATAAAAAAGAGGTTCTTAGCAACATTATAGAGGTTTATAACAAGATAAATGCTGAGGAATTTGACAGCCAAATCCATTTTTATGTAGGGAAGCCATTGATGAGGTGAACTTTGTGGGCCAATTCTAAGAGCTACACTCAACCGTTTTCAGTGTCATCGGTTGTGATGGATTCTTGAGGTCATGAAGAACACATTCAGACTGGTTTTAAATCCATTTGACACTTTTTTGATGTACGTATGAAGCATTGAAGAGAAATAAGAAAGTCTCACCCACTAAGACAAAGGCCCGAAGATGTAGGCAATCTTGTCGAACTCCGTTAACAATTTTGATGTTATGGTTTGTTGATCCTCGTGCTTACGTTATGATATTCATTTCTTATTATGGCTGCTATTATATCTCATTAATTTCTTCTTCTTTCATCAATTCCTAATTGGTTAATGAACCCATGCTTTAAAAATTAACCAAGTCTTTAAAATATCATTTCGGATCAAGTGGTATCAGAGCAGGTTGACGGTTGGTTTTGAGTTTGCATGATTACTAGGTAAAATTTGAATCATGGTGAAGGAAATCTTGTATAAGGGGATCCAGATATTGGATCGAGAAAGAGGACTTCTCAAAGTGAGGAGATGGCATCGGAAGAAGGCATGTCTCAGAACGAGATAGAGTTGCAAAAGACTTTATTTTCCATGTCTGCGATGGTAAAGATCTTATATGAGGATTACTTGGAACAAAAGAGGCCTTTCCAAGGG
Source organism: Picea glauca (assembly GCA_000966675.3). Taxonomy (NCBI): domain Eukaryota; kingdom Viridiplantae; phylum Streptophyta; class Pinopsida; order Pinales; family Pinaceae; genus Picea; species Picea glauca. The sequence continues at coordinate 84,322 of JZKD02S1767318.1, forward strand.
GAATATTCTAAACAAGACAAAAGTGAAGAAGGAGAGGATCCTCCTAAACCTACTCCTTCACCTTCTTCTTCTCCATCAACTTCTTCTTCTTCAACTACAAGTTCAAAATCCACCGCAAGAAAACATTCCCATAAACATAAACATGATTTTCCTTTACTTAAGATTGATGTGAAATTTGAATTACCCATGTATGATGGTGAAGTAAATGTTGAGAGGATTGATAACTGGGTTAGACAGATGGAAGTTTATTGTAGTGTGCAATAAATAAAGGATGAGGCAACTCAAATCAAGTTGGCATCGCTTTGTCTTGCAGGCACAACACTCATCCAGTGGCATAGTAAGTTGCAAAATGGCATGCAACAAGTGGGTAATGTATTTCCATCATGACAAGATTTTGTTTTTGCACTTAGAAATCAATTTTATCCTTTGGGTTATAAAGAGAAGGTTTTAATTGAATGGAAAGGTCTTAAACTAAGAAAGGGACAAATAGTGCAAGAATACACAAATGAATTTCGGAAGATGGCATTAATGTTAAACATTCCATTACATACCCAAGAAACTCTTATGAAGTATATAGGAGGTTTACCTACACATATTCGTAACACTATATTTATGTTTGGACCTACCAATCTTGATGAGGTTTTTGTTCAAACAACATACATTGAGGCGGGGAAAACAAGATTTGGTGTATCAGGGGAATCGTTTTCGAGGAAAGAGGACAAAAGAAAGGGGAATGGCAAGAAAGAAAATTCAGTGACAAGAAGGGAAGAGAAGCTCTCTTGCAAGCATTGCATGAAAGAAGGGCGTGATGATGACCATTGCTGGAAATTACACCCAGAGAAGAGACCAAAACGTTTCAAAGAAAGGAAAGGGAGGAAAACAGTTGCAACATCAACATGACCAACAGACTTGGGATACGATTCAGGTGATGAGACTAAAATCACAAGAGTTGGTTTGACCGGTAAAATTGGCAATGGATATGATTCTAGAAGTAAATTGTTTCACATAAGGGTGATAATGAAACATACTAAGATTGATACATTGATAGATAGTGGATCTCAATCTAACTTGATTTTAGAGGAAGTGGCTAAACAATTTGGATTAAAAACTAATATGCATCATAAACCTTACTCACTTAAATGGATAAGAAACAATCATAAATTGCACATAACAAGGCAATGCACTTTAAAATTTGCAATTTCATCAAAGTTTGTGGATGAGGTAACGTGTGATGTGGTGCCACTCAATGAATGTGGAATGGTCTTAGGCAGTCCTTATTTGTATGATTTCAAAGAAATATTCTATAGGGAACATAATCAATATCACTTAACTAAAGAAGGCAATGAATATGTTGTACATGCTCATCACATAAAGGAAAATCAATCTCTACAAACAATGGAACAATTAAGGAAGGTAGATTATGCAAGCAACACACCTATAATTGTGCCAAATCAAGAAATTGATCTTAAGCATGAACATGAGATGGTTGTAAAATGGAAGTTCAATCATACTTTGCTTCAATATAATCTAATGTCGTGCAAGTACTTCAAACATATTAGCTAATTTGCAATCATATTTTTGATGTTATTGCTACTAATGTTTTCAACATGGATGGTAGTGGCTTCAGTAAGATGTGAAAGAGTACAAGTGGCTAACGATATGCTGTCATTTTTCATGGTTGTTTTGCAATTGATCTTGATGAGACAGATGCACAAGATAGAGTTTAAAGACAAAGGACAAGTGGGGTGGTCTATCCCGCACTTGATGACTAGTTAATACCCTTTTGAAGGACCAAAAGGTCTTAGTGGGGAGACATGATCCAAAATGGATCCAAGAAGGCCTAAAAATCAAAGTTCTTGGAATCAAATGAAACCAGTGTCATAGCGTCTGTCTCATCGCGTTGATTTCATCCATATAATTTTTTTCGCAAATGGACGTCGTATGCGAAATTTATCACGTTTTGACCGATTTCCCAAAGAGGAAAAAAGTCAACAGGTTGTACTGCTAACATCAGCAGTACGACAGGTGATGTCGTGATGATGTCATATTTATTACATGACATCACCAGGAGGTGACACGTGTCACTCAAAATTGCCATTTTCAGAGTATAAGGATTTGGCATTTGTATGGATTTGACACGTGGAACTATAAGGATGACATGTGGCACTGTACGGATGACACATGGCAGTCTGTACATGACATCGCCCAATGGAAAGATGACACGTGGTAGTAAGGATGACAGCTGGGATGTGCGAATTTTGACGTGGTAGGGTGATTGTGTAGTACGGATGATGACATGGCACAACATGTGGTTGTAGAGTAGGTGACATGGCAGGTGACTTGGTTGTACACAAGTGACGTGGTAGGTGACTGGATTGCTGATTGTGTGGTACGATCCAATCACAGGGTGACACATGGCCCAATTAGAGGGCACCACGTGGCACCCTAAATTTTTCCAATGTCATCTAGTTCAAAATATTTTTATGGCTTACGGGGGTTTCGAACCCTCGACCTCCGTGGGAACAACGACTTCGTGAAAGGGGGCAGACCGATTGATCTGTTATGTTGATTCTTTAAACAAGCCATCACATTAGTTTAAAATTTGACATGTGGCACATGTTAAGGGACAAACCTCGGTCAGCAAGGGCCAGCCCTGACCAACCAGGGGCTACGAATGGGGCTTAACCATATGTGGAGCGCATAGGAGGTAAATCCTATGGACACATGGCCATAGCCACATGAACAGGACCCAGAATCAAGGGGGGCAGTGCACACTAGCCCAACCCTCAACCACATGGCAGAGTGCATGCGACCAGGGGCCCGGAGAAAAGGGGTTGCGCTCTGTATTTTCACATTTTTGGGTTTTTAACCTTAGGTTATGCTGATTTTAGCTATTTTTAATGGATTTTGCCCAATATTGGGAGATATGGAGCCCGATTTGAGGCTAGTTCTTGGAAGGAATTTGGGAGGTTGATTCCCACTTCAAATTTATATAAACTAGGGGTTCTTAGCAACATTTGAGAGGTTCATAACAGGATAAATGTTGATGAATTTGACAGCCAAAGCCATTTTTATGCAGGGAAGCCATTGAGAAGGGGAACTTTGTGGGCCAATTCTAGGAGCTACGCTCAACCGTTTTTAGTGTCGTCATTTGTGATGGATTCTTGAGGTCAACTAGAACACATTCAGACCAATTTTTAATCCATTTAACACTTTTCTGATGTACTTTTGAAGCATTGAAGAGAAATAATAAATCCTCAACCACTGAGACAAAGGCCTAGAGATGTAGGAAATCTTGTCCAACTCTGTTAACAATTTTGTCGTTATGGTTTGTTGATCCTTGTGCTTACATTATGATATACATTTTTTATTATGGCTACTATGTTATCTCATTAATTTCTTCTTCTTTCATCAATTCCTAATTGGTTAATGAACTCATTCTTTAAAACTTAACCAAGTCTTTAAAAGATTATTTCGGATCACTGAAGTCAACTCAACTTGGGCTAAGTCGATTCAACCAACTTGACAAGTCATCGTAGAGTTGACCTGGCCATGCTATGGTACACGAAGATGGGACATATTAGAGAAAAAAGACTTCAATCTATGCATAACAAAGGTATGGTCGATGATTTTATTGAATTTAATTTAGAATCCGACGTTTGTGAACATTGCATATATGTAAAACAAAGTCAAGTGAGGTTCCCATCTAGAGTGACAAGGGAAAATGGGATTCTAGAGTTGGTTCATTGTGATGTGTTTGGCCCTGTTTCAATGCCTTCACTTAGTGGATCCCTGTATTATGTCTCCTTCATAGATGATTTTTTCATAAATACATGGATATATTTTATGAGGAAGAAAGCAGAGGTTTTCAATAAATTCAAAGAGTTTAAATCTCTTGTAGAAAACCAGGCAGATAAGAAGATTAAGGTGTTGAGAACTAACAATGGTGGTGAATTCTGTGGAAAGGAAATTGATAATTTCTGCAAACAGTGTGGCATAGCATGCCAAAATACCACACCATATACCCCACAAAAAAATGGAGTTGCCAAGAGAATGAACAGAACATTGATGGACAAGGAAAGGAACATGCTCAATGGTGTTAGGCTCACACAAGAATTTTGGGCAGAGGCAGTCGACACTGCAAAATATCTAGTGTTTATGTCTCCTTCATCGATGCTAATCGACACGATTCCACATGATAAATGGTCTGGTAAGAAGCCTTCGGTTTTAGATCTCAAAGTATTTTTCCGTGATGCATTTGTGCATGTTCCCAAGGAAAATAAGATCAATATGGACAAGAAGGAAGTTAAGTGTATTTTCATTGGATACAAAGAAGGAATGAAAGGATATAAGCTCTAGGATCCTGCATCAAGGAAAAAAGTGTAAAGTCGAGATGTGTTCTTCAGAGAAGTGGGAAGGAATTTCTAGCCTGAATAAATGGTTCAAACAAAGAATAATCCAGAGAAGGTGAGGTTTGAACTAAGGAACGAAGAAGATGATTCAAATTAGTCGACTGAATTAGAAGAAGAGGTGGAACAACCAACCCTGGTTGTAAGGAGGTTAGGACGAGTAATAAAACCAATCAAAAGGTATAGTCCTCCTTACTTTTTTTCCACGTTTTTGTTAACTGCCACCAATGATGAGCCCAAGTCGACCGGGGAGGTAGTCGACTCACTAGAGGAAACACTATGGAAGGATGCCATGGTCAAAGAGATGAAATACTTACACAAGAATGAGATGTGGGAATTAGTCAAATTACCTAGTGGAAGAAAGCTTGTCGTTAGCAAATGGGTATTCAAGAAGAATATGAACGCTACAAGTCAAGTCAAGAAATTAAAAGCTCGACTGGTAGTGAAAGGATATTCCCAAGTCGAAGGAGTCGACTTCAGTGAGATTTTTTCCCCTAATGCAAAATTAACTTCGATTAGAGTAATAATGTCTCTGGCTGCAAAATTTGATTTGGAAATAGAACATATGGATGTAAAGACAATGTTCCTACATGGGGACTTAAAAAATCTACATGGAATAGCCTAAAGGATGTGTATTAAATGGTAAGAAAGATTTGGTGTGCAAAATGAAAAGATCCTTTTATGGTCTAAAGAAACCACCAATGATGTGGTACCAAAAGTTCGACAAGTACATCCTTCATTTGGGGTTTGTGAGAAGAAAAATTGATCACTGCATATATTCCAAAGAAGAAGGTGGGAATTTCATATATGTAGCATTGTATGTCAAATACATGTTGCTTATTTGAAACAACATAAATGCAATAAAGGAGGTGAAGAATCAATTATCCTCCAAGGTCGACATGAAATATATCGGTGCAACAAATTTCATCTTGGGAATGGAGATCAAGAGAGATAGAGCAACTAGAAAGCTCTGGATGAACCATAAGAAGTATATTGAAACAATCTTGAAATGTTTCAACATGCAGTATTGAAAACCTGTGAAGGTGCAAATTCCTATGGGAGAAAGACTAACTATTGAACAATGTCCAAGGACATGAGAGGAAATAAAAGACATGGCATGTGTTCACTATGCAAGTGTTGTTGGTAGTCTAATGTATGCGATGGTCTACACTCGACCAGACATTGCCCATGTAGTGGGAGTGTTGAGTAGATACATGTCGACACCTAGGAAGGAGCATTAGACAACTGTCAAGAGAGTATTCAGGTATTTGTGTGGCACAAAATATTATGCTATATGCTACCAAGGAAAATATGGAGACGATGGTGAAGTCAATGTAAATGGATTTCTCGACGTTGACTGTGATGGAGATCTGGATTGATGAAGGCCAACTAGTGGATATGCGTTCAATATGTTCGGTGGAGTAATCAAATGAACAAGTTAGTGACAAGCAGTTTTAGCCTTGTCAACAAAATAAGTTGAATACATGGAAATCACTCATGGAAGTAAAGAAGAAGTATGGATGAAAACGATGTGTTTAGGAATCAGGTTTGAGTAGAAAGCTATGAAGATAAGTTGTGAAAATAAAAGCATGATATTCCTGACAAAGAACCCAACTTATCATTCTAAGACTAAGAAATTGATGTACAATACCATTTCGTGAGAGACATGGTGAAAAGCAACAAGGTGTTGTTGGAGAAAGTAGACACATTGGAAAACATAGCAGACTCTTTGACCAAGTTTGTGAGTGTTGTGAAGTTCTCTTTGTGTAGAGAGGCAATGGGCATTGCTACCCTAGGTCTGTGAATGGGAGTTCAGAGATCTCCCAATTCCAGCAAAGAAAACAACAAGTGGGAGAATGTTGGTTTGTTATATTCTCTGTAGTGAAAGTCTAGTCAAGGTGGATCGACTGACAGTCGAAGTTGAAGAAATCGATAGCAAGTCGAAGGTCGAGGTGGTTCGATCGAGAAAATTCAAAGTCGAATATATCAACAACAAGTCAAAGGTCGAGGTGGTTTGACCAGGTAAATTCGAAGTCGAAGATATCGAMAACAATTTGAAGGTCAAGGTGGTTYGACTGGGAAAAGTCAAAGTTGAAGATATCGACAACAAGTCGAAGAGGTCAATCGACAAGAGGTCRACAGGAGGGMACGTGATAATCGATTGAAGATCGAACRAAGGCCTACTAGTAATATGACTTAATARTCRACTGTAACAGAATCYCGAGATTYAGAGGATCTGTAGCCAATGATCTGTGTGKATTTGCAACCATTTTTGGGCACTTTTMTTTAKGGTTTTKCCTACTGTAAAGCCTATAAAGAAGGCGTGTGGTAATGTTGTAAAATATAACCAATAATCGTAGAATAGATAATCTTTAGAGGTTGTTGRTCATGCATATGTAAGCYGAAATGACTACAGGGTTGTTCTTGTGTAAAGCAAGAAGGTATGATGTCGATTGTATCTTAGATGYAGACCGAGGTTAGGCGTAATATTTTATTCTAAATGAATAAGATAACAAGACAACAAGATGCTCAACGAAYGTTGGTTTTCCCGTTTGGGTTTCCAGRGTAAAATCTTTGTGTATTGTGTKTTTKCTTTGTCATTTACTTTCTYGTTTAAATCTTCCTTCCTCTCTTCGACTAGGTTTAGTGTGGAAGTGTTTCTCAATTCCTAACAATATCACTACTCCAAACTAATTGAYTGCTAGTGATGATAAACAATGTTATTTAAGTTGAAGAAAATATCTCTTTTATGTATTCTTATTCGAACCTTGTTTATATAAGTTAACTCTACATGGAGAAATATTCTATTAAAGGAAAATTTATAAAATGTTATTTAAGTTGAAGAAAATATCTCTTTTATGTATTCTTATTCGAACCTTGTTTATATAAGTTAACTCTACATGGAGAAATATTYTATTAAAGGAAAATTTATAAGAAAAGTGTTGAAACTAGTCTCTTTATAAYCATATTATAGRAAGTTGTAATTGATATTTTACATGTAATTTGTGTTTGAATGAAAATAATTGAGTGAACCACTTATAAGATTTAAGGTTTGATGGTATATGATCATTTGAGGACATATTTATTACATTTTTGTTATTGAGAGCAATGGTGAACCATTGAATGATTAGTAGAAGACTAATCATTATGTAATAAACATATCAATAAGGGAAAATTTATTGTATTATTGTTATTGAAAACATTATGAACATTAAAAATTAATCAGTAAAGGAACGTTATTGTAGTTTAAGAACTTGTCTTGATTATATTGATATTTGAGCCATCTTTCATACTTGCTATTTATTTCTTAATCGTATCTGAAATGTTCAAATGATAGTATCATGTATTTGAAATCATATAAAACATACACAAACACAACATTGTAACAAAAAAAAATTAATCGTAATATTGATTTAAAAAAATATATGTTTATGTTTTTATAAACTTACCCTCTTTATCTTTGAGTTAACGTCCTGGAAGGGCATACTTTCATATAAAATAGATTTCGTTTATTTTTAATTTTGGTGGCTATGTACAATCTAAGATGGCTTAGATTTCTGGCTTGACTGGATTGATTGGCTTGGATGACTTGGACGGCTTGGCTTGGCTTATTATAGTGAGATGCCTGGCTTTGCTAGCTTTGGTAGTATAGTATATTTCTGGCTTGGGCTTGCTGGCTATCTGGACCTGGTCCAGCCTTTCTAGTATTTGCTCTAGGTGCTGCTCTAGGCGCTGCTTCTGTTGGAGCCGCCCTTGTTTTTCACCTCGCGAAATTTTCAATCTTTGATACTTGAGATCTAAATTTGCTTTTCTTCTCCTTCTGAAATCATAAAGCTCTGAAATCTTGTCCCATGAATAGCAATGCTTTGTCACTTTCAAAAAAGGGTCCATTTTTCGCAAGTATGTTTGCTCATTTGTTTATTTCGGGGTCTCGCAAGTCGGACACTTTATTTCTTGAATTCACAAGTCCCGAGTCACGAAAATGCGAACTTGGTTCTAATTTTTGTCCAAGGCATCAACTAGGGTAAAATCTTTAACCTCTGATTAGACGTCGTCGGAGTTTCACGCCTTGGCATTCATCAGACCTAAGTTTTTGTTCTTGCAAACCTGATAGCCGAGAACACGATGACTTTATGATAACCTTGGCTAGAGACTAAGGGTGAAAAACTAACCATGGTTAAATTTGGTTCTCGACCCTTCGTCACTCGGCACTTTCTTTCATCGAGTTAAGGTGTCCAAAAATCCAATTCACGAAGTTGCGACATAATTATAAGCAAGATTAATTAGTCGCATAATCTAAGATTTCCTTCTTTTAATTTGAGTCTTAATTATCGCCACATCGCGATATCGCAACTCGGAATATCATTCTTCCAAAAGTTTGTCTTCGAATTCCCGAGTCGCGATATGACGATTAGGTTAGTTATATAATTAAGAATGCACCAAATCACGGTTATTATTAATTAAGGAAAGATCGACACTCGCAACCTTGCGAGTTGAAGAGTCAAAATCTGAAAAGAAAATCCATGATACAGCGAAAGGCGAGAAAATGGTTAACGTTGTTAAATTTGAAATCTTAAAATTAAGTGAGATACACCCCGCGTATCGAGGTTGGAACACTTCAAAAGGAATTTACTTGCTCTCCATAACCCGATTGCCTGTCAAGCTGCCGAACATTGATGACATTAATGGAAAAGTAGGGTAAATCTATGAATAAATAAGATCGGATTTATACATTAAATTTGATTTTATTTGCGATTTGACAGACTTATTTTAAAAGGTACAGAGTTTTCAAATATATACGAGAGTTTCATTCTTTTTAAACATTTTCTCATAAGCGCACAGAGCTCACCTTGCTCCGAGGGAACTCATTTCCGCATGTATACACGGGTTTATTGCAGAAGAGTGAAAAAGCAAGCGACAACCATGGACCCAAGGAGAGCAGTGAAAGAAAATGTCGAGGTTGCAGCGCAGGGTTCAGACAACGTCTCAGACACTTCACCATGGACTGGCGGCTCAGTACCCACCTGGTCGTTTATTTCAGACATTCTGCAATCCGAGTTGGTAAACTATTATGACTCGGATGACGATGACAACGATATTGTAAAGGATGACCTGAATACTAAGTACAAGACAATTGTTCAGTCGAGAATGCACCTGGTAGAAACTAGACCTCAGTTGCTCCCATACTACGACATGATCCGATGGGCATTGGATCACATCGACCTGACCGCCAGAACTATCGTAAATGACCGACAGGTCATGGTCGGGACTTTCAGACCAGAGCATATCCAATCTATGTATAAGCTCCCAGCAACTTCCGAGTATACATATGGCAAAGAATTCCTGGAGGAATTCAAAAATAAGGAATGCGAGGAATTTGATAAAACCATGCCTAGTTTGATTAAAGATTGGGTTTCGCGTTCCGCAACATTCAGAGTGAATGACAAGGGTGTGTATTCGATTTCTTCATTAGAGCCACAGTATATGTATGTGGCGATGATGACTTGTCGGCTTTTCGGATGGGAGGATACCGCGCATTTTTACATTCAGTGGGTACCTCTCATTTTTCGGGTAGCAGAAGGTTGCTCATTTAATTGGGCGAAGATGCTCTCCGACTTTATTTTCAACAGAATTACAGATTACCGGGAGAAAAAAGTAGCTGGGAGACCATCCGGATTCTTCATGTCCGCTTATATCATGGACGCAATATGCTCCATGACACCTTTTCCTTTGATGAATTGGGCTTGGAGTCCAACCCAGGAAAAAACTGTGCATGAGTACCACGACANGCACCCGAAGATAGGGCCTCTGTTTTAAAATTTCAGGAACATAGGAAAAGATGTCTCCCCGTGGTGCTGGGAGGTTTGGGACTTTCCAAGGACAAAGAAAAGGAGGCCGAAAGTTTTGTAGGGCAAACTTCTAATCCCGAAAAACATCAGGAAGGGGAGTAGGAGAAGAATCCCGAACAGGGGAAGAGTCCCGAGCAGGAGAAGAATCCTGAACAGGAGAAGAATCCTGAACAGGAGAAGAATCCTGAACAGGACAAAGGTCCCGAACAGGGGAAGAGTCCCGAGCAGGAGAAGAATCCCGAACAAGAGAAGAATCCAAAGACAGGGACAGAGACGAAGACCTCCGATCCTCTGAAAGAGCATGACTCACTCGTCACACCAGAAAAGGTGGCGAAGCAGATCGGACAGCCCATCACCTCTGTCACACCCTTGCAGTCGTCTCAGGGAGATGTCAGCTAGGGATGGATATTTTGCAAAGAACTAAGACCTATAAGGGCAGAGGAACTCCCCCCTAATGAGTTCTTTTTTGACAGAAAGAGAAAGGGTGTGGTAAAGCAGGAATTTTATCAAGAGGGAGAGTCCGCTATTAAAAAATTCAAAGTAATGGAAAAAACAAGAAAAGTGATGAATTCACCACAGAGATAGCAGGGACGCTGGGAGCTTATGCGTCAGCGAACCAATTCTCGGTTGCGATGTTGAAAAATCAGCTCAAGAGGAAAAATGGACCGATCAAGACTCTTGAAGCCCGAATAGCTTCGGCTGCGGAAGATGCTAAGAGTCAAGCGAGTGGAGCAATAGAGTTGGCCCAATTGGCTGATAAGAAAGAAATCGAAGTCCTCAAAACTAAGCTGGAACAAGAAAACTTAGTGATCCGAGAGGGTCGAGTGCAGTCGGGTCAGCAGAGGGATACGATCACATAGTTACAGGCTCAGTTAGAGGTCACATGAAGCAATGTGATCGACATCGAGATTGTTAAATCTCAAGCAATCGATATTCAGAGCAGGATATATTCTGCTCAACAGAGCCTGCTAAACAAAGTAGGGGAATTTCGAGGAGATTGCCTGTTAATGCATCAGATTTATGAGAATCTGATCGTCAAGGAAAGAAACGCAGAAGCTGCTCGGATAGCCTTCCAAGAAGCAATGATAGCCACCAACAATAGGTTCTCAGCAGGGTCTCCCGGGCTCACCATTGCTGAACAGACTAGGGGTAATATTTTGTTAAAAAATTGGGAGCATGATATTACTTTAAGCAAGGA
>JZKD02S1767329.1:6591-17706 GCA_000966675.3 Picea glauca
GAGAATAATTTTTTCTAACTGAGAATCTGAGTGTGAACCCTGAGATTTACTTGCCCTGATATCATTTCCTTACTATTCACTGTCATCTCTGAATTTCTTTTGCACTCGAGCCAGCTGACCCAAGTTTGTATGTCGAACGAGCTCAGCACTGCTGAGAAAATTGTTGAAGAAGTTCTAATTGATTTAATGGCTGAGAGATTCATGTCATAACGTGAAATGTCTACAGGTGTATAGGTATTGTCCTTGGGCATACTTCTAGCTTCCCCTTCCACTGCTCGAGCAGGACCATCCCAACCACCTTCGAAAAGATGATCTAAGATCGGAAATGACTTCGCCATTGTGAAGATGATCCCAAGCATCTTACCTAAATATATCCCACCACTAAGTAGACCAGTGAATCGAGACTTTGTACCTAGAGACTTAGACTATGTTGTAGTCACTGCATACCTCCCGAAAGGGGTGTGCGTAGTTCATGCTAATTAGGAGAAGCTCACCTCACTGAAATTCATTGATTTTAACCTTGGATATCGCAAGGTATATAGTGTTCTATCACCACACAAGTATTTGACTATTACAAAAGGAAAGAACCCCAAGATGGTACTGCAACAATGGACCCATAACCTTGCGCAGTCAACCCTCCTCAATGTAATGAAGATACCACATTTCGGGAGGCATCGGGAAGTAAATGCCTGTGTTTGACTATTGTTGTCCTGCTACCATGGAGGATACCTATGGTTGGATCGGCACATCACCATGGATCTGATTCTAATCAATCGGATCACTGGGCTAAGCATGCAGGGCCCTAACCCGTAGGACTTTTACCCTAGAAAGATCGCAGATCGTGCTCTCGCTCAACGAATAAAAGACACATATGGTGATCTGGAGAAAGGCACGTGAGGTTACAAGGTAGCCTCCATTTAGAATGCAGCAGTACGCTTTGGTTTCCAGTTGATCGCAGGCAAGTTAGTCTGAAAAAATAGACCTACACAAGTGATTGGATTTGTAGTTGACCTCGCAGGGAAGTGTGCGGGGGGTCTACAAATGAACTGGGTGAAATACCTCATAAATCAGCTAGATATTGACTGTAGACAAGCGCAGGACCAAGGGTATGAGTTCCACTTTAACTGGTTTCTCATAATCATCGGCTTCATCGCGTGGGAACTACCCGAGGGAGCCATGTTTTCGAAGATCGAACCCTTCGAACCCCTGGCTGAGAATTTTTTGTATGCTGTGGTACTCCAGCGACATGAACAAATAGTGGCAGTGCAATGTCGTCTTCCATGCATACTACATTCAGTTGAGGAATTCCATTCAGTCTACACCACACATTACACCCAACATTCTTCATAGGTTTCGACCTTTGATGAAATTCAATGCAGATTGTCACTTCACCTACATCACAGCGTGCATAGAATAGCACAAACAACAACTCCAGTCATATTACAAGATGATAGAAACTGACCTAGAGGAGATTACCAAGGAATGGTTGGCAGACCTCCTTGTTGCAGCAGACCCTACAGAGATGTCCGACATAGATAGCCCTGAAGCTATGCCATATACACTAGGACCGTGCAAGACTAAGAAGGATGTGGAAGTTCAAGATATCCACATCACATCCACGAAGACTGCTTCACTCTCACCTGCAAAGGGAGGTGTCGATGAAGAACTAGGGGGCACAAAAGTTGAACAGAGCAAAGGTGAGGTTACCTCACCTATGGATGAGGAAAATCCCTCCAAGAAAAGGAATATTACCCCACCAAGGCCCTCATCCAGAAGAAAACTAAGGCCACCCGGACCACACTTAAGACTACGCTTACCCTAGATGATTTTGACTTCTTAATTGTTGCACTGAATGATGTCTCATTAGAGCTCATAGAAAAGCAAGAAGCAAAGCAGGAGGAACTATTCTGTCATATCACGGGTGAATTCAAAGAAGTGCAGCAGGCACTAGAGTCCAGCCAAGAAGCTTCTACGACACCGTTAATAATGGAAATATCAGGAACAGGTGATGATCCCACACAGTTATGCCAAATCATCGATAAAGTCGAAGCTCGCCTTCGAAGAGATCAAGAATACATAGAGAAAGCCACCTAGGATTTGGCACAAGCACAAAGCGCACATGAAGAGTGATGGAGAAAGGTAGAACAGGAGCAGCTTGACTTACAAGTGAAATGGGAGGAGGAAAAAGGCTAGTTACAACAGAGAAAGGACCAATTGCTAGCATAGAAACTTGAAACACAAGAAAGATTTCAAAAGGCACTATGCTCTGTGACAATCATAGAAGTGAAGATGGAAGATCATCTTCCACAAAAGGTGACCCAACTGGAAGAAGTAATCCAACAACTTCAATAGTGCATCACGGATCTGGAGCTCCACACCATGCCTGAGACACCCCAATATATAAGAGATCTAAGAGAATCCATTGCTCGAAGCACAGTCGACCGATTGAAAACTTTGGCTTTGGAATGTAGGCAGCTAATCACCAGAAGCACTCAAACCTATGAAACCCTCACAAAGAATCCATAATTGCAGACATTGGAGGCACAGCTCCATGAAGCAAAGCAGCATGCAGACATGCTACAAGCACAGTTGAAGTCCATGACCCCAGTCGAAAGAATGAAGAGGTTCGCATAGCAACACACAGCCCAACAACAAGTACACACATTGCAAAGTAAAGTAATGGATGTCTCTCAATGACCGCAACCACTCCAAGAGAAGGCATGCCAACTATTCGCTGAGATTGAAAGCCAGGGAGCTCAACTCGAATAGGGTGTCATCACTGCAGAATGGCACCTTGAAGGACCGCTCAATGAAACAGTACTCCAGGAATTTACTGAACAAGAGGTTGTCACACTACAGCAGGTCTAAGCCACTCGAGCCAAGCTCGAGGCATTCGAAGTGGAATTAGTTAGACCTGAGTGACTCATGATGAGTCACGGGTGAGTGTTGGGGGCCTGTTGGCCCTTGACCAAGTTTTGAAGAGTACTTGATATTACTTGACCACTTTTGGGACTATGACAGCTTGCCAAGGAAGGAGTGCAATGTGAAGCAGAAAATAAGGAAGCAAGACATATTTTGGGGTCCATTTTAGGGTTTTGGGTTGATGTAACAGGAAAGGGATGTTGACCTGTGGGTTTACCCATGTTTAGGCCCATTTTGTAATCTATAAATAGGAAATATAGATAGTAAGATAGGAGAGATAGTAATTTAGTACATCTGTGTGATGTATGAATGAAAACTTAGTGCTAGTAATGGGATCTATGTGATCGAATGTATCTTAGAGTGCTATGTGCATGAGATCAGAGATCTAAGTGCAGGTTGTTATAGTCTGATGTTGAAGAGAAAGGAAGAAGGATTTAGCGAGTTGTGCAAATCTTTTGTCCTATGAAAAGTAAGGGTCGTTGAAGCTTTGTGCTGTAATTGCTTGACCAAGATAAGATAAAGAAGATTGTGTGGACATAGCCCAAGGGTGGGGATGAACCACGATAACTGTGTCTATAGTTTTTTGTGCTTCGCTCTTATGTATGTATCACTTTCTTGGCTAAGTGCTTGATGTGGTTAAGTATATCTAGTCATGCTCTGTGTTTTTGATGAATGAATGAACATTAGATCTTATATATGAGATTCTTAGTTCTTGATCTGTTGAATCTAACCTATATTCATGTTAATAAGTATTGAATCATTTTTAGTATAAGTATTCATTGCAATGATCTGTGACTTCTACGAAGTATATTAATGAATGTATGCTAAGGAATAACTGATGCTAAGTGTGATGTAAGAAAGATAATCACATATATGTGTCCCATCTAAGGTTGCAGACACTTGATTCTTGCACCACCCCTACCTCTACCTTGGGTGAGACTTCATCTGCTTTGTAGGTGTTGCCGAAAGGGCCAGTAGTTAGGGATTTTTTGGTGCGCTCTTGAGCGTTGAACCCTGGGTCTTCCCCTGTGCCAATAGAGACATTGATGTATTCCCATCTATCAATGGCGAGAGAGCCTGCCACTAATGACTGAAAGCCTCAAGGAACTCATAAAGTTATAGGTCCCATATCCAGAATAAATGAGTTGAAGTCGATGGAAAGAGACCCACTAAAAAGATAGCATCAAGGCATCTCTCATCAATCAACACGAGGAACAAAGCAGGAGCTTATTAATTTGGTGGAGATCGGACGAAGAACATGTTCATGAACCAACAACCATTTGCATCTTTCGCGTGTACCAAATGCAAGCAGTACATGAAAAATACCCTTTGAATAGCAGCCAATGATGAAAACTGTTGAAAAATTTGAGGAAACCACCAATAAGGATAATGGCATCCAAGACATTGCATGAATCCCAAAGTGTGAATAGATGTCTTGCCGTCAAACAGAAGGGAAACCACCCAATCACCAACCAATGATGAAATGTAGCCTCTTGGTTCAAGGTGACCTACCAATGATAAAAGTAGGGCCAGGGTTCATGATAAGACCATAGTATCATGTGATTCTGAGAAAAATTGAGGGTATGGTCGACATGCAAAGTCAAGAGTTATGAGGAATGGCTGACACAGGTTGATAGACTTCCTTTGAACAAGAGCATGAGACATATGGTAGACTCCGACAGCATAGACCCAATGATATAACTATCAGATGCAGGAGGCATCGATAATGTTCTCTATGGGGACTGGAAGAGTAACCAATCGGTAGAGAAAACTTTGTAACGAGATCAGCTTCCGAAGGCCATGCTAAACCCAAAATTATGATGATGCGAGGACTCAATAACTTTTTTCTATGTTCAAAGGTGACATGACTACTGCCAAATATAATATAGTACTCCCTTCTCGCCCATCTTTTTTTGCTTTTTCATAACAAATGAATGCTATGGTACAAAGGAGGAAACGAGTGTCGCAAGTAAGAAAAACTAGTTTCAGCAGTGGAACGTACATATGCTCAATGCAAGGAAATGCATGCAGGAGATGGACACTCGGGGTGATGTTTCCTCCAGGGTGTAGGGTGTCAAATTGCGAAGGATATAAACAAGGCTCTGCTTGGTGGAGGATGTAAAGACTGCTTTGGAAACGGTTTATAACGCAAAGCGAGAACCGGCTAAAGGCTCAATATTTCAAGCGAGGGCATGAGATGAAATCACAACTTAATGCCAAAAAATGTCCTTTGTTATGTCTATTAGTCTATTTGGTGTGAAAAAGAGGTAAAATTGTTCCAAATAGACGTCTTTTCAAATCCAATTTACGAGTGTAAAAAATACAAGTTCACTCGGCGATCTTTTCTATTTTTGGTCATGAGTCGGAAAAGAACTTAACTAAGACTCACGACCTTTCAAATCCAATTTAACGAGTGTGAAAGGAACAAATCACTCTGCAATATTTTTGGTTTTTATAAAAGGAGTCTGAAAATAGATTAACTAAGACTCACGACCTTTCAATTCCAATTTAATGAGTGTGAAAGGGACAAATCACTCGGCAATCTTTTCAACTTTTGAACAAGTCGAAAAGGATCTTAACTCGGACTCGTTAGGGAGATTCTAGGTGGCATGTCATGGTGGAGGCCAAGGCTCCCNGAGAATAATTTTTTCTAACTGAGAATCTGAGTGTGAACCCTGAGATTTACTTGCCCTGATATCATTTCCTTACTATTCACTGTCATCTCTGAATTTCTTTTGCACTCGAGCCAGCTGACCCAAGTTTGTATGTCGAACGAGCTCAGCACTGCTGAGAAAATTGTTGAAGAAGTTCTAATTGATTTAATGGCTGAGAGATTCATGTCATAACGTGAAATGTCTACAGGTGTATAGGTATTGTCCTTGGGCATACTTCTAGCTTCCCCTTCCACTGCTCGAGCAGGACCATCCCAACCACCTTCGAAAAGATGATCTAAGATCGGAAATGACTTCGCCATTGTGAAGATGATCCCAAGCATCTTACCTAAATATATCCCACCACTAAGTAGACCAGTGAATCGAGACTTTGTACCTAGAGACTTAGACTATGTTGTAGTCACTGCATACCTCCCGAAAGGGGTGTGCGTAGTTCATGCTAATTAGGAGAAGCTCACCTCACTGAAATTCATTGATTTTAACCTTGGATATCGCAAGGTATATAGTGTTCTATCACCACACAAGTATTTGACTATTACAAAAGGAAAGAACCCCAAGATGGTACTGCAACAATGGACCCATAACCTTGCGCAGTCAACCCTCCTCAATGTAATGAAGATACCACATTTCGGGAGGCATCGGGAAGTAAATGCCTGTGTTTGACTATTGTTGTCCTGCTACCATGGAGGATACCTATGGTTGGATCGGCACATCACCATGGATCTGATTCTAATCAATCGGATCACTGGGCTAAGCATGCAGGGCCCTAACCCGTAGGACTTTTACCCTAGAAAGATCGCAGATCGTGCTCTCGCTCAACGAATAAAAGACACATATGGTGATCTGGAGAAAGGCACGTGAGGTTACAAGGTAGCCTCCATTTAGAATGCAGCAGTACGCTTTGGTTTCCAGTTGATCGCAGGCAAGTTAGTCTGAAAAAATAGACCTACACAAGTGATTGGATTTGTAGTTGACCTCGCAGGGAAGTGTGCGGGGGGTCTACAAATGAACTGGGTGAAATACCTCATAAATCAGCTAGATATTGACTGTAGACAAGCGCAGGACCAAGGGTATGAGTTCCACTTTAACTGGTTTCTCATAATCATCGGCTTCATCGCGTGGGAACTACCCGAGGGAGCCATGTTTTCGAAGATCGAACCCTTCGAACCCCTGGCTGAGAATTTTTTGTACGCTGTGGTACTCCAGCGACATGAACAAATAGTGGCAGTCCAATGTCGTCTTCCATGCGTACTACATTCAGTTGAGGAATTCCATTCAGTCTACACCACACATTACACCCAACATTCTTCATAGGTTTCGACCTTTGATTAAATTCAATGCAAATTGTCACTTCACCTACATCACAGTGTGCATAGACTAGCACAAACAACAACTCCAGTCATATTACAAGCTGATAGAAACTGACCTAGAGGAGATTACCAAGGAATGGTCGGCAGACCTCCTTGTTGCAGCAGACCCTGCAGAGATGTCCGACATAGATAGACCTGAAGCTATGCCATATACACCAGGACTGCGCAAGACTAAGAAGGATGTGGAAGTTCAAGATATTCACATCACATCCACGAAGACTGCTTCACTCTCACCTGCAAAGGGAGGTGTCGATGAAGAACTAGGGGGCACAAAAGTTGAACAGAGCAAAGGTGAGGTTACCTCACCTAGGGATGAGGCAAATCCCTCCAAGAAAAGGAATATTACCCCACCAAGGCCCTCATCCAGAAGAAAACTAAAGCCACCCAGACCACACTTAAGACTATGCTTACCCTAGATGATTTTGACTTCTTATTTGTTGCACTGAATGATGTCTCATTAGAGCTCACAGAAAAGCAAGAAGCAAAGCAGGAGGAACTATTCTGTCATATCATGGGTGAATTCAAAGAAGTGCAGCAGGCACTAGAGTCCAGCCAAGAAGCTTCTACGACACCGTTAATAATGGAAATATCAGGAATAGGTGATGATCCCACACAGTTACGCCAAATCATCGATAAAGTCGAAGCTCGCCTTCGAAGAGCTCAAGAATACATAGAGAAAGCCACCTAGGATTTGGCACAAGCACAAAGCGCACATGAAGAGTGATGGAGAAAGGCAGAACAGGAGCAGCTTGACTTACAAGTGAAATGGGAGGAGGAAAAAGGCTAGTTACAATAGATCAAGGACCAATTGCTAGCATAGAAACTTGAAACACAAGAAAGAGTTCAAAAGGCACTATGCTCTGTGACAATCATAGAAGTGAAGATGGAAGATCATCTTCCACAACAGGTGACCCAACTGGAAGAAGTAATC
Source organism: Picea glauca (assembly GCA_000966675.3). Taxonomy (NCBI): domain Eukaryota; kingdom Viridiplantae; phylum Streptophyta; class Pinopsida; order Pinales; family Pinaceae; genus Picea; species Picea glauca. The sequence goes on from JZKD02S1767329.1 coordinate 14,487, forward strand.
CAACAACTTCAATAGTGCATCACGGATCTGGAGCTCCACACCATGCATGAGACACCCCAATATATAAGATATCTAAGAGAAGCCATTGCTCGAAGCACAGTCGACCGATTGAAAATTTTGGCTTTGGAATGTAGGCATCTAATCACTAGAAGCACCCAAACCTATGAAACCCTCACAAAGAATCCATAATTGTAGACATTGGAGGCACATCTCCATGAATCAAAGCAGCATGCAGACATGCTACAAGAACAGTTGAAGTCCATGACCCCAGTCGAAATAATGAAGAGGTTCGCATAGAAACACACAGCCCAACAACAAGTACACACATTGCAAAGTAAAGTAATGGATGTCTCTCAATGACCGCAACCACCCCAAGAGAAGGCATGCCAACTATTCATTGAGATTGAAAGCCAGGGAGCTCAACTCGAACAGGGTGTCATCACTGCAGAATGGCACCTTGAAGGACCGCTCAATGAAACAGTACTCTAGGAATTTACTAAACAAGAGGTTGTCACACTACAGCAGGTCGAAGCCACTCGAGCCAAGCTCAAGGCATTCGAAGTGGAATTAGTTAGACCTGAGTGACTCATGACGAGTCACGGGTGAGTGTTGGGGGCCTGTTGTCCCTTGACCAAGTTTTGAAGAGTACTTGGTCTTACTTGACCACTTTTGGGACTACGACAGCTTGCCAAGTAAGGAGTGCAATGTCAAGCAGAAAATAAGGAAGCAAGACATATTTTGGGGTCCATTTTAGGGTTTTGGGTTGATGTAACAGGAAAGGGATGTTGACCCGTGGGTTTACCCATGTTTAGGCCCATTTTGTAATCTATAAATAGGCAATATAGATAGTAAGATAGGAGAGATAGTAATTTAGTACATCTGTGTGATGTATGAATGAAAACTTAGTGCTAGTAATGGGATCTATGTGATCGAATGTATCTTAGAGTGCTATGTGCATGAGATCAGAGATCTAAGTGCAGGTTGTTATAGTCTGATGTTGAAGAGAAAGGAAGAAGGATTTAGCGAGTTGTGCAAATCTTTTGTCCTATGAAAAGTAAGGGTCGTTGAAGCTTTGTGCTGTAATTGCTTGACCAAGATAAGATAAAGAAGATTGTGTGGACATAGCCCAAGGGTGGGGATGAACCACGATAACTGTGTCTATAGTTTTTTGTGCTTCGCTCTTATGTATGTATCACTTTCTTGGCTAAGTGCTTGATGTGGTTAAGTATATCTAGTCATGCTCTGTGTTTTTGATGAATGAATGAACATTAGATCTTATATATGAGATTCTTAGTTCTTGATCTGTTGAATCTAACCTATATTCATGTTAATAAGTATTGAATCATTTTTAGTATAAGTATTCATTGCAATGATCTGTGACTTCTACGAAGTATATTAATGAATGTATGCTAAGGAATAACTGATGCTAAGTGTGATGTAAGAAAGATAATCACATATATGTGTCCCATCTAAGGTTGCAGACACTTGATTCTTGCACCACCCCTACCTCTACCTTGGGTGAGACTTCATCTGCTTTGTAGGTGTTGCCGAAAGGGCCAGTAGTTAGGGATTTTTTGGTGCGCTCTTGAGCGTTGAACCCTGGGTCTTCCCCTGTGCCAATAGAGACATTGATGTATTCCCATCTATCAATGGCGAGAGAGCCTGCCACTAATGACTGAAAGCCTCAAGGAACTCATAAAGTTATAGGTCCCATATCCAGAATAAATGAGTTGAAGTCGATGGAAAGAGACCCACTAAAAAGATAGCATCAAGGCATCTCTCATCAATCAACACGAGGAACAAAGCAGGAGCTTATTAATTTGGTGGAGATCGGACGAAGAACATGTTCATGAACCAACAACCATTTGCATCTTTCGCGTGTACCAAATGCAAGCAGTACATGAAAAATACCCTTTGAATAGCAGCCAATGATGAAAACTGTTGAAAAATTTGAGGAAACCACCAATAAGGATAATGGCATCCAAGACATTGCATGAATCCCAAAGTGTGAATAGATGTCTTGCCGTCAAACAGAAGGGAAACCACCCAATCACCAACCAATGATGAAATGTAGCCTCTTGGTTCAAGGTGACCTACCAATGATAAAAGTAGGGCCAGGGTTCATGATAAGACCATAGTATCATGTGATTCTGAGAAAAATTGAGGGTATGGTCGACATGCAAAGTCAAGAGTTATGAGGAATGGCTGACACAGGTTGATAGACTTCCTTTGAACAAGAGCATGAGACATATGGTAGACTCCGACAGCATAGACCCAATGATATAACTATCAGATGCAGGAGGCATCGATAATGTTCTCTATGGGGACTGGAAGAGTAACCAATCGGTAGAGAAAACTTTGTAACGAGATCAGCTTCCGAAGGCCATGCTAAACCCAAAATTATGATGATGCGAGGACTCAATAACTTTTTTCTATGTTCAAAGGTGACATGACTACTGCCAAATATAATATAGTACTCCCTTCTCGCCCATCTTTTTTTGCTTTTTCATAACAAATGAATGCTATGGTACAAAGGAGGAAACGAGTGTCGCAAGTAAGAAAAACTAGTTTCAGCAGTGGAACGTACATATGCTCAATGCAAGGAAATGCATGCAGGAGATGGACACTCGGGGTGATGTTTCCTCCAGGGTGTAGGGTGTCAAATTGCGAAGGATATAAACAAGGCTCTGCTTGGTGGAGGATGTAAAGACTGCTTTGGAAACGGTTTATAACGCAAAGCGAGAACCGGCTAAAGGCTCAATATTTCAAGCGAGGGCATGAGATGAAATCACAACTTAATGCCAAAAAATGTCCTTTGTTATGTCTATTAGTCTATTTGGTGTGAAAAAGAGGTAAAATTGTTCCAAATAGACGTCTTTTCAAATCCAATTTACGAGTGTAAAAAATACAAGTTCACTCGGCGATCTTTTCTATTTTTGGTCATGAGTCGGAAAAGAACTTAACTAAGACTCACGACCTTTCAAATCCAATTTAACGAGTGTGAAAGGAACAAATCACTCTGCAATATTTTTGGTTTTTATAAAAGGAGTCTGAAAATAGATTAACTAAGACTCACGACCTTTCAATTCCAATTTAATGAGTGTGAAAGGGACAAATCACTCGGCAATCTTTTCAACTTTTGAACAAGTCGAAAAGGATCTTAACTCGGACTCGTTAGGGAGATTCTAGGTGGCATGTCATGGTGGAGGCCAAGGCTCCC
>JZKD02S1767329.1:35681-62189 GCA_000966675.3 Picea glauca
AATTCACAAGTTAATTGAATTTGCACTTATTTATGTGACAGACACAAGCCTAATATTTAGAGCTCCGATAGAGAATTATTTAAACTTGATTTTGAGAGTATACATCTTGCAACCTGGACAAAAGATGATTCTTATAATTCTACTCTTGTCAATGCAAAGGATGGAGAAACTCCTAGTAGTATATTGGTATACAATGATGTAGTTAGAAAGCTAACATATGAGGGAAAAGATTTGAAAGGAGAGATGGTTAATATTTATCAAAAGCCACAAGCATTAATTAATTATCTTATAGATACATTTTCAAATGAAGGAGATTGGGTTTTGGATTTGTTTTCAGGTTCAGGTAAGAATTATGATCTATTATTTATGAAATTGTATTTCAATCTTATATTATTTTTAATGTCTTTTTACAGTGTCTAACTTCATTATTTATTTTGTATTTGGTGATTAGGTACAGCATTAGTGTGTTGCTTACAAAAAGGAAGGAATTACATAGCCATTGAAAGTGACCAATGCAATGCAGTTTTATTCAACAAAGAATTAATGTTATTCCATCTCTTCCAGATGAAATGCAAGAAGTTGACTTGAGGAAATGAGATTTTAGTGAATCAAAGGTGGCAAAAATGTCAAAGAAACCTCAAGTACTATTAAGAGGAATGGTTGAAAATGATCACTTTGGAGAACTTGCGGATATCAAAGAGCCAATGGAAGAACAAAATGACATAATGGAAGCACAAAATGTCGTCGAAGAAGATGATAAAGTGGATGTTGAGAATGGTGAGATTGGGATATATAATATTGTTGATTAGTTTTAAGATGTCCTTGAAGACGATGCTCAATTTTGCAAATTTTTTACGAGCTATAACTGTAATGTTTCGACTTTCAGATTTTAAAATAAAAATGAAGATGTATCTATTGTTGTTTTGTGATGAATCTTTTTATTGTTTTCTTTTTCATTTATTTGTATGTGAATCACTATACATCGGGAAATTTTATTAAATGCTTATCATTTTTTACTTCAAATGTATAAAAATATGAAAGAAAATGATAATGTTTTATAAAATGTTGACTTTTTATATTCAATTGTGTCCATAAAATGGTTTATTTGACATGCAATTTTAAAGGAATAGGTACCAAAATGTATAGGTTTTTTATTTTATATGGCTACAAAATGTATAGTTTTTTTATAAATATTCAAAAATAGTGTTATTTAACTACAATTTTTTAATATGTATTGAAGTAAATGTAAACAATGTGTTAAAAATGATGTTTTCCACTATATTTTAAAAAGTATGGAACAATAAATTAATTAAGGAGACAAAATTATATGAAAAATCGTAACTTCAAATAAGTAAATGGTAAAAAAAAGATTAAGATTGAAAGAAGCATAGAAAAATGACTAAAATCACCGTTGAATAAAAAAAAAATGAAAATTTGAAAATAGATGAAAAATAAACATTTAAAAAAAATATGGAAACATTGTGGATCGAAAATTTAAAATATCGAAAAACTACCTAAAAACGGGGAGGGGTGCTACTGGTAGCACCATTTTTAAAAACAGGGTAAAAATTTGGACACCCCAAAAAATGAGAACTTTGTAGAGTTCTCGTTAAGTTGGTAACTATGTTTTACATAGGCAGCATAGAAGATACACACATATAGATATAGAAAAATGCATACACAAGTAGTGAGAGCCCAAAAATCTGTATTTATTAAAGGATATAGAAATGTAGTACAATGTATACAATCTCTCACACAGAGCTATCAAAGTCTCTATGTGCTTGTCTATTTATATTCTTATATGTCTAGTTACCATGCAGTTGTAACTACTTAATTGTCTAGGTCGGTCGGTTAACAGATACTTCGACCGACTTACATTTTTTACTACCACAGTCGACCGACTATTTCTAGTCCACTGGCGGGTCTAGTCGACAGAGTCAACTAGCCCCTACAACAGTGGGGTATCTTCAAACAAAATCATATAGAGTTTCACTATGATAGACTATTGAATGCCCATGTTGAGTGAAGAATGCACCGATAGCATAATATGAAGCATTTGTCTCAATCTCAAATGGTCGTTGGAGGTCTGGCAGAATGAGAACTGGTGCTGAGTAGAGTCGATATTTCAAATCCTCGAATGTTTTTTGTTAGGGTGCGGACCACACAAACTTGGTTTTTGTGCCACTCTTGGTCACTTGGCTTAGGGCCCAAGCGATATGAGAGAACCCCAACACAAACCGTCGGTAGAATTTAGCAAGGCCCAAGAAGATGCAGAGCTCAGTCATTGTTTTTGGGGCCGGCCAATCGCGAATGACTTGGATCTTGGTTGGATCCACATGTACACCCTGTGCATCCACGATGTATCCCAAATATTGTATTATTTACATGTCGAGGGAACATGTATCTAAGTTGTCATATAACTTGTGTTGTCGCAAGGTATCCAATATCTGTTGAATATGCTCCAAATGCTCCTCCCAAGTTTTTTTGAAGATGAGGATGTCATACAAATATACAACCACAAAGGAGTTTGTGAATGGACGTAATATATCATCCATCATCTACATAAATGTGGTCGGGCATTAGTCAAGATGAAAGGCATGACCAACCACTCAAAGGAGCCTTCTTTGGACTTTAAGGTTGTCTTTCACATATTAATTTGTTCAATTGGCACCTGCTGGTAACCTGACTTCAGATCAATTTTACTGAAAAACTTGGCACCCTTGAGTTGATCAAGAAGATCATCAATTTGGGGAATTGCGTACTGATTGTTGACTGTGATCTTGTTTAGGGATCTGTAATCAATACAAAGTCACCGTGTCTCATCCTTCTTCTGTACTAGAACAATTGGGCTCCCACGAGGTGAGGAATTGGGTTTGATGTGGCCCTTCAGAATTAGCTCTTGAATCTGGCATTTGATTTCTTCATTCTCCATAACATAACACTTGTATACATGGTCTATAGGTAGAGGATCATCAGGTGTCATATCAATTGGGTATTTTACCTGACAGTGCATAGGCACCCTAGTAGGCAAGTACTCCTCGACTATTTTGTCCACCTGTTGTTGTTGGGTAGAGAGATCATGTGCAAAGGTTTTGGCGGTTGCAATGACCTTTCGGTCACCTTCCAGTCGAATCATACAGAGGACAAATCTCTTGGACTGAGAAACCACCATTCTGCAATGTTTCACAGAGATCAAAGAGACCGCGGTATTTGGGACTGTCTCTGGTACCCTGTAGAGTTTATCTGCCAAATTAATAATGACACTATGGGGCTTAGATTCATAAAAAGAATGACATTTCCACATATATGATTGTCCTAGCAAAACATCACAAACTTCAAGTAGGGAAACATCACACAATACATTGTCTTTGAAGGGTTCGATGTCATAGTGCAGGGGACATTGTTGGCTAACATGGATGTCTTGTCCCTAGCTCATCCAACCGATGGTGTATGGTTGAGGATGTTGTGTCATTGTCAAGTTCAACCTCTTGACAACCTCTGTTGAGATCAGTTTCTTCTGGCTACCAATGTCAACAATAAAATGGAGTGGATTTCCCTTCACCCACATCTGTGAGTGGAAAAGACGCTCCCCTTCTTCAAGCTCCTTCGGTTCCTCTGACTAGACTTTTGTGGTAGCGATGGTGACACTAGGTTATGCATCAATGATCCATCTTCCCTTTTCTGGCTTGGAATTAGAGTCTGAGCCAACATCTGACCTTGGGGATTTCATCTCAGCCAACAACCACAATTTGGAGCGACATTCATTGATATTGTGCCAAGGGATTTTGTGGAACTCGCACCATTTTCCAGTGTCCTTCGACTTCCCATTACCCCTCTTTATTGGTGGCTTGGGATGGTTATCCTAGGGTTGGCGATCCTTGCTTTGTCCTTTGTTCTGGGAGTTAGGGCCACTCTTACCATACTTTGGTTGTTGGATATTTGCAAATTCAAACTCCTGTTTGTTCTGCTACTTGAATTTTTGCTCGATTTTGACAACATATCGATAAGCGACTCTCGATGACGATATGTCCAGAAACTCCATTTCGGTTTGGATGTACTGGTGCAGAGCCCCGTGGTACTTAGGACCATATGCCACTTAGAGTCTTTGATATCCGGCTTGGTATGCAAGGTATGGAAATTATTTGTGAACTCTGACAGTGTTTGGCCCCTCTTGGCGCAGTGTGGTCCATGTCGTGTACTGGTCATCATAACTTCCAACATGGTAATATCGTTCCTTGAGGACATCAACAAAAGCCACCCAAGTGGGTACTGGCCCAAAATTTTCAGACTCATCCTCGGCATGTTGCACACAATAAGTCTTCCACCAATCTTTGGCATGGGAAAGGGCCTTAAGGAGCGTGAAGGTGATCTTTTCACTGTTGGAAAAATTGTTGACAGAAAAATAACCCTTTAGCATATTTAACCATTTTTCCAAAGCGTCGGCATCTATCTCGCCTTCAAATAAAGGAATATCAAAGTTAACTAGTACCTTGAAGGGCACGACACCTTCGAAGTGACTATTGATTGAAGGTGTCTTCATTCTTGTTGGCAGTCATCGAAGGATCTGGGTGAAAATATCCATCATCTTTTTCATTTGTCGCATGAGGGATTCCTCGAGCAATAGTTTGAAAGGATCTCATGTTCCATCGTCTCTCTTTTCTTCCACCATGGAAGGTCGCTTGGGTGTGCAAGAGCGGTTTTCCTCAAGAGATACAAGCTCGAGACCCAACTCTCTATACCCTAAACTCGTAGGGGACATGCATTGAGGACAACAAGGAGCAAACCACTCTAATATCATTGATCTAGATTATTTTAGGAACGATATGAAGGCAGATATATAACCAATAATTATACATAGATATGGAAAAAAACATAGTTATATAGTAAATTTAATTGTTTGAAATACAAAAGACTGTAAAATGCAAAAGCACACAAGCTAGCTAGAATGGTGGTAGCTTATCTCTGAGAAGAGATGTGTCGACTACACTCATTCGCCAGAAGTTGGATACAATGAGGCTCCAAAGGCCTTTTTAATATATGGCTGAGGATGTTGTGTTGTTGTCAAGTTCAACCTCTTGACAACCTCTGTTGAGATCAGGTTCTTTTGGCTATCGATGTCAACAATAAAATGGAGTGGGTTCCCTTCACTCACATCTGTGAGTGGAAAAAACGCTCCCCTTCTTCAAGCTACTCTGGTTCCTCTAGCTATACTTTTGTGGTAGCGATGGTGACACAAGGTTCTGCATCAATGATCCATATTCCCTTTTCTGGCTTGGAATCAGAGTCTGAGCCAACATCTGACCCTAGGGATTTCGTCTCAGCCAACAACCATTGTTTGGAGCGACATTCATCGATATTGTGCCAAGGGCTTTTGTGGAACTTGCACCATTTTCCAGTGTCCTTCGAGTTCCCATTACCTCTCTTTGTTGGTGGCTTGGGATGGTTATCTTGGGGTTGGTCATCTTTGCTTTGTCCTTTGGTCTAGGAGTTAGGGCCACTCTTACCATACTTTGGTTGTTGCAGATTTGCAGATCTGAACTCCCGTTTGTTGCAGATTTACAGATCGATAAGCGGCTCCCAATGATGAGATGTCCATAAACTCCATTTCTATTTGGATGTACTGGTGCAGAGCCCCACGGTATTTTAGGACCATATGTCGCTCGGAGTCTTTGATATACAGCTTGGTACGCAAGGTATGGAAAGTATTTGTGAACTCTGACAGCATTTGGTCTCTCTTGGCACAGTGTGGTCCATCTCGTGTACTGGTCATCATAACTTCCAACAAGGTAATATTGTTCCTTGAGGGCATCAACAAAAGTCACCCAAGTGGGTCCTAGCCCAAAAACTTCAGACTCATCCTCAGCATGTTGCTCACAGTAAGTCTCCCACTAATATCTAGCATGGAAAAGGGCCTTAAGGAGCACGAAGGTGATCTTTTCACTGTTGGAGAAATTGTTGACAGAAAAAATAACCCTTTAGTAGATTTAACCATTTTTACAAAGCGTCGACATCTATCTGGCCTTCAAATAAAGGAATATCAAAGTTAACTTATACCTTGAAGGGCATCGCACCTCCGAAGTGATTGTTGATTGAAAGTTCCTTTGTTGTTGTCGGCAGTCGTCGAAGGATCTGGGTGAAACTATCCATCATCTCGTTCCTGTGTCACACGAGGGCTTCCTCGAGCAACAATTTGAAAAGATCTCATGTTTTGTGGTCTCTCTTTTCTTCTGCCATAGAGGGTCACTTGAGTGTGCGAGAGCGATTGTCCTCAAGAGATACAAGCTCGAGAGCCAACTCTCTATACCCTGACCTCGTAGGGAACATGCACTGAGGGCGACAATGAGCAGACCGCTCTAATATCACTGATCCGGATTATTTTAGGAATGATATAAAGTAGATATATAACCAATAATTACATGGAGATATGGAAAAAAACATAGTAATATAGTAAATAACTATCTGAAATACAAAACACTGTAAAATTCAAAAGCACACAAGCTAGCTAGAATGGTGGTAGATTATCTTTGAGAAGAGATGTCTCGGCTACACTCATTCGCCCGAAGCTGATTACAATGAGGCTCCAAAGGCCTTTTTAATATAAAGCATAAATGAGAAAACCATAAACATCCAAAAACCTAATCCTAGGAGATGAAGCATCAAAAATCATGTGGGCCCTGATGGGGTAAGTTGGTACATCAACTTCCCGGGGTCGTAACTTTTGCATATGATTTATGTTTTAGGCGCATGATAATTCATTGGAAAGGTCTATCTGAGGACTACACATTTTGTTTTCACACTAACTTTATCGATAGTGTGACTATGGTGGGCCCAAAAAACGTTGTTCAGGGCCTCAAAACAGCCTTGGAAGTTCAGGACCCAAAAAGCTAGGAAAAAACTTTTGAAATGGAAATTGGACTTTGAGCCAATGGAATAGATGGGTGGCCATTGATATCCACCTGGATTTCCATAGTTATTGAAAACATGGGGTTGAGTTTAATCAGTTTGGGAAAGAGTGTGAGTCAAATTTGCTTTGAAAAAGAGAGGAAAATTTGTATGGGCAGTTACAGGGAGTTTTACAAGCATGTTTTTGGTATGAACAACAAGCAGAGATTAAGGAAGAAGGGCATTGGAGCTTGAGCAAAAAGGTTGGGTGAATTCTAGAGTGTTATGGAGCTGGAAACTGAAGAGTCGGGTTGTCAGACCTTAAGAGTGAACTCATAGATGAGTTGCACTATAACAACAAGTGATTGTTGTTGTTTTTACTGGTATTTTTCTTGCCAGTGAGCTCCCTTGAGTTCTAAGTAGTGATATTTTCAATTACTTGTGCCAAAGAAACCCTGATAAACGAGTGGAACGCCCTATGGATTAAGAGTAGTGAAGGGGTACATTCCTTGGGTTGGGTAGGTCAAGAGAAAATAGAACTAGAGAAAATTTGAAATAGTTGTAGAAGAATACCAGTGGATTGTGGGATATTGAGTTGTGAGTGGACTTTGAGAGGCGCCCTTCTTTTGTGGATTCCTAGCCCCGGCTTGGGGGTGACTTCTTGTTGAGATTTGGAACAGAAAATCTATGGTTGGGTGAAACATCCTTCCCAAACAGTTAATTGCACAACTGTTTTAAAAAGATCAGTGTTTACTTGTTTTTTGAATTAAATTATGAGTTAATTGTTGTGAATTTTAGTATGTGAATGGGAATGATTTATATGTTGTTGTAGATTATTTATTAGTTGCATTCATGTTCATTTCAGCATGTTGTAGTTACATATAGTTATGGGTGTCTAAAATTGGTTATATATGTGTATAATTCGTAATTGGTAAACTACAGAAAATTAGTTAGTAAAATTTTTGAATTTATGTGTATTCTGCATAGTAATGTTCCTCAATTAGTTGGGGTACGTTACATTGTTATTGTGATTAAGTGTTGGGTGAGCTCTCTTCCATTGACATTTGGTATATAATAATAATAATAATAATCGTCAGACACCAAATTGGTGCATGAGACCCCCTTGTTTGTGAAACAAGGGTCCCCCTCCACACAACAATTTGATTGTTGAAGTGTACGGAGGTGTACATACCCTACCCCCCTTTGGATTTGAACATGTGACCTCCAAGGAGGAAACACATGCTCTTAACCATTAGACCCACTCATGTTGTATAATAATTAGTGACACCTAAGTACTCTCTCATTAAGTGAGTTCACATTAAAAATTTTGAAATAAGCTTAGAGCTCATACTAAAACAACATGGTGATGAATGACATTATTATGGTGATGAAATCTATTTGTGAAGTTTATTATGTGATTAACTTGGTATTAACTTAGCATGGGCTTCTTATGATTGAGTAATTTTTTCATAAGAATTACCAACCTTGATGTTCATCGGACTTATATTGTATCAAAAAAATATTGTACATTTTCATCGTTTGCTATTAACATCAAGAGGGCATTACATCCTAAGGGATTGTTGGGCAGAGAGGGGGGAGCTCTTGCTTGTGTTGTAAAGCACAATGGAAGACATTGCAATGGTTGTTTAATCATTAGATGAGGTGCTTGGAGTGCTCTGTAGTAAACAAATTCGCTAAGGCATGAGAGCAATTGGGTTGGGTTAAATGAACTAAAAATTTCCTTCACCCCAATGACATCATAACCCAGCTTAGGGTGGCATCTACACTAGATGCTCACAATTCGGTGGAAAAGTGTTCATATGCAACCATTGTCTTGGACTATCTTTTGTTAAAAGATGAGTGTTCTCCATTGCTATTTCTACAATCTAATTTACTTTTTATATAAATGCATGTGTTTTGCACACTATTTGTGTGATTGAGTTTAAATACGAAAAACAACTAGGAATTTATATTATTCAATGCTTGAATATCCCATTGCATTTTATAATTCAGCGCGATGCATGCATTTAAATATTCTGGCACTAAGGTGACGATTTTAGCGCCCTATTGGATGACTAGCAATAAGGGACTAAGAACTACCTCCCGCGATGAGCTCGGTAAAAAGTGCAGTAATCCTTAACAATCAAATACATTTGCTCTCAAATTAAGTCCCATTGTCGAAAACCCTCCTCTACACTATACATGCATAAAATTATCCATATGCTCTAAGCGCCTTTCAACATCTTCGCACCGGTTATGCAATGCATGGCACTTGTCAGAGTCGCTGAATCGCTCCAGTGCACAAATTTGCGGATAAAATTGACTTGCATACAACTCACATGCAAATTAACAAAAGAAAGAGCATTTAAAATTGAAATTACAAACTAATTTGATATGAAATTTCTTATGGCATTATGTAGTTGATTTTGCAAAGTGAATTGTGAACAATATTTGTATAGAATAACCTATTATTTTTTATATTAGATACGATTTTATAAACAAATTTGTATACATATGCATAGTATATCTATTTGAGCATACCTTATTTTTGGTTAAATAAAAGTAAAATTGCAATAGTTATCAATGCAACTTTTATTGCAATGTGGTCCTATTGTTCAAATGAGTTATGCTTTTTTCCATATTCTCCTCTATAGAGAATCCAAGGGATTCCCTTGATTGAAATTTGAGATATAATACTCAACCGAGATCAAATAACTTGCAAGTATTTTAGCAATCTATTTCGAGGCCTCACCTTCCCCTCGATCATAAGCATTCAAGTCACTTGTCGCCCCAGTGACCCACTCAAAACGCTTAAATTTCTTTGAATACAACACAATCAGTCAATCTTCTTTAGGTCACCCTTGTAAACACATGCATATTTTCAGCATCAATGAATATCTTACAGTTACATTACTTTTCCATGAACACACTTGAGAAATGTAGCCTATAGCTTCTTCCACTCTATAAAGTTTTACTTGCTGATTTGTGGCATCATCAATAAATTTGCAATACCAACTCAATAGAGGACCTACAGCCACGACTTCTATTGAACTTTTCCTCCATCATTCAGGATTGCCCACATTAAATAAGCATCCTGCACTCTATAGGATTTGGTTCTCATCCAACTTGGCATTGCTTATCATCTACTCCTTATGATAAGGAACTTCCTTATTAGTTAAATACTATTGAGGTTGTATAGGCTTGGCCTTATTTGGTATGAGGCTYTTCTTGATAGACAGCATAATGTGGGCTTGCCTCGACTCCTTTGTGCAAATTTTAATTTCTATAACAGCTAAGACTTGGCAGCAGTTTCTTGCACACCAATACTTATAACTTGAAAGAATCCAGTATAATGCTGGTGTAGGTGGTTTTACTTTTATAGTTGTGTCATTAACATGACCACCTAATGCATCCTTAGATCCTATGCCACGCATTTGAATCATTATACATGCAGTATCAAACTTCAGAATGGAAAAGAGGATTGATGTGGTAAGAAATAGGGACATGCCACTGTATTAAATTTTAAGATGCTTGCAATTATGGACATCCCATAGATGACAAACACAAGCAAGAGAGCCCACAAGGCATGAACCAAAACTGTCAACAATGTTAATGATGTCAAACAATGCAACGGGTATCAATTGACTTGCCCCTTTCAGTGCCTAGAAGACAACAATCATAGAATATCTTCACATTTAGGCCTCAACACCATAATAGTCACCCTAAATCTACTCTATAAATTCTGCTGTCCCAAGGTTGACATCCTTGATCTTATCCTAAGAGAGCAACAATGGACTCGTGTCTTAGCATCTAATTGCTACTTAAAGGCTGCATGACTCAAAGTCTAATCATTGAAAACATCAAACAAGGCTGCCATTTATCCATTTATCCAAAAGGAAGTACTTGCAATGAATGCTGTGTGTAAAAATCAATAATATACGTTGTCTTCATTGAACATCTATATATTCCAGAGACTAGGAGACTTTGCTAAACCTCAATCAACCGATAACCTGCTCATCATTCAACTTCAACATGCTCCACACCGTGTTCTTTGCAAACTACTGAAAAATAAGAGTAAATACCTTGCACTCAGTAAAAGCACAGGCGAAATTCAAAGCTTCACAAATGAGTCATTGTTCCAACTTCCTAACATGTTTGCATGAATCTCCTTTGCTGAAGGAAAGCAATTCAAAATACTTCCCAGGAAACATGATAATTATAATGCAAGAGGACCAATAAAAGTACTAGTACTATCCCAAAGGCATATCCTCTCATGCAGATGGGTATCCAAAAAGACGGGAGATTATATATGAGAACACAGAAAATAGGCTTATTCATTTGAAATCAGTATTAAAAATTGCAAAGCAATCAGTAAAGAAAAGAACTTGATGCAGCATTGTAGCAAGTGGAAAGCAATACAATCCACCCTAAAGAGTCGGCCAGAGAAAGTAAAGGACATGATTTCAAAATTGAGACATCTTTATTCAACCTATTGTTCCTAGAAATGCTTTTCAAGGAAAGGGCCTTAATTTTTCAAATATAGGGGAATTCAGTCTAATCCGTGTCACTACTGGGTCTAGGTAATCAATCACCTCTTCACTTTTACCAGTCTCAGACAAGCTAAGAGGTTAGTCTAGTCAGTGAATGGGTCTGTGTTTCTAGAATTAATACTGCGTTCATCCCATGGGATAAAAATTTGAGTTGGACAAGTAAAAAATGATCAGGTTGAATCTTGTTTTCCTCTGCTAAATCTACTAATAATAAACATGATAAGTCCTAAGACTAGAAACAAAGCTAAGAAAAAATAAAGAAAAGAATCTCCAGAAAAAATAAAGAAAAGATCTCCAAGCAAACTCTAGAGTCAATAGCTAAATCTGAATGACACTGGCTTTGGGCTGGGATCCACCAAGACTACCTCTGGGGAACCTCTGCATAAACCATGACTCTTGTAATTCTATGGGTGTCCTCTGAATCGACTACCGTGGGGAACCTTTGTATAAACCATCATTCTTATATAATTCTAGGGGTGTCTGAATAAGTTTAGAATCTAGATCCCTGTTATATGTATGCATTGAAATCTATAATCTGTCAGCTACAAAAATGGCCCCTTTACAAGCAACGGTTAATTCAAACAACTATTCAGAATAACATGATATGCTCAGAATTTTTTCCTCGGAACAAATACAGACCTCCTCAACAAGCTCTGCATGAGTCATGTAGCAAATAAAATTCAAGTCAAATCGCAGATTGCATCAAAGACGTGTCAATTGTTTGAAATTGAAACAAACAGACCAATTGAGGCATTCAGTCCATAAAAACAGAATCCAATGCACGCAGAAGGGATTCATCGGTAATCCTCCACCTTTCATCACCTTCAGCATTTCTATCACCAATTTATTGTTTTGCATTTAACTAGATTCAGCTATAGGGAGCAACAAGAATAAGAAGTCTGCATCAGTGGACCGTACATCCTTACAACCCTTCCAGTGGCAGCCATAACCTGAAGAAAGTTTCCAAAGTAAAATGGCAATAAACTGGCCTGATCCATTGCTCCTTCTACCTTTGGTGAAGTAAAGGCAGTAACATTTTCTTTTTCATCAGAACATTGAACCATGATTAACTTAGTAGGATAGGGACTAAAAGGTTGGCCCATTATAGCAGCAGCCATAACCACGAAATTCATGTGAAGTGGCTATAAGGTGGTTACAAATGACGGCATGTCTTTCCGTGGGCCTGCTACAGTGCGATAAGCATAAAGTTTCTCGACAAGGCAAACATCATTGCATTCATTTTCTCTGATTCTTTCAACATTGAGTCTTGGCATCTTCTTGGCCAGCTCTGTGCATCCCTGTAGAGTGAGTCTGCAATCAGACATCCACAAAAACCGCATAGATTCGTAATGATGTAAACCAGACAAGAGGGCAACATCTCCAAATGGACTGTCTCTAATCTCAAGCTTCCGAAGGTTCTTGCATCCATCCAGCACATACTTCATGCTTAGGTCACTTTCGCCAGCAAATGCAACTGATAAGGTCTCTAATCTTTTACCATAGGTTCCAACATATTGAAATGCTTTGTCGGTGAGTAGGCCAGATACTGCCAACCTTGTTAGGCTTTTGCAGTTTCTTACGATTTCCCCAAATCCCTCATCCATGGGTTCACCAGTTAAATGATCTGGTTGATGTCGACCCATGATACAGAGACGAAAGCTGGCCAATTTGGAACAGTTTTGCGACATGGTCACAACTGCTTTATTGGTCATACGTTGACAAAAATATAGAATGGACTCAAGATTTGGGCACCCCTCTGAGATTGCAACAAGGCCCCGTTCAGATACACAACCTTCACCATCTTCACGTGCATCCACAGGAAACACACGCAGATCCCTCAAATCCTTGCACGTTGTAGCAGCTGCCTCCAAACCTGTGTCTTGCACTGAGTCCAAAACCTGTAGGAACAGTGGAAAGGATATACGAAAAATGTCAAGAAAGAGCAGAAAATAGCTACCAAAGCAAATGCATTATGACTGCAGACAGACAGATCCGTCCAAGAAAGATGAGCTGAACAGAACATTTTTTGTCAATACTGAACAGAACATTTTTTGTCAATACTGAAGTGAAGCACGGAAGATGTATAGATAACTAAATTATAGAGGCTAGCCTTGATTTCCGTATAGATCACAAGTCCACCAATTTTATACTAAATTCCTGGTTAATGAAGAATTATCTCTAATGATAAAATCTGTAACATGTTTAAAAGTTTTGATAAGTCAATTTATACCCGAATACCATAACCGACATAAGTGATCCTGCCTCTTCATTCAAATTCTATTTATTTAAGGTTTCAGTTGAGTATTCCTTTAGATCCCACAAGCTAATGTTGTTGCTTAAAATATCATATTCACAACATACTAATGGATACATCTCTGTAAGATCTCTTTATTTTAGCTTTATTAACTAGCTGTTTTAGTTGTTAGTTATGAGCTTAGATCTTCTGATTTTGGCATTGTTATAGGAGTTGCATTTGCACTCCCACATTGTATTTTAAGCTCATTCATGGTAAGCTCTCTTTATTTTAGCTTTATTAACTAGCTGTTTTAGTTGTTAGTTATGAGCTTAGATCTTCTGATTTTGGCATTGTTATAGGAGTTGCATTTGCACTCCCACATTGTATTTTAAGCTCATTCATGGATGTAACACGGCTGGAATTTCAAATTAGTCAAAATGACTGGTTAGAGTATAGAACTAATTATATTGGTAAGTTTCTTTATGTGCTATTTATATTTTTTATCTTTTATGATGGGCTATTTATCTTTTACGATGGGCTATTGAAATTTTTGACTGTCTAATTCCATCCCTAGATGTACCTTTTAGTCCGATTGACCTACTTGACTTACTTTTGTGGTCATTTGTTTCAGTCATTTGTTGGACATAAACAGAATTATCTTATCTTGCATAAAACCAATGCAAAATCAAGAAAAAGAGAAGTAACCAACCCAGAGTTGGGGCAATTTATGACAGTGACAGATTATTCTTTCCAACTCTCTCCTGCCAATAACAGCATTTGCATAAAACCACGGCAAAATCAAGAAAAAGAAAAAGTAACCAACCCAGAGTTGCTGCAATTTATGACAGTGACAGATTATTCCTTCCAACTCTCTGCTGCCAATAACAGCATAGCTGAAGTTTAGAGATGTTAAATTAGAGCAAACTGGGTATACTGCAGGTAGATATTCTGGCACGACTTCACGAAATCCTGACAAACACTGAAGTTGCTTGCAATTGCTGAAGGCTGCATGAAGATCTGCATGAAGATCTGCTCCTTGCTCTGCATGAAGATCTGCTCCTTGCTCTGATAGGAACTTATATGAGCCTGTTCCTAGATGCGTAAGCTGTGGTGCTTTTAATATCAACCTTTGTAACTGCACTATAGAGACAGCTTTGTTTAGCCTGAGCTTCTTCAGGGACGGGCATCTTGCAACCAATCTTTCAAGTGCATCAAAATTTATTGGGCCCTCCAAACAATCAAAACTAAGAGATCTTAGAGACGTCAACGTCTCAGGAAAGCAGGCCAGCCAATCTTCTCCACCTTCATTTATCTCGTCCTCATTCAAATCAAGTGTAGTCAATTGCCTGCAAAATCAATGCCTATTAGTTCATAAATGCTTGTGACACATGATAAAGCACGTTTCATTCTAAATTGGTGCCACTTCTGCTAATAAAACCATATGTACTACATTGCATATTCAATATTTAAATTGGCAACTCAAGATCCTAAGCTAAGGGGCACGTCTAGCCACTTTAGTTCCTTGAACTATGGAAGATCTACTGACAAGCATGCCATATTATGTATCCTTCTAAGTTCTACCTACCTGCAGTACATCTAAATTACTAAATTTCAGGTTCACCATTCGGCTATTTAATTAGAATATGCTCAACTTCTTTAACAATATGCCCCTGGTGATGATATATGCATGTAACTATTTCACGTTGAAAATGAGCCATGAATAATCTCATTTACACAGCAGGCATCAAAGTACCTTCCACTCATCTACCTTATTCAGAACTGTCACCATCATATGGCTTAAGAGACACATCAAAATCTATCTGGTGCATTTCATTTAAATTGAACTGAAAATTTAGCTTTTGCATTGAGAGAACCAAGGTGCACTCTACAGCCAGGTGGAAACATGTGTAGTGTTAATGAGTAACATTAATAAACCAAAATAAAAAGTTGAGATTCAATCTCTAAAATAAAAATAAAAAAAGTTGAGATCCAATGTCTAATGTAAAACAGAAAAATAAAACTGACCATTTGTTAATTATCATCATGTAACCAAGAGCGAGGTGCACTTTACAGCCCTTTACAGTCCAGGTGGAAGACATGTGTTACGTCCATGGATAGCACTAATAAACTAAAATAAAAATAAAAAAAAGTTAAGAAAAAGAAAACTGACTCTTTGTTAATTACTATCATGTTAACCAAAAAAAAAGTACTAACATAGATCCTCTTCATCCCACATTTTTATCCCTCTTGGTCCTTAATATTACTTAATATAATTGGAGATTGAGATGGATCACGGATTTCAGTCATGGCAGAATTGGAGATTGAGATGGATCATGGATTTCAGTCATGGCAGAATTGGAGATTGAGATGGATCAAGGATTTCAGTCATGGCAGAATTGGAGATTGAGATGGATAACGGATTTCAGTCATGGCAGAATTGGAGATTGAGATGGATCACGGATTTCAGTCATGGCAGGTCGTAGATATTGAGAAGTGTTTGAGGTTTACTACAACATAGCTTGTACAATTCAATTAGCAACTGTGACGGACGAGAAAATTACTTTAAGAGCTAAACCTTTGAATGAGAGAGATGAATTTCAGTTGTTAGGGCAGGGCACACCAAAAGAAGATCGATTTAAAACTCTTTCACCATTTTTCTCCCTATGGGTTCGCAATTTGTTGTGCAAACTTGTTTTCCGAGCAAAACCTGACAAGATCTGTGTATGTTATTCTGAATTTTCCAACTATGATATCACAATTAGAAAATTTAAAAGCTCAGAATGCATATTTCTCAAAGCGGGTAGCTATATAGGTAAATCAGTTAGGGCTTCATAACTGGAAGGTCTGATGGGGCCTGGGCTTCAAATTGCAAAGAGCAGGCATCCAGATATGACAGAATTCTCTCAAGGGGTTTGGGCTTCAGTTTGTGGATTATGAAAAGCCACATATGCAACAAGTTGTAGCCAATTCATCCATCGAAATCATGAAAAGAATGGAACTCAAGTCTGACTGACCCTTTGTCGATGAGACAGTTAAAAATCTTCCATAGGTGTTTAGGAAGCCAATCCTTTCCCAGCACAAAATCTTTGGTACAAGTCCAAGCTTGTCAGGAGCTTGTAGCCTGGAAATTGGCAATGTGAACTGTTCAGTCGTGGTCAACAACTTGTGGCTATTCTGCATGAGGCCACATCCGTGGGCCAAATAAAAGCGAAAGTCATTCATAAAGTAAGCTGCCTATGAGAGAAAAATAAAAAGGAATCTTGAATATAGCAGTCGACAGTATTAACTAGCCTCTGCTTAAAGCTGAATACACGGTTCAACCATCTAAAATGTGTTTTCAATTTTAGCGACCCCCTCATGAAAAGCACAAGGAGAAACTCCCAATGCAACAGATGTGGCACAATCCATCCACTCAAGATCTAAAAATCTCATCCCCAAGAAATTCAAGATAACATTTTTAGAACAGAGGCCTCAGATTCCGAAGACAGATTAACCACAACCAATAAATCAAAGGTTACAATGGGCGTTAAAAGCAAGCAAACAGTAACATAAATTCCAAACAGCATTCCAGAAGGTGAAGATCTTGAACTTCTCTGTCCACCACTGATCCGGGAAATATAGTAAAAATACTAATCAGTTTGATACAGGCACACAGTAGAAGAATGGGACAGATATGCCCAAACGAGAGCTGTGTCAACAAAACTGTTTGTATTACCCACGAATTAAAGCCAATGTCCTAGAACTATTAATATTGAATTTAAAACTATCTGAGAACCAGACTCATGCAACTATATATGTAACTGAGAGAGAAACAGGTAATGGCGTAGCACCTGCATTTGCTTGCGATCGAGGCGAGGCCACTTGTGCTGAATCCATCACAACAGACCAAAACAAGCTCCTTGAAATATAGGAATGAATTTGCAAGCAATGTGAGATCATAATCTGTGATAGTCATCCTCTTCAAGCACAGCCTCTCAAGCAATGGATAAGCCGTTGCCATGGCAGACACCCAAGGAGTGAGATGGGCCCCCCAATTTGGTGGCACCAAATTAAAATCTGCAAATCTGGGCTTCCCCTTGAGTAACACAGACTTGATCTTGGGAAACCTTTTTATCATAATCTGTGGGGAGACAGCGTAGCAGTTGCCAATAAACACCTGCTGGCGCGTCCACGCCTCAACCCTGTGCCAGGCCTTGCAGACCAAGGAAACAGAATTTCTGTCCTTGTGGGACGCCAGGAAAACCAAAACATGTTCCAAAACTTCATCTGGAAATGAAGAAGACTGAATCTCTCCTTTGCCCTTCTGAGCTGCAAATCTGCAGATGGATTGGACTCGATCCATCTAAAAACTCTCAGAGGTTGTCACCTCCTATACATCAAATCAAACCTTGAAAATGAACAAATGACAAGCCAATTTCAATAGAAATTAAAACGACAAAAAGTATCAGAAGACGCAGGGCCTACTCTCAGAAGAATCAGACAACAAACAAGGCTCCCTAGTGAAACAGAGCTATCAATCAATTATTAGCACTGCAAACGATACTCGGTTGACTCTGCTTTCGTTTTGACAGAGCTCATTTTTTTTTTGCTAAAATCTCTGTTGCTCTCAATGGCCCACAAAACTGGTTTCAGGCTCCTTGAAATGCTTCACAGCCCAAACCCCACTAGCCCCATTATTGAAGAAAAGTATCTCCGGACAAAGTTGGAAAGGTCTCCATCCATGGAGCCCAATAGAAACCTAACTAAATCTAATCAGGACCCAAAGAACCCAACAGGACCCAGCTAAGGTATGGATGAGAAAACAGTGCATATCATCTGGAAATCACAGAGGAACATCTTGAGAATACCAATTTCACAACTATGTTACCCAAAGCTCATGATTTTGAAAGATGGGAGCTAAGTTTTGAAGGAAGTCAAATCAGTGAACTTAAGGAACAAAATACCCATGCTATCAAACTCAAGATTTTATGCAACCTTGTAGTATTTCTGGGCCTAATCTCGGAAAATAAAGTGCTGTTTTAACGGAAGAATATAGGGTTTATAGGCTTAATATTTGCAGGTATTCTCTATGGTAGACTAAAACAGAAGACAAAAATAACCTTGAAGATATCAAAATCTCAGGAAAATGGAAAATGGCACCAAAAAATAGTCATGCTTATTCTGGAATACTTTTACAGGAGAAAATATTTCTAGGCCTACAATGTTGAGGTAAGTGACCACTGGTATGATCTAAAACCAGGGACAAACTACCCCATAACGTAGTATTCATAAAAACTAAAATTTCATCATTAAAAAGCCTAATCTTTGAGGTCTGTCACTAGTTTGATCCAAAGGTAAGGACAAAATTCTTCATGCGAAAGAGAAAAAAAAAAAAAAAAAGATGCAGAATTTCAGAGTATAGCAGGAGAGAAATGGGGAGTAGATCAATCAATAGGAGTAAGAACAAGGCCTATAACTACTCAGCAATGCAGTAAAGCTCAGGAGGGGTCTGGAGAGATTAAGCCCCAGTTATCTAGAATAGAACTAACTGCAAGTGAGAAGGAGACAAGAATGAGGTGTCAGAAAGGCGTGGAGATGGAGGAGATATGAAGGGAATGGTCAAGGAGACAAAAGAAATGCTGTGCATTTGGCAGACAGTAGAGAGGGGTGGTAGCAAGTAATGATAGGGAGAAAAACTGAGGAAAACAGATAGATTTTCCAAGTGCAAAGGCAAGGATAACACAGGGAGAGCATGTGCTTAGGATTTTTAGGCCCCCGAAAAAGGCCTTAATAAGACAAAAACATGCACAGTAACATGAAGGGACAAGCTGTTATTATACAGCAGCAAGCTTGGAAGGTCCCAGAGAAGCTGTGGAAGAACAAGGAATACGGTAAAAAGATGATTATTCCATAACCCAAATGCTTAAAGGTCCAATCTTCACACTGGGTAAGTATTGTGTGGCCAGTGTACAGTAGAAGACAGGGCAGTAACAAAGCAGATACAAAGCAACAGCAGCAGCATCTAGTATTGTGGTACAATACACTGAACCACACAGTATTGAGTTGTAAGGAAACCGGGAGGAGTCAATGGCCACCATGCTTAACAACTGTAAATGCCCTACAGCATATAGTTTTCATCGAGGAGGCTTGAACAGGGGGAGGTTCGAATCATGCCACTATAGAAAAGAGGTGATTAAACGCTTGAAAAAACGAGTCGCTAAGTCTAGCTCAAGATTTGTAGCTGATGGAGGTCTTGTTGGGGCTTGCTTTTAGTGGTTCTGATTGGGTTGCTTTGGGCTTTGTGGGCTAGATTTACTTCCAGTTTGGTGTCACCATCAGGGTTTGTTGTTTGAAGCTAAACTCTAAACTTTCATTTTAAAAGATAATTTAGTTATTTATTTTATTAATGAGTATTAAATCATGATAAGTGAAGTAACAAGGTATTTTAGATATGATATCATTTTTTTATTAAATTCAAATTACCCAATTACTAAAAACAAATAGATAAAACATTTTTTTTATATTTGTAATTAAATTTAATTCAAAATGTTTATAAAACATCTTCCTGAATCATAAACATTATAACTAATTTTATTATATTTTTTTTTTAAATTAAATTATAACATAAGTTTGTTTATATAATAATAATAACAATAATTTAATTTTAAGGTCAATGAGAAGCCACACACCAAATTAGTGTATGAAACTCCTTGTTTGTGGCACAAGGGGCCTCCTATTTAGAGCGGCTTGATTGTTAAAGTCTATGGAGGKATACATATTAGAAAAAGGCTAAATATTTTATGTTTTTGACTTTTTCGATAAAGGTAATCTTTACCAAAATTACAATTTTGGATTAATGAAATCATTGTTTTTAATGCAAAAAWTATGCAATGTTAACATTGGATATGTGTAATAGGGGTGGTAGGTGCAGGKATYRYCCTGGATCCCGAGGCAAAACTTGAAACAACTTTCACTTAGGGTTTAGGAAACCCCACAAACAATCAAGTTGAGGCTTGTGCTTTTTTTCAAGGTCTTCTCCTAGCAAATGAATCYAGAACAAAGACTTTGATTGTCATARGCAACRTAAGCACAATTATCAAATCAATACTCTTGAAATCAACCATGTCTGATAGCAAGCTTACATCACTCTGGCTCATATTCARAAGGAGGTCTACAATCTACAAAAGGTCTCAYTCTATCAAGTTTTAAGAAAGCATAATTATCAAGCTGATTTTCAAGCCAATGAGGCCACCACTCTCAAAATGGGGGGTGGCACTATCAAACAATACCTTAATTCTCATAGGTCATGCATACGAAGGCACGTAACATCATAATAAATCACCATATGACACCATACCATTGCCATTCGATTTCAAATGAGATGCCTAGACACAAAAGGACCTGCCCACCTCCCTCTCACATGCTCGAACTAAATATTGGCATGTCTCTTGAACCACCCAGTGAGGCTTATCAAAGGCAAGGTGGGATGGAAATATCTATGGGAGAAGTGAGAATCATCATTTGTAGTAAGGCCATTCCACCGAAAATTTGTCTGCTAAGAGTTTCCCTCAACCTCTATATGGTATTCTAGAATTTCTATTTGATGGTCACGGTCTCAAGGCATGCTTTGTGTGTGGATATTCCTTCGTTCTAGCTCTTGGATATTTTTTGTGTATGTATTTTTGATGTTATTGCATCCTTGGTCTACATTTGGCATCTGTCCTTCGGTCTTCTAGGATACAATTTCAATAGTTGTTGTCTCTTGGTGTTCTAAAAACTGTCTTTTAGGGGTATGGTTCTTATGTTTTTATGGCATTGGTCATTTCGGTTTATCTAGCTTCAAAAAATTGTGGACCTTTGGTGCCCTGGTAGCATTGTGTGGTCTATGGTGTAGTGGGATTTTTCTTGTGTTTTCGATCAAAGGTCATTTTGAGTGGACGTTTGGGCCCATTAAGACTCTTATCAGGTGTTGGCAGCATTGTTTCTTTATGTGTGATGTATCCATGGACGATAGGGAAATCTAGGAAGTTCGAAGAGTCCTTCGAAGACATGAAGAATCCATCCAATGTAATAGAACCTCTCTCTTCTCCGTGATTACAAAAGTGTTTGAAAATGAACACTAGTGCACCTCTCAAAATGCCATAATTGTGATCACTCTACTCCATCAAATAGATACCCTAGAGGCATAATGCAATATGTTGAGTAATATGATCCACAATCTAAGCAAAGGATCCCAATCCGTTGCTTCCAATCACATGATGTCAACAAATTCAATTCAAGAGGAATTTGAGGAGGAAGATATAGTTCACCAAATAATAGAAGACGTGGATCTTGGAAATTATGACTCTCTTCCTTCCAACATTGGGTTGGAAGCAGTTAAGAGACGTCATGTTTTTCATTAAAACTTATGTTTAGTAAAGCAATTAGAATACTTGGTGTTTTCCTAAGACATGGATCTTGGAAATTCAAACCAACAGTATTATGTACTACATAGCCTGAGTGGGCCTAATGGTTAAGAACATGTGTTTCCTCTTAAGAGGTCACACGTTCAAATCCAGAGGGGAGTAGGGTATGTATACCTCCGTAGACTTTACCAATCAAATCATTAGGCGGAGGGGGTCCCTTGTCCCACAAACAAGGCCGTGAACTTAAATTAAATTAAATCTCGTCTTATATTAAAATGAACTTAAATTATTAATCAATGTGAAGTTTCATGAAACAAATTAAAATGAACTTAAATTAGATTAATGTTAAGTTTTGTAATTAATGAAATAAATAAACAATAAAAAGACTTCTTACAAAATGAATAAAAAGAGTTCTTAAAAAATGAATGTGTGAAAATATTTTATTATTAACAATAATAATAATTTGATAATTTATATATCAAATTTGTGTATGAGATCTCCTTGTTTGTGGGACAAAGAAGGCTCTTTGTGCAATGATTTAACTGCTAAAGTTTACAGGGGTATATATACCCTACCCCCCTCTGGATTTGAACTTGTGACCTCTTAGGAGGAAATGCATATTCTTAACTATTAGACCCACTCACACTTGCTCCTTAAAGTAAGCTTTGAATTTAAGATATGATAGTGGATTTAACCCAACAAGCATGGTAACCAAAGAAAACATAAATTTTAATATGAGAGTGGTTTTAACCTAGTAAACATGGTCACAAAAAAATTCTTAACCACTAACAACAATAAAAGGAGAACATTGGTTTCATAGTTTGGGGACACTGGCGTCAAGTTCCATTTTCACTAGCTAAGTGAGTGCAATCCTTGTGACTAAGCATTGTGTTTTATTTAGTAATGGTGATGTCATGGGAGAAATGAAAAGTTTGTAGGAAATTTTAAATGACTGGTCTATTAATAATAAGGAATAATCTTAAGTTTCTTATATGTAGTTACATTATCGTGTATAAATAAAATTTGGTTATATGAAACAATTTATTGGTAGTTTTCAAAAGACAAACTTTTACTCTTGCCAAATTTCCCTAGGTCTTGGGCCATTAACATGTTTTCTTACATCCGAGGAAGATGGGCTCTTAACCAATTAGAAGTAGTTTTAGGCCATGCTCAAAGACCAAAAGTGGTTTCAATTTAGATAGCATAAGCAAGAAAGCCAATATCTTGTATTGTCATCGTTGGGATTATAACATTGGGGTCATGTGCTTTCATGTAGTATCTAACCTTAATCCCATACATGAAACCATATAATATCCCAGTTGTAGTTTAATCTCAATAGCTTTGAGTATTATAAAAAAATTCTTGCTTTGAGAAAAAAAAAAACATTCTTTATACTCCATTTTGTGTAGAGTGCTATTTGAATGAAGAATTCACTGACGCATAACAATCATTAATGAATTTAAAAGTTGAATGACAAAATATAATTTTCAATAAACATGTTCATAAAAATTGAATATCTTAAATATATGTTAAGAGGTTAAGGTCTTTCAAGAAGAAAAGGGAAAACCACGAACCATAGGTTGAAGACATGTTGAGACAATCCCCAAGGAATTGTTTAAATAAGTCCCCAATGGGTTGATCCAAAAAATTATTCATAACAATCTAACCATGGAGCCATGGTGTTAAGTACCTGAATAGATCTGAAGTTAAATCTCAAAATAAACCCACAATATAAACAAGAAAAAACCAAATCATTCACCAAAATACTAAACACAAGAAATAGTCAAAACCCTTGAGGTAGGGTAACACCATATATTAATCATTAAGGAAGGATAACACTCCTCAAGCAATGATTGATACATTCAGAATATTCTTCACTATGCTTCAATACATTGTTTATGCTTCTTTATATAACATTCTCTATCTTCTAGGAACATTCTAGAGAATAAATATTCTAGAAAGCCTATTTAATATATCGAACTACCATAATGGGTCTTATTTAATAATATAGTGGACCTAGTCCACCTTACATTGAATGGCCTCCACTAATAATACATAATCACATTACCATTAGGTACCTCCCTAGGTACCCCATATTACCTCCCTAGGTATACTACATTCCATCCCCCTTCACATTGTTTCATCCTCAAAACACGGGAAGAAACCATACAATATGATTGGCTAAGCAATGTAGTCAAATGGTACCAAGTACGACCATCCATCCATCCTAACGAATGAAAAACATGATGTACAACTGTTGCCTTTCCACCCTGATCTGGATTTGCATCCTGTCGGTGTTGCCATGGGATTGTGTCTCTAAATTGATGTCTTCTTGTAGAGTTAGTAGTCCTCCATGCACATCTTGATCGGTTTCCTTTATGGTGCCCTACTGATGCATGAATGTTTTGATGCTCACGCCCTTGCCTTGATGACTGTTGTTTCTCTATATGATGTGGATGGCGATACACAACAACTGTAGGAATCTTCTCTTTTTTCTTCAAATCCACAACACATTGTGTCTTTGAGTCAATGACCTCCTTAGCTTCCTTATTGTGTCCTTCTTGTGGTTTTGCTTCATTTCCTTCTGTAGGCTCTACCTTTGATTCAACTTCGGACTTGGCAATAACTTCTTTGTTGGCTTTGGTGGACCCATCTTTATGACTAAAAGACACATCCTGCAATGTGATTTTCTTTTTCTTGTACCAAAGTTTTAGAAAAAAAAATTGCACACTAATGTTGACTGTACCAACTGATTCCATCCAAGGATATCCCAAAACAATATCCACATTAGCCAGATCTATAGCATGGAAATCAAAATGCAACACATATTTATCCATATTGAGCTTCAAATCTGTAAAAATTTGAATATTTTTACCCTCAACCTGTGTGCTTTGGATATTCTTTGGAGGAACTTGCAATCTATTAACCAACTGAATATTGATAAAATTTTGTTGGCAACTAGGGTTAATAGAAACAATTATATTTTCTTTATGAATACAACCATGAACCTATAATATAGATTTGTCACATGAAAATAAACCCTTGGTGATGTCTTTATCCTTACACTTTGTATGATACCACTCGTCTAAAAGCAACACACGGTAAAGGTTGATACCCTTCCTTCCAAGGGATGTGACGAGTATATATTTGATCATGTCAAAGGAGTCACTCCCTCCTTTGTAGGTTATCATGACTAAAAGTTTATCAAGGGAGATGAAGAGGTGGCACAAATCAGAGAATTCAGACATAGAAAGAGAAACAATCTCTTCGATTGATCCATAATGGATCATTATATAATTTGCCATCTATCTTGGTACTTTATGGGTGAAAAAATTGTAGGAATTGGCTTGCAAGGCCCATTTTAGGGGTAGGTCTCCATTTGGTGATTTGGGGTCCAAAACCTTCCAGATCCAGTTTGAGGTATCAAATGACACTTTTTGTGGTCAAAGCTTTGCAAGCATAGTTTTCAACCCTCAACACTATTCTACACAATGAAATCTTTCCAACGATACAAAAATCACCTCAATCTGAGTTTGTATGTGGAAGTCGCACATCTCGCAAGTTGACCTATCTTGTTAACCACCATGGTATTGAGTGGATGCCATGTCATCCCCCATTACTCACACCTGTGGGGCTAGTCACATGTGGACTTCCAAGAATATTCTAGAGGGTCCAAAACCCTAACACTAATTAAGAGTTGAGGCACGCAAAAACCCTAACCCTATACGTCTATCAGACTATGTTAAATACTAGGTCGCTAGGAAGAGAAAGGGTTACATTCTTTTTGTATTGTTATTGTTCCATAGTTGAGCAAAGCATCTAGAAGTGGGATATTGAAGCATAACAAAGGAGGTAGAAGATTATGTAGCAATGATTCAGGCCACTGTGTCCATGGCAACTCTAGAGTCCACAGTGAGTGCCCCTTTCTTTGTATTTGCATTTCATAACTAAGAAAAAGAGAGCAGAGCATAGGCCTCACCTTCTAGTTGGATTTTCTCTCATATTAGGTTTCCGAGATCATATCTTGTGCTCATTTATGTTGATGGTGTGTTCATTTTTTTGTTCTTTCATTTTGATTTTAGTTATTTCCATAAATGTGAGCACTAAGGTAATAATAATAAAATTAAGATTTAAAGTAATAAAATTAATAATTAAAGATTTTAGATTATTGTAAAGTTTGTTGTGATGAACTATTTTAACAAAATATCCACGACAATTTATACATCATCGACCAATTCAAAAAGAGAATAAATCAATTAACATTATTAGAAAACATTAACTTAAGACTAATCAACTACATTGAAATAAATAAATAAAGAAAGAAGTTCATCCATATATATAAGATGATTTGTGCTCTCTAAATTGAGAAATACGATGCCTATTTTTAGATATTGTAATTTTGTCCAAAATCAAAATATGATTTTGACCTTAAAAATAGTGTAAATGAAAATTTATA
>JZKD02S1767340.1:4572-14859 GCA_000966675.3 Picea glauca
TTGTTCTAAACCTGCAACTAGCACACTAGTTTCCATTAAGGCTTAAGGAAGTTTTTCTCATGATACCATTTTACTACTCACTTGGCATCCAACCTCTCAAGTACTCAATGCTCCGACACTGAAATTTTCATGATGATCCCAAATAGATTCTAACCCTTTACACACTATAATCATTTACCCCTATAACTCATGACATGAAAATCACACCCTAAAACATTCTAACCACTAACTACTATGACCCCAAAGCGTCGTTATTATAGCAAACTTGTCGCAACATCCGTCAAATGCAACATATTTATAGATTTTGTAACGTCGCAATTCCGACGTAAAAAAAAACCTAAGTGACCGTTAGTATTTTGACTTGGTCAACATACTAAGGTGACCGTTGGAGGGGAAAACCTAGTTTCCAAAACGTCACAATTGCGACATCAATCTTCACAAATGTGGCAAGAACGACATATATGTCACAAACATGGCAAGAGAGACGTTCTGGTGGAAAACGTGGCAAGAGAGACCTTAACGTGGCAAGAGAGATGTCAATGTGGCAAGAGAGACGTCAACATGGCAAAACCGACGTTATCGGGAAATATGATTTTTTTTTTTTTAAATTTCCTCTATTTTGCGACAATATGGACAATTTTGTCCATAACGCCGCAAATAAAACGTCGGAATTTTTACAATATGTACTAGTGATAAATGGAGTTTTTTGTGATTCTTATCTATCCTCCATCTCCACTATGTTCACCAATCGATTGTGTTGCTCTGTCAAACCAACCTGTAGGGATGTCCTCTAGATCAGGAAGATGATTGTTATGCTGCAGTCTAGTCTTGTGTAAGTGGAGTTCATTCCAGGTTTTAAAGAAACTAGGAGTTTTGTGAATTGCAATGCCAGTGGAAGGAGTTATGTTTTCAAAAATAGTTTGATTCCTAAATAGCCAAATAGACCAGCAAACCAATGAAGGAAGATGCTTGTAAAGATGTTCTCAGTGGGTCCAATGATCAAAGAAGCTGGAGAGATTTGGCCTGTCCCAGGTGGATTTAATATTGAGAGTTCAAGTAAGTCTGTCCCAACCTTCTCTAGCGAAAGTGCAGTTAATGAAAATATGATCTGCAGTTTCAGCATCGGTGTGGCACAAGTGACAGAAATTTGGTCCATTCCATCCTTTCTTTTGGAGAATGTCCAGAGTATTCAATTTGTACTCAGCCAAAAGCCAGGTAAAGAGTTTTATTTTAGTGGTAGCTGCCAGGACCACATTTTCTTTCTCCATCTGTGAATGTCTGTATGCCAGTGGGTATTTGCAATCTCTAAGTATATGTTCTAAACTGTTATGAGTCCCGAGCAGTTTCCCCTAGACTACTAGAGTGAATCGACAGTATTGTTTAGGTGGATGCCCGAGAGAGTGAGGGCAAGACAAAATTTATTCCACAAAGGAGTGTGTTATGCGTCGAGGTCGAGAGCTTCACTCGTAATCCAACTATCTGATATAAGCGTCAACCTGGATCTGACTCGCCCTGATAAAGATACCACACGTTTTTTGTACGAAGGTGGGATATCAATCGTTGAGGGAGTAAAGAGTGGTCACTTAGACCAAGAATACAATCGTGCCCCAACTCAATGGAATGCCCCTATCCTGGGGTCCAGCATAGCCAATGAGAGATCAGGGGTTTAGCTTTAATTAAATGTCTCCAAAAATATGAGGACGCCCTGTTCACGCAAGTATGAACAAAATTGGTCTGAAGCCAAATGTTGATAGAATAATGTTTGAGGTATTTTTCAGTAATGATGGAGTGCCAAATGCCTGAGGAAGTCAGCACGCACAAGAGGGTAGAGGCCGCCCATGCCTAACTAAAGTGGTGTAGATTTCGAAGCCCCCAGCCGCCTTTATGTTTTGGTTTAGCCAGAATTTTCCAATCGCATAGGTGTTGGCGAGGAAATTCTGAGCAACCCAACCAGAGGAAGTTGTAAATCAATTTGTGTTGGCCCTTGACCAAGTATTGAGGATCCTTGGTCATGTTTGACCTATTTTTGGGACTTCGATAGGCTGTCAAAGGCGGAGCGCAAGACGAAGCAGAGATCGCGGGATCTCAACCCCTCTTTAGGGATTTTTGGGTTTTGGGGTTATGTAATGGGTATGGGGATGTCGACCCATGGGTTTACCCACGCTTAGGCCTATTTTGTAATGTATAAATAGAAGTCTAGGCGATGTAAGAAGAGGCACATCTATGTGATGCTAAGTGAATAGTGACTAGTAGTGACTAGTCTGTTGCAAGTGTGCTAATTGCTTTGTGCATACGGTGTGAGGCTTGCAGAGCTAAGTGCAAGTGATTGTAAGAGACTATGGAGGGATTTGTGCTATAACTCAAGCAAAGAGGATCTAGCAAGGTGCACAGATCTCCTGTATTCTATGGAGTTGATTTTGAGGCTTTGTGCATGTAAGAAGATTGAAAGAAGCTAATAAAGAAGACGAAGAGTTAGTGGACGTAGCCCCAGGGTGGGGGTGAACCACGTATATCCTATGTTGTGAATGCTTTGTGCTTTTGGTTGTTCTTTTGTTTATGTGATTCAATGCTTAGTGCGATGTTATATGATAGATGAATCTGATATGATAGTTTAGTGTTGAATAATGTGAATGAATGCTAGATCTGATCTCTATTTGTATGCTTAGTGCTTGAATCTATTGGATCTGTATGAATACTGCGATGATCTACTTTTGGGGTTTTGTCTGCGAAGTATATACTGGTTTAATACTAATGAACTATATTTCCTAAGTGCTTTGATAAGGTGTTACAATCACAGATCTGTGTCCCAGCTAAGGTTGTAAACATCTAAGTCCTGCAACCACCCCTGCCTCTACCTCAGGTGAGACTTCATCTACTTCGCATGTGTTGCCAAAAGGGATGGTAGTTAGGGTTTTGTTGGTGCGCTCTTGAACGTTGAACCCTGGGTCTACCCCTATGCCAACAAATGGTTATGTTGTCAGGACCTGAAACTGTGATTGTTGGGAATTGAGGAATAAGAAGCTTTGTTCGAAGATATGACTTGAAACTGTGATTGTTGGGAACTGAGGAAGAAGAAGCTCTGTGCGAAGATCTGACTTGAAACCGTGATTGTTGGGAACTGAGGAAGAAGTAGCTCTGTGCGAATATTTGACCTGAAACTATGAAAGATCAGTGCGTAGATCTGTTTCCCTAGTGCACAGTACTCTACTTGGATTGTGAAGCTCTGTGATAAGAAAAGAAGTCTGGTCTGAGGAACAAAGAAAGAAATATCTATGCGTAGATCTACTGCTTGACTTGCGAAGCTCTATGCTAAGGAAGAAAGCATATTTGAAGAAAAGAGGTAAGATCTGAACGCTTTGTGCGCTAATAGAGGTAAGAATAGTGAAAAGTTTTAGATCTGGAAGCTTTGTGCTTTGCCAAAAGTAAGATAAGTGGAAATTTTTGTTTCAAGAATATGGATCTAGGTATGTTTGATAAATTTTGTCCTAGCCTAAAAACTAGGGCGCAGCTAGAAGAAAGAAGATTTGATATGAGTAGATCTGATAAGAATAGTGATGTTATTCTTATGCATAGAAAGAATGTTTGGACTAATAAATGGATGCACGATCCTAGAAAGATTTTTTTGCAGGTTAGCTACTGTGATCCTAGTACGCATTACAGGAAAGGTTGGGGATCATTTAAGAGAAAGAGAGGATTAACTCTTTGTTACAGTTGCAGAAGACCAGGACATCTTGCTAATGAGTGCCCTGGTAGAAGATCCATTTGTCTCTGTTGTAAGGCTATGGATCACGAAGTTTTGGATTGCCCTAGAATGATTGCTAAACTTTAAAGCATGAATACAGAACAAGCAGACACTGAGAAAGGTTAAGAAACTGAGACCATGGCAGAAACCCAGAAGGAATCAGAGACTGTACTATTATAGATGAAAGAAACCCTGAATGAACACATAGATATTAATCTATCAGAGGTATTAAAAGAGAAAGAGAAAAGAGAAGTAAGAATAGGAGACTTTGACATTGTCTATATTCTGGATGAGGAAACATAGGTGAATATCATGACAGAAAGAACTTGGGAAATTTTAGGAAAGCCTGCTACGATTCCTTCATTAGGAGGAATGGGATTATTTAGAGGAAAGTTGGTAACCCTATGTGGAAGACTTACCCAAATATCTATGAATGCTCATGGAACTTCAACATAAGAAGATTTTGAGGTTGTTAAATTTATTGA
This sequence comes from Picea glauca, assembly GCA_000966675.3. NCBI lineage: Eukaryota > Viridiplantae > Streptophyta > Pinopsida > Pinales > Pinaceae > Picea > Picea glauca. Next base: position 8,800 of record JZKD02S1767340.1, read on the forward strand.
GAACAACGCCCCATTTGCTATGTTACTAGGAAAACCTTGGATCGGAAAGGATCAGGACAGAAGGAAATAAGAAGAAGTATTAGAGCAAAAGAAGCAAGAATTAAAAGATTTCATGACTAGGAGGATCGCACACTTGATTGGAGAACAGGAGAACAGATCGAAGATATTTAGAACCATGGATGTCGAAGTTGGAAGAACACAGGAAGAATCATGAGAGACTGAGACACCTGCCCCAGATAGAGAAGAAGTATTGCCCCTGAATCCTAGGAAATAATCTCAACAGCGCGAAGTTACTATGCCAAGAGGAGATAAGAATCAGAATGGAAAGAGGAATAATGAGACGAAGATCACTGGGAAAAAGGATAGAAAGCTCAGTGAGAAGAAAGCAAAGATCAAAAAGTTATAGAAGATTCCAGAGGGAACGTCGCAGAAGGAAAATTTGCAAAACTGGAACTTCGTCGGGATAGAAGAATAGCGCCACATGGCAGTTCACCATGGCGAAGAAATATAGCCGTTGGAAAAATTATAACCGTTAGACCGATGCACCGAACAGGTAGAACAACAGGTATGGCCAGAAAGCTCGCCATCAAACCATTGGGACCGCACCGTAACGGACAGAAATGAATTAATGAAGGTCTCTTATCCGTTGGAAAGATCTGTTACGTTGTTGTCTACTTATTCCATCGATTGTTACACCGATAAAACTTTTGCGAATTGTATCAGAGAGAAATCATTGCTACCGCATTGTGATTAGTAAGATCGACATCAGTTCTATTGTTTTTGCACTCATTCATCCATCCGATCTAAGCGTGTATGTTGGACGAGCTCAGCGCCGCGAAGAAAAACATCGAAGAAGTTCTCATCGATCTCATGGCTGAGAAAGTAATGTCTGCAAGTATTCAAGCATCATCGACGAGAGGAGTGCAAGCCTCTCTGTCAACCGCTTGCGGATTCGGACCATCCTGAGTCATCATAGAAAAGAGAACCAAGCACAAAGATGACCTAGCCAATGCAAAGCTAATCCCGACCATCTTACCCGACTACATCCTGCCCCTAGCTAGCGTGGTGAGTCGTGATAGCATGCCAAGAGATTTCGAGTACACCATGGTTACTGCGTACCTCCTGAAGGGGATACGCGCAGTTAGAGCACAACAGGACAAGATCGCAATGTTGAAGTTCAACGACTTCAACCTAGGAGACCACAAGAACCATAGTATGCTCACCCCGTATAAATACTTGACCAGGATGAAGGGGAAGAACTCAAAAATAATCCCCCAGTCGTGGACGATGAACCTCGCGCAGTCCACCTTGTTGAACGTAATGAAGATCCCACACTTCAGAAGGCATCAGGAGGTTAACGCCTGTGTTAAGATTCTGCTCTCATGTTACCATGGCGGCTACTTATGGCTAGACCAACGTATCACAATCAATCCAACGTTGATCCATAGGATCATCAGATTGAGCATGCAAGGACCTGACCCGCAGGACTTCTACCCAGGGAAAGCCATAGATCACGCATTAGCACAGAAGATCAAGGATACCTATGACAATGTTGAGAAGGGGACGCGAGGCTACAAGGTATCTTCCATCCATAATGGTGCAGTGCTCTTAGCATGCCAATTAATTGCAGGAAATATAGTAAGGAAGAATAGACCCACGCAGGTCATAGGGTTTGTCGTTGACCTCGCGGGGAAATGTGTAGAAGGCCTACAGATGAACTGGGCGAAGTACCTAGTCAACCAGCTGGAGTTAGATTGTCACGAAGCTTAGGATCAAAGCTATGAGTTCCACTTCAGCTGGCTCCTAATCCTCATAACGTTTATTGCTTGGGATATGCCAGAAGGTGTGACCTTCCCGAACATTGAGTCGTTCGAGCCGCTTGTTGCGAAGTTCACCACACTCTAGTACTCGAATGATATGGGTAAATAGTGGCAGTCAAACGTAGTTTTTTCATACGTATTATCTCCAACTGAAGATGGCTATTGAAGTCGAACCTCGCATGACTCCAAACACCATACAACGGTTCTGACCCCTCATGAAGTTCTGCATAGATTTACACTTCATCTATATCACCACGCAAGTAGACGAGCATAAGGAAGAGCTTTAGTCATACTACAAGCTCACAGAAGAGGACCTTAAGGAGATAACTAAGGACTGGTCAACAAAACTTCTTATCCCAGTTGATCCTGCAGAGATGTCTGACCCCAAACTTGATAGCTCGGAGGCCACTCACAAAGAACATGACACACCTGGACCCAGCAAAAGGAAGAAGACCAAAGAATTCCAAGACTTAAGCAGTGCATCAGAAAAGACTTCTTCAGTATCACCTGACCAAGGGGGTGATGACGAAGTATAAGAGATAAATGACAAAGAATATGAGCAAAAGCAAGGCGAAGTAACACCGCCTAGAGATGAGGTTGATCCCTTGAATAAGAGGAAGGTTTCTCCCACGAAACCCTCTTCCCGAAAGAAATCCAGAGCCACCTTGACTAAGATGTAGAATGTTCTCACTGTCAATGACTTTGACTTTATCATAGCAGCTGTCACAGATGCTTCATAGGACATCTTACAGAAGAATGAAGCCAAGCAGGAAGAAATGTAGAACATAATCGAAGTTGAACTCTTAGGGGTACAACAGGCCCTTCAGTCCAGTCACGCAGTGTCCACTATGCCCCTGTCGTCGGGAGAACCAGAGTTGGGAGATGAGCCAGCCCAACTCCACCGATTAGCTTATGCGACCGAAGCTCGCCTTCGTCGCGCACAGGAAGAAACAAAACAAGCCACCCAGGCCTTGAAGCAGGTGAAAGAAGTATTAGTAGAACAACGTCAAATTGCGGAGCAGGAGAAGGTTGCTCTCTAGACAAAGTTTGAAGAGGAGAAAGAATAGATTCAGCAAGAAAAAGAACAATTGCTCGCAAAGCAAATCTAAGTGAAAGAAGTAGTCAACAAAGCACTTCACTCTATGACAGGCTTAGAACCAAAGGTAGAAGACTGAGTCAAACATCAAGTAGACCAACTCGCAGAAGCTATCCAGTAGATACAACAAAGAATATAAGCCTTAGAGCTCAGAACAATACCTGACACTCCGCAGGAGGTGAGGGATCAAAGAGATGCAACTTCTTGAAGCAAAGTCGAGAGAATAAAGGCCCTTGCCATGGAATGTAAACAACTAAGTAATCGCAGTGCCCAGAGGTATGAGCAACTCACTGAGAATCCATAATTGAAGGCATTAGAGTCATAGCTCTAGGAGGCGAAGCAGTAAGTAGAAACAATACAAGCACAGTTGAAGCCCCTATAAACTATTAAAAGGATGAAGTGATCCCAAGAGCAGCGCATTGCCCAACAGTAGGTACACACTATTCAGAGCAGAGTTATGGAAGTGACTCAGAGGCTCCAACCTATACAGAATGAGGCTTGCCAACAGTTCTCAGAGATCGAAGGTTGAGGAGTAGAACTGGAGCAATTAGTCACTGTAGTTGAACAACGCCTAGAGGGACCTGTCAACAAAGCAGTCATCCAAGACTTCACTCAATAAGAGGCCATGGCACAATAACAAGTTGAAGAAGCTCAAGCCAAGCTCAAGACTTTTGAGCCAAAATTACCCAAATCGGAGTGACTCGGGATGAGTCACAGGTGAGTGTTGGGGGCATGTTGGCCCTTGACCAAGTCTTGAGGATCCTTGGTCATGTTTGACCTATTTTTATGACTTCGACAGGCTGTCGAAGGTAGATATCGCGGGATCTCGGCCCCTCTTTAGGGGTTTTTGGGTTTTTGGGTTATGTAACGGGTATGGGGATGTCGTCCCATGGGTTTACCCATGCTTAGGCCTATTTTGTAATGTATAAATAAAAGTCTAGGCGATGTAAGAAGAGGCACATCTATGTGATGCTAAGTGAATAGTGACTAGTAGTGACTAGTCTGTTGCAAGTGTGCTAAGTGTTGAGTGCTAATTGCTTTGTGCATACTATGTGAGGCTTGCAGAGCTAAGTGCAAGTGATTGTAAGAGACTGTGGAGGGATTTGTGTTATAACTCAAGGAAGGAGGATCTAGCGAGGTGCGCAGATCTCCTGTCTTGTGCAGACTTGATTTTGAGGATTTGTTCATGTAAGAAGATTGAAAGAAGCTAATAAATAAGACGAAGAGTTGGTGGACGTAGCCCCAGGGTAGGGGTGAACCACGTATATCCTATGTTGTGAATGCTTTGTGCTTTTGGTTGTTCTTTTGTTTATGTGATTCAATGCTTAGTGCGATGTTAGATGATATATGAATCTGATATGATAGTTTAGGGCTGAATAATGTGAATGAGTGCTAGATTTGATCTCTATTTGTATTCTTAGTGCTTGAATCTATTGGATATGTATGAATATTGCGTTGATCTACTGTTAGGGTTTTGTCTACGAAGTAGATACTAGTTTAATACTGATGAACTGTAATTGTTAAGTGTTTTGATAAGGTGTTACAATCACATATCTGTGTCCCAGCTAAGGTTGTAGACATCTGAGTCCTGCAACCACCCCTGCCTCTACTTGGGTGAGACTTCATCTGCTTCGCAGATGTTGCTGAAAGGGTCGGTAGTTAGGATTTTGTTGGTGCACTCTTGAGCATTGAACCCTGGGTCTACCCCTGTGCCAACAGTGTGCGAAGATTTGTGAGAACTGTAGCAGGTATGGCTGCTAGAGCCATCCAGTACACAAGCTTCCCTTCAAGTATCGCTTTTATGAGAGTGAAGTGCCCTCCAAGTGAGAGCCAGCACATACACCAATGACTGATCGTTTTTTGGACTTTTGCAATAAGCCATTTCCAGTCCCCTGGTTTGTAGGAGTCAGGTTTTAAAAAATAGCCCAAATAATTAAGACCAGTAGAGAGATGTGAGAAGGTGTATGGAAAAATACCTTTGAGTTGATCCAGGGATTGTTTTTGCAGATTAGCAAAATGGAAAGAAGATTTATCCCAACTAATCGACAATCTCGTGGCACTACAGAAGAGTTTGAAGCTCTCATTGATTTATTTCCATTCCTATAATGAGCCATTCGTCATGATCAGGACATCATCAACAAAAAGAAGATGTAAAATTTTGATAGTCTTGGACACCTTTAAACCAGTGATCTTGCCTTTTGCTTGACCAGACTTGAGAAGCAAACTCAAAGCTTCCATAGCCAAAATAAAGAGCAGGGAGAGAGGGGGAAGCACTGTCTCAGAACCCTCTCCCAAAGGGGGGAGAGGGGGTTAACAAAGTTCATTTATCCCACATCAATAATATGAAAAAATGATATTGTTTTATTGAACTCTATTTCCTAAAATGAATATATTTTTATGTTGATATCCTTCCAATCACATTGAGACTTTAGAAAATTGATGAGAAAAGGGGTAAGTACTTTGAGCCATTCTGAGGTCACCTCGTTTAAAGCAGAGCCATTACGAGGTCACCTCGTTTAAAGCACACCCAAATTTGTTGATATTGTTTTATCGAACTCTATTTCCTAAAATGAATATATTTTTATGTTGATATCCTTCCAATCACATTGAGACTTTAGCAAATTGATGAGAAAAGGGGTAATTACTTTGAGCCATTCTGAGGTCACCTCGTTTAAAGAAGAGCCATTCTGAGGTCACCTCGTTTAAAGCACACCCAAATTTGTTGATATTGTTTTATCGAACTCTATTTCCTAAAATGAATATATTTTTATGTTGATATCCTTCCAATCACATTGAGACTTTAGCAAATTGATGAGAAAAGGGGTAATTACTTTGATCCATTATGAGGTCACCTCATTTAAAGCACACCCAAATTTGTTTATAGTCATTTTTAGTTTCTATTTAAGTTAGCAAATTTATAAGTGAAAGACCAGGGTGGCAGGAGCGGGAGGGGTGATCATCTGCCCTCAAGGAAATCAAGTGTTATCTTATCATTGGAACCTGGGCATAGCCACAAATAATCAAGCCGAAGCTTATGCTCTGTACCAAGGACTCCATCTTGCCAACAATAGAAATATACACTCTATCGCTATGATAGGGGACTCCAAGATAATCATAGGGTATGCTCGCAATGGCTCCCACCCA
>JZKD02S1767340.1:16547-38453 GCA_000966675.3 Picea glauca
ACTCTGGACAACCTATGAGCATGGGAGAGATATTTGGAACAAGGAACTGAGGAGCAGGCTGACGTCAATTATGTACAGATCATCAAATCCAGGTGAGGCGAAAGAGCCCAGTAATGGAAGCAATCATGGCTTGAGCGTTTGGCGATTTGTTGGAAAATGGATAAATTTCATGAACCAAATGAAGGGAAGCAGAATTATCATTGCAAGAGCAGCTCATTGGGGTAGCAAGCACATTCCGGAGAAGAATTGCGTACAGGCTCCTCCTGGTAAGCGAGCTGGTGGTCTGCATAATATGGAGAATCCAGGGAATATAACAAAGATGAACAGGCAAATTTCAGGAGCGGTTTCAACGGAGGAGCATGAAGAGCTGGTAAGCGTTGTCCAAACTCTGCAAATACAGCTAAGAGCCCTCTCCACACAGGTGCTCTCAATTACATAAATCACCATCCAGCATAGGAGCGAGCAACAGAGAACCAGGGACGAATGTGAGGCGCTCAAACAGTAGATAGAGGAGATCAAATTTGCGTCCGGACCTGTATCACCCAACGCGAGCACCTCCCTCTCGGACGAGGCCTCTTCTCCAGGACCGCATCTTCAACTGGATCTCAACCTGCGGCCTCCCACAGAGGCAGAGCACAATGCACCAGGCCAGAACTGAATGTAACTAAATGCAATGTTTTTTTGCGATTTTATTAGGTACTTTCTGCAAGATATTTACCATAGATGCACAGTTAAGCTTTAGTGTTCTAGTTAGAGCCTCCCCCGTCCTCCATTTCCTTCGTGGAGAGCACAGAGGGGATCATTTTGATAGCAACCAATTTTGTAACCAGGACTCTGGTATCCGCTTTGCAGTCTTTTAATATAAATTTTAACCAGTTTCTGTAAAAAAAATAAAATTATAAGTGAAAGTTTAAGTAATTAAACCATTCTAAAGGTCATTGAATCAATTAGTATGCTCAATAGTCACCAATTTGGTGGTTAAAAGGAAAGGTGATTTAAGTTGCAAATGTATGTTTTCAAGATAGTTTAAATTTTTAACTACCAATAGGGGTTTAAGTTTTTTTTTTTCTCTTTTTTAATTAAGCCTATATATTGGAAGACAACTTGTGAAAATTGTATATATCATTACACATTTTATTATTTCAATTTTTGTATAAACATTATTTTATAGTAATTTGACAACAATTAGGTGGATAAAGGAAGGGCGATTAGTGTTGCAAATTTCCACTGTTACTAATATGGTGGATGTTTGATTTTGTAATTATTTTCCTATCAACTAACTTAACTTTGGTGGGAAAATATGATAATCTTTTTATAGTAATTGGAATGTCATGTAAGAATTTTGTGGGACATTATTTGAGATTTCATTTAATAAAAATATGTACACTTTCACAATTTATAAAGTATGTGTATGTGTATGAACAATTTTTAACTCAACTAAAATTCAAAAATAATAGTAATTGGACAATTGGTAGGAATGATGGCTAATAATATATTTGTTATATCTAGATGTCTTTATTCATTGATTTAGATTCTATTGAATGAATGAGAGTACTTAGACTTTGACAAGTTATTATGTAACATCATATCGAACATCATATTGACTAAACACCAAAGATGTATTGACAAAAATTTTGATGTGAGAATGTCATCTAAACCATATCTATCTCATAATTGTAAAGAATGTGGGGTTATAAACCATCTCTATCTCATAATTGTAATGATTGTGGGGTCATTCACATCACATACACCTAACAATGATGTGATCATACATACACAAAATTAAAAAACAAGTATTCATGTGGAATAAAATTTCAATAGAGGAATATGTCACTATGGGGGGTCTCATGTAATATCACAAGAAAAAGATATTAACAATACGAAAACGATATTAACAATACTAATACTGAAGTAAGAGAAAATGTTATTACATCAACTCAAAAAATAAAGCTTCTAAAATAAAAGTAACAATAATGCATATAAATTATAAAAACCCAATTACGATTTAAGTAAGTTGAAGGACCTTGGGAAATTTTTAGAATCCATTAGATCTTTTAGTGTTTGGAGGCCTTTGGTTTTTTCAGAGCCTTTGCAAGTATGTTTTTTGAGATAGATTTTTTATCTTTGTAATAGAGACTTTGTCGTCCGTTATGTTTACAGTCACCTTTGTGAAAGGATAAGCCTTGTACTTTTTTGAGGAAGTTTGTATCATGGATCTAGGTGGCACTTTTTTTTGCTCATGTAATGATCCTTGCAATGTATTGAAAGATGTAAACAAATTATATTTCTAATATAATTGAGCCAATTTTCTACTGGAAAGAAAAATTTGACCCATACTAAAGAAAAAGGATTAAATAATGCAAGTAATTAATTTTTTTATAAAGGTAAATCCTTTATAATTTGTTTGACACAATTGAAATATCTATTTTTTTTATTATCTTCAATGTTTGATTATCCAATCCTTCATGATGTAACTCCCTCTGATAGAAAAAGGAATGGAATGTGCATATTCTTTATAAGGAAATCAATGGTGAATCTTAAGGGTGACTCAAGAGTATAGAAGGACACATAAAACTAAAAAACAGTTTGGTGAGGGATTCACATGAGCTTTTAAATATTGTTTGAGATGGTGTAAAGGGAGGGATGATGAAATTGTTTGAGATGGTGTAAAGGGAGGGATGATGAAAGGAAACAATATCATTTAAGTATTTTGTGGTAGAGTAATAGATGTTATTGGTTAAAGTGTTTAAAGGCTATTAGATACGGAATGTTTTTGATCTTATGATGTGTAAACACTTTGTTGTAGTATTTATAACTATGTTATAAGATGGTTAGATTTGAAAACAATTATTAGATATATCTTGTAACTATAAGTTTAAGTAAAAAAATATAAAGAAAACCAATACTTATAAGTCAAAGAGTATAAAAATTTAAGGCGATATAATGTTTAGAGAAAAAGTAGATAATAATTTTTTAATTATTACTTTATTATTTACCATTTTTATGTTTATAATTTTGTAAAGTTGAAAACATGATTTGTCATCTTACTACTATTTTAAAGTCAATTTTGTTATACATTTTGTTTTAGTTTCTAATAGTTTAAGGTTTATTTTTTAGCCAAGAGTAGAGTTCATTACACTTCTTTTTATTTTTTTATTTCTTTTTATTTTTTATTTCATTTCTAATGAGATTTATAGTAGCTATTATTGTTTGTTTAGAGATTCTAGTATTTTCAAATTTTTAATTCATTATAAATATTTGAAATATATTTCTTTTTTTATTAAAGAATTTATTCCATCTTTAATAAACTCTTTAATAAACTCTTTGTATCATAGTTTAAAACACAAGTTTTTCAAATATTACAAATTACTTACAACATATTACTCACATATTTACAACATACCAGCACAAGTTTTTCAAATATTACAAATTACTTATAACATATTAGCCACTTCTTTACAACATATTACTCACATTTTTGCTACCTCAAAAGTTAAGAATAAAATTTAATATTACATCCACTTCTTTACAACATACTATAGCACAAGTTTTTCAAATATTATAAATTACTTACAACAAGTTTTTCAAATATTATAAATTACTTACAACATATTACTCGCTTCTTTATAACATATTACTCACATTTTTGCTACCTCAAAGGTTAAGAATAAGATTTAAGATTACATCCATTGACTTTACCATTGGTTATGCTTTTTAAATTTATTTTCATTGTGTAATTATAGGTACGAGATTGTGTATAACTTTTTTTTATATATTAAGATTATTTTATTGCTATTGGGAAACATATTTTACAGTTCAGTACGGGAAATATGTCACAAATGAGTAGAGTGTAATTTTGATATCCAATCAATTTTCCACGTTAAAATATTAATATAATGTGCATCAAATAATAGTCTAATAATAATCTAGAACATGTGAAAGTTCACATAATGACGAACTTTTTTTTCCAAGAAAAAATTACTCGATATTATAATAGATTTATAATGTTATTTACATATCTAGCTCTGTCGAGCTTGGTTACCAGAAATTTCAGAACCGCAATCTCGCCAGGCTACTCCATCAATGCAGAAGAAGGGATATTCACACAAAAGGCAATCAAAAAACGACACGCTGCCATCCAACTGACAGTGAAGAAATGTCAATGAAACAATGCCAACTCAGAACGCTCGCCCACCTGGTCAAGTAAGCTGAAACAGAAAGCTCACCCACCAGGAGTAGACTCCAGTTAGAAGGAGATTCACACGGAAAGCAATGAACAGTCACGCTGTCACCCCAAAGTCAGTGTCATATGACCGGCCAGCAGGGGATAAAAGTAAGTTGTTGCAGACCACCGATGGAATACACCATAAACAGTAAAAAAACCAAGACGATACAGAGCGATTGCCCACCTCAATTGAACAGATTTAAGCAGGTGATGTGACTTTCAATGCCATCTTCACAATGAAAAATCGAAAGTCTCCCCACCTCCCCTCTGAGGGCTCTTTTAGAAAGAGCATCCGCCATCTTATTATGAGATCTAGAAAAGTGCTGAAACTTGATGTCCATGAAGAGCTTACTGAGAGACAGTGTTTTTTCTTTCCAGCCTTCTATTTGGACCGAGTGGAGCTTGCACTTTAGGTTGATCCAGTAGATAATAACACGCGAGTCTCCAAGAACAAGAAAGTGATCAAGTGACCAAAGATGGGCAAGGGCGAGGGTAGTCCAAAGTCCCAATAACTCTGCTTTAGTATTCGTGCCCTCCCCATAGTTTATGTACCAAAAGGTAGTTCTCTTTGAATGATACTTGAAGAAACCACCAGCACCGCAGCAATGACCAGTGGAGGCCGCTGCTCCATCAAAGCACGCCAGAGTGTGACCATCAATCAATGAGATCTCACAGATCTTGGGAGTAAAAAACTTGTACGAGGGAGGGAGCCAATGGAAAGAGGCCCAAACTCTATGAATTACCACCTGGATGGAAGGAGGACGGTCTTCAAAGATCGCTTTGTTCCTCTCTGTCCATAACTGCCAGCAAATGTGAACAACCAATGTTGGGGGGGCGGATTTATGTGAGATCCAGTCAGTAAAGCAAGCAGAGAAAGTGTGTCATTTCCAGTCCATAGGGATAGAGAAAGATTTGATTAAAAGATGCCAAACCTCCTGTGTAAAATTACACTGGACCAAGAGATGAAGCACATCGTCTGAAGCGAGTTTGCAAAGTGGGCAGATGCCAGGGCCCTCCCAACCTCTATGTCTGAGAACCTCCCAGGAAAGGATTTTCCCTCTAGCCGCTAACCAGATGAAAAGCTTAAGCTTAAGCGGGACCTGCCAATTCCAGATAAGGTGAATCCACGAGTGGTCAACCTCCAGCCTCATTTGGTGTAGGTAGGCGTCATAAAGATTTTTAACCGTAATGGAGCCTGTAGCATCTCCCCCGGCCCATAGCAAAATATCAGGAGTATCGGAGAGAGTGATCCCAGCTCCTTTGAGGGCTGTAGTGTAGCGACTCCATTCTAAAGCAAGGGACCCTTCAAGGGACAGGGAACTACTGTCCAACCAGCCATCTAGAAGGGAGAAAGCGTCGGTCTGCAACTTAATTTGTGACAGGTATGTGTAATTCAGAGCCTCCATCCGCGCACTCAGCAATGGGGAGAAGATCTATTGTTCTCCCATTCCCAGGATCATATCACGGCCAATGCGGATATCAATTCCAGAACCCAGCTTCCACCTTAACCAGTGTAAAACTACCTGTGAGGACGCCACCATACCTTTCCAGAGAGGTGAGGCCCAATGCTGAAGGAGAGTAGGCTTTCTGATCCAATCATGGAGGGACAGGGGGTCCAAATACTTGGCTTTGATAAGTTGGCTCTAGATGTTATTGTGTGTGAGTGCTCTCCAGAAAGAGCTGGCCAGAAGAGCTGAATTGAAAGTGGAGAGAATTTTAAGCCCCCAGCCCCCTGCCTTCCGAGGCTTAGATAGCTCTTGCCAGTTACAAAGATGAAATCGACGCTTGTTGGCTTGATCATTCCATAAAAAGTTGTAAGTGAGCCTCCGAAGGGTATGGATAATTTTTGCAGGTAAACACTCCAGAGACATCCAGTAGACGGCTAGACCTTCTAGGACCGACTTGACCAGAATAAAGCGGCCCCCAATCGACAGCCATTTATTACACCAGAAACTGATTTTTTTTTCATATAGTGCCACAAGCCACTGCCAGTCACAAGGAGTGGAAGATCCCATCTTTAGCTGATATCCAAGATATGAAAAACCTTCACTAAGATTGATGAAAGGTAGGGGGATGGAATCCTTTAGATGTAGAAGTTCTGAATCTGTAATGCCCCAAAAGTGAACTGAAGATTTTGCAAAATTTAGGGACAGACCCGAGGCAAGACTAAAGAGCTGTAAAGTTTCTTTTAGGACCAGCCATTCCCCCAGGTCAGCGCTCAAGAGAATAAGCACATCGTCACAAAACATAAGGTGAAATAAATTAATGCAATTAGAAATCTTTAGACCGGTGAGATGGTGTTCTTCGACTCTTTTGGAAAGAAGGAGGCTGAGTCCTTCCATGATGAGGATAAAAAGATAGGGGGAAAGTGAGCATCCCTGACGAAGGCCCCTTTCACTCTTGAAGAAGTTAGATGGCTCTCCATTGATTAAAACCGCAAAGTTGGCATTTGTAACACATGAAAGTATCCAATGACTGAATTTTTCTCCAAAACCCACAGAGAAGAGTATTAATCTAAGAAACTCCAAGTGGATGTTGTCGAAGGCTTTTTTGATATACGAACTTGCTCCCCCTACATAGCTATAAATATTACTCCAACACGCGTGTCAATAATGATAATCTTTTGATCCGTTAATGTAATTGGAGACATTGTCATGGTTGTTTTATGAATCATCGAGCCTACCTAACATGACTTTTCACATTTAATAAAGTAATTTAGATTTATTTTAATATTTTATTTATTAAATATGTTGAAAAATTATTTTTTTAGTTTTATATTTATTTTAATGTTTTGGAGAAATCATTTTTTTAATATATATTTTAAATTTGTAAAATTAGAAATAAAGGCATTTTCATTTGAGAATCCTCTCGTGAAGCAAGTAAGCTTCAAAGATCTAGTGGTTGTGGTTAATGATGAACACTCTTAAGTAGTGAATTACTTCTTAGATCATCTTAGCACAACATTTTACTTTAATGAGCACATATGTTATTCTTTTAAGTTATGAAATTGGTGTCCACATACTCAATTGTAGTTGAAAATGTACTATCAAGGCTAAACACATTTGATGAAGAGATGCAATAGAAATTAAAGTAAATAGTAATGCATTTTTTCCTCCCAAAACTAAAACACCTATAGTGGCAAAGTAAGATGGTATGAAATGCATTAAGATGGTATGAAATGCATTTTTTCCTTTGGAGCTTTATTAGACGTATTGAAAATGAAAAATGCATAACGAGTCAAACACATATGTGGAATGGTAGTGGTAGCACATTGGAGTATCAAGTGATGTATGTTGCTCATAATGGCTTCTGTGAACCTCGCCTAAAGTTGAAAATGCACTAAGAGGCAAAATGTAATACAAGGTAAGTTGCAATGGTGGAATAGATAAGACTATGATGTGTTTTTCCCTATAAAGTTTTTTCAGACCTTGCCAAGAATAAAAAAAAATGCACAAGGAGGTAAAATGCATTGCTAGAGAGGGTGCAACAATTATCTATAGTAGTAAAAAGTGCATTTTATCCCTAGAATCTTTGTTGAATCCTACCACAAGCTTGTATGCAAAGCCAAAATGCACTTGTCGGAAAGGTATAACAACAAAACAAGAGAGTAAATTATGAGTTTTACCCTTAGAGGCTTTATTGGACCCAACCATGAGCGTATGTGTAATGTTCCCCTCTTCTTGAAAAGAACATTAGAAGACTTAGTAGTCTAGTCACCCCTCTATACTATAGTCTCATGGGTAAAAGGGGGCTAGGATGTGCAAAAGGGTCACTAAGGAGCTAAATGTTATATTATTAAAGTGACTTTGGTAAAAGTAGAAAAAATGTTATTTGACTTAGAGGAGGAATTAAAGTAATAACCTTAGGCATCAATAAAGTAACTCAAGTGAAAATTATAAGATGGAGGTATAAAATAGAGAGGAGGGCGCCTCACTCCTCATTCAATTCATTTTCTCTTTTTGCTTCTTGAGCTATGCAACTTACATTTTGAGGGTTTTGAGTAAACAAACCCTAGAGATCAACAAGGAGGTGAAAGATTCCTTCATTCATGATCCAAGCTTGGTCAAGGTGGTGAAAGATCCCACCCTCACCATTCTATGCAGCTACAGGTCGGTTTCTACAGTGGATTGGAGAGGCAGGGCACAGATCTGGAGGTTTTCTGTGGGTAGGGCACATTGTTGCAGAAAGAATAGTTCGATTTAGTCAGTGGAAGGGAGAACTGAGGAAAAACTCATTTATGGAGGGTTTTCCATCCTTAGAGTGCCTTTTCTCATCTATTGTCGGAGGATTTCTTCTGCATATTTATTTATTGTGGCTCTTGGGCGAATTTTTAAAGAGGAGCGCACTGTCCCTTAGGTATTCAATGAGTTGGAGGGTTATATCTATGATTTTGGTTGATGAATCTCCTCATATGCACACTACATCTACAGATCTACCATTTGACAATATTGTACATGGGTTTGAGGGCTTTCTTGAAGGAAGTCAAATTTCCTAGGTTGCTACAGCCAGTTGGGGAGCATCTCAGCCAGATCTGGAGGTACCAAGGTTTCAAGGGAAAGAAATTGATCTTGTATTGACTGCATGTTGTTATTGAATGTCTAGGAGGAATCACATCTTCATATCTTTGTATCTTAGTGGCATATTCAGCCCAAACTTCTATATCTCTACTATCTTATTCCATATATGTAGATCTCATGTATGGAGGTCAGCTTATTAACTAAATAAAGGTCAGATCTGAAGTTATTTGAGCATTCTCTTGTATTATCTTTCTTGTATCTTGTTATTTCCAAATGTTGTTGTGTTATATTCATCCATCATATGCTATAAACTCAACCAAACACCTCCAACGCAACTTGAGAAGCAAACCTGCAAAAATACTCAAACAATCATACAAGCAAATCAGAAATAAACACCTAAGTTCCTAGTGAATCTACTTGAGAACATTACATTATAAATGCATGAAAATATAAAACATACTACCTTGGATATTGCAACAAAAAAATAATTGAGAGAGGTAAATAGTTTGTCATTTGGGGCTTTCCCAAACTCTACCACAAGCCAAAAAATATATCAAAGACCAAAACACACTAATAGGGACTAGGGAAGTGAACCAAGCAAACAAGTGATGCATTTTTCCTACGGGCATCCTTGTCGGGCTGCAATTAAGATAAAAAAAAAATGCATTACATGTGAAAACGTAGTTGTAGCAACAAAGCAAGAAGAGAACAAATGTGTTTTTGCTAGAGGGACATTCTCTAACATGTTTGTGCAATGCTTTTCCCCTTGAGTGAACTGGTGTGCTAAGGTCTTAACTTTCTAGTTCTTAGGATTAAATGGACTTCTCTATGCTTAACACCACCCTTTCTTATTGTTAATGAGGTTCTACGAATGCATTTTTATTCGTTGACCATATTTTATTAAGTGTTGTAGGAAAGAGAGTTGTCCAAAAACAACATAAAAAAATTAGATGATAAATGGGTGTAATATGAGCTTAAAATAATGTTACTCATACTCAATTATCTATAAAACTTGTCTACTCAACTACCAATTCATGCATGTAACATTTTATTTCAAATTGACAAAAATTATAAATAAATTTTTTTATTTTTTATTAAACAAGTAAAAGAACCCAAATAATTCAGAGTGCTTGAATATCTAATCCAGGTTTGAAATCACATTCCTCATAATAATTTGGTTGTACAACTTATATTCCTTAATTATTTGCTTGTTAACTTGAGGAATTGTGCATCATTTCTTTCACCTCATATGGATGAAAGAACTAGAATGCCATGCATTTATGGATAGGGAAAGCGACATGCGTTTATGGATAGGGAAAACAACTTCATGTTTCTCTTGCACATCAATTTTGTTCTTGTCATTTTAATCATTTGATGTTTACGAAGTGTTCATTTTTTCTTTAACTAGTTATACTTGTTTTTGTTATTACAATATGTTTAATGAATTATCAATGTTGCAAAGTTAATGTTATATTCTTTATCATGTGATGATTATATTTTGAACATAGTTTTATGTTGTTATCTTATGATTAATGAATTATCAATGTTGCAAAGGTAATGTTCTATTTTTTTATCATGTGATAATTATATTTTAAACATAGTTTTATGTTGTTATTTTATGATTATGAAAGATTTCATGTGTATAGAGTTGAATGGAGAAAGAAGATTCACAAGTTAGTATGAGGGAGAACAAATGTAAGATCAAAATGTTAATGCAACTTCATTTAAGTGAGAGAAGAAAGAAGAAGCAAACAAGGAGGGATGCAAATTTCATTGCCCAATGCAAGAGAAGAACCATGTATCAAGCAAGCTATGTGCCCAAGGAGGAATGTTCAATGAAGGGGATGATAAACACTATTCCTAGCCAAGCAATGAACACAAAAACAACACAATTTCCAACCAAATAGAAACACAAAGCATGCTAAAAAATCAAAGTGGTGGAAGTATGTGAGCAAGAACGAGGAAAACAAACATCTAACTAATTGGATTGATTGCCTTGAATTGATGTTTATCTTTGAAAGTCTCACTTGAGTGAGCATGGTATTTTATTTTCTCAATTTTATTGAGGCTGATTCTCACAAATTAATTGAAATGTCAAATAGAGGATAAGCAAAAGCTTAGGGTTCTTCCGCGATAGCTACAAAGTTAGGAATCTAGAAGGCCAAGATCCATGAACTAAACTTATAAATACGACCATTGCCTTCAATCAAATGGCTCTCTTTTTGGCATCATAAGTTATCTTCATATGTTGATAAAAATATTGTTGTTAGCTAGTGTATTTATACCTTTGTAGAGTTGTGTCTAGTCTTGGGACTATCCTCTCCTTTTCTAGTTCTCTTTGTGCTTATGAGCATGAACATTTTAACTCGTGGAATACTCTAAAGTTATGATGTTTTCTCTCACTTAAATCTTATGCTTGATAATGCATTATATGAAATAGGGAGCTTCTTATTGACTTGGGACTATTCTCAATTGCCCAGGATCTCTTATTATGCATGTAGTTTAATTGGTGGACAATTCTCCTTATTGATATATGTATAATCACATTTCGTTTCAACTTTGTTATTATCTAGTTTTCTAACAAAAAAATGTTTTTAGCAATTAGATTGTTTCACTTTGAGAAGAAGTTGGGAAGAACTAATTCAAGTTCATTTCTAATAGAATGGGACTATTTTCCATGTTACTGATCACATTTCTAAATTATATTGTTTTTTTCTCTTTTAATTACATAATTAGCTACATTTTACATATTACATTTGTTGCATTTTATTATATGCATTCTCCCCATCTTCATTTTTACATTGATTAGTTTATATTAGATTAAATAAAAAACATAATAAAAAATCTTACTTTGGATTGGATAACAAGAGCATAACTCTAGGGTAACAAGAGCATAACTAAAAGACTTACTATTTCAATGGAGAAACGTATAATTAAACTTTTCATCCAGTAAACTACTTATATGGTTAACAAAGATCCTTTACCCCCACATCAATAATATGAATTATTTTATTAACAAAGGTCATTTACCCCACATCAATAATATGCATTATTTTATTAACAAAGGTCATTTACCCCACATCAATATTTTATCGAACTCTATTTCCTAAAATGAATTTACTTTTATATCCTTCCAATCACATTGAGACTTTAGCAAATTGATGAGAAAATGGGTAAGTACTTTGAGCCATTACGAGGTCACCTCGTTTAAAGCTCAGCCAAATTTGTTTATAGTCATTTTTAGTTGTTTTTCAAGATATTAAATTTATAAGTAAAAGGGTAAGTACTTAAACCATTCGAAAGGTCATTGCATCCATTAGTATGCTCGGTAGTCACCAATTTGGTGGTTAAAAGGAAAAGTGATTTAACTTGCAAATGTGTGTTGTCAAGATAGTTTGAAATTTTAATTACTAGGATAGTTGAAAGTTTTTATTACCAATAGGGTACTATAAGTATTTTTTACTTGTGAGAAAAATTATATAGGTTGATACACATTTTATTATTTTAATTTTTTATAAGTATTGTTAGTAATTGGACAATAATTTGGTGGATAAAGGAAGAGTTATTAGTGTTGCAAATTTATGTTGTTATTAATACAATGGATGTTTGATTTTGTAATTATTATTTTTGATTATTTAATCTCCACATGTCTACTAACTTAACTTTGGTGGAAAAATGCTTAATCTATTTTAATCACTATTTTATAGTAATTGGAACGTCAGTTAGGAATTTTGTGGGGCATTATTTGAGATTTAATTTAATCAAAATATGTATACTTTCACAACTTGATGGAGTGTGTATGTGATTTTGGATTTTAGTCGCTTATGGAGAATTTTTAACTCAACTAAAACCCCCCCAAAAAAAAAAATTGGACAATTGGAAGGAACAATGGCTAATAATAGATTTGTTATATTACTTTTGAATCTAGATGTCATTTTTCATTAATTTAGATTCTAAGTAGCTAGAGTTTGACAAGTTGTGTTGTAACATCATATCAGTATTAACTAAACACCAAAGATTACCTATAAGGCATGACATCGAAACCATCAATGATGTCACTATCAAGGCGGGGGAGGATGTTGTTACTTTGGCATAAAGACTTTCACCCCAAAGTTAATTTTGCATTGACACAAATTTTGATGTGAGAATGCCTTATAAACCATCAATGTCTCATAATTGCAATGAATGTGGGGCCATTCACAATACATTCACATAACAATGATGTGAACATATGTACGCAAAATTTAGAAGACATGTATTCATGTGGAACAAAATTCCAATAAAGAGATATGTCGCTATGGTGGGGTCTTCTATACTATCACAAGAAAAAAATACCAACAATACTAGTACCGAAGTAAGAGAAAATAGTATTACATTAACTTTAAAATTATGCTTCTAAATTAATAATGATACATGCAAATCGTAAAAAACCCAATTAAGGCTTGCCTAAGTTAACCCCATACTAAAGAAAGAGAATTAAAAAATGCAAGTGATTAATATTTTATAAAGCAATTCCTTTGCAATTCGTTTGACACATTTGAAATATCTATTTTTCGCATTATCCTCTATATTTGATTATCCAACTCTTCATTAATAGAAAAAAGAATGAAACATGCATATTATTGCAAAATCAATGATGAACCTTGAGAGTGATTGAAGAGTATATAGTGATACATACAACTAAAAAGAAATATGGTATGGGCTTCACATGAGCTTTTAAATATTATCTAAGATGATGTAAAGGGAGGGATGATGAAAGCAAACAACAACGTTTAAGAACCCCATGGTAGATTATTAGATGATGTAAATGGAGGGATGATGAAAGGAAATGATAGCATTTAAGTACCTCATGGTAGAGTAATAGATGTTTTTGTAAAGTGTTTAGACATCATTGGATTTGGAATGTCTTTCAATCACGTGATGTCTAAACATTGTGTCATTGTATTTATAACTTTACTATAAGATGTTTAGATGTTGCCAAAGAAAACAACTATTACATGCATCTTGTAACTATAAGTCAAAGAATTTATAAGGACAATCCATACCTATAAGTCAAATAGTATAGAAGGTCAAGGAAGGACACAATACCCATAAACGAGGAAAAGTAGATAAAAAACATTACTAATAATCGTAATTTTTTAATTATTGTTTTATTATTTACCATTTTTACATTTATAGTTTTTTAAAATTGGGGAAGTGATTCTATCACTATACCATTATTTTAAAGTCAATTTTTTTCATTTTTTCAGTTTTAAATAAGTTAAGATTTATTTTTTCCAGCCAAGAATGAAGATCATTACACTTCTTCTTATTTTTTCATTTCATTTCTCATGAGATTTAAAGTAGCTATTATTTCTTATTTAGAGATTCTCATACTTTAAAATTTTGAGTTCATTACAAATATTTGAATTATGTTTCCCATTTTATTAAAACATTTATTCAATTCTAAAAGAAATTGTTACATATTTTGAGACGCAACTCCATTTTGAAACCTTTTGTCTATACTTTATTATTTAAGACATATGAAAAAATATATCGACATTATCAAATTTCGAATGACTACTTGGCATTGGGTCTCTTCTATGGTTTAAAACAATTTTTTTTTAATTTTTTTCTGATATTATAAATTCATTACACTTTTTCTTATTTTTTCATTTCATTTCTCATGAGATTTAAAGTAGCTATTTTTTCTTATTTAGAGATTCTCATACTTTAAAATTTTGAATTCATTACAAATATTTGAATTGTGTTTCCCATTTTATTAAAACATTTATTCAATTCTAAAAGAAGTTGTTACATATCTTGAGATGCAACTCCATTTTGAAACCTTTTGTCTTACTACTTTATTATTTAAGACATATGAAAAAATATATCAACTTTCGAATGACTACTTAACATTGAATCTTTTCTATGGTTTAAAACTTTTTTTCTTTTTTTTCTTTTTCTGATATTATAAATTCCTTCCGACATATTGTTCACTTTTCTCTTACCTCAAATGTTAATAGAAAACACTCCTCACATATTTCCTCCTAGACTTTTAATCAATCTCATTCCTACATCCTTTTCTTAATCTCTTTTTAACTTCTTCTAAAACCAAGGGCTTAACGTTTACGTTATACACAAAATGTGATTTTAATGGTTTATGATGAGGATCTCTCATAAAAATTATATCAAATACTTGGTCTTATTATACCTTCTGTGGCAGCATGGTATATAGCGATCGATATGTCGTTGATGGCATATTAATCAAGTCGCTGACCAAATATTTATGAAGTTTTCCAAGGTGGAACATTAGAATTTGATTTTCGTTATTTATTTTAATTATTTGAAAACATTTTTTGATATGTGATTGGCTCTCCAAATGCACTCCGTATTGCCCAGGCGGCCACGATAAATAAATGAAAACTTAAATTCTTTGTCTACAATAATGAATTTTGCTTTTAAATGGCAGCTCCGCTAACAACGAACCTGACAGCCAAAGCATAAAATGATTATGGGATGAAGACATTGTTGTCCTTACTGCCATTTTTCCTAGCTCGAAATCCTTACGCAGATCTACAACATTAACGATCTCGGATTTGGGAATCCCTGCATGCAACTCTTACTACTCTTGCAGAACATTCATGTGGGTGTTTAATTAAAGTCGAAATATGCGGCCCCCACGACAGAAAGAAACATAGGAAAGAAAGGAAACATCAATCTGCCGATCTTTTTAATCCGGTCACCCTGTTGGAGCTCAAGAATACACTGAATCACCTCAAAAAAGAGAAAAGTCTGGGCCCTGATGGCTGGACGGCTGAATTTTTTTCCCATTACTTCGACCTTGTTGGACCAGACCTTCTACTGATGGTTGAGGACGCGCGTATTACAGGTAAAATCAATAGCAATCTTAACTCCACTTTCCTGGTGTTAATTCCAAAGACAGCACAGCCTTCCTCCTTCAACGATTTCAGACCGATCTCTTTATGTAATTTAGTATACAAGCTCATTGCTAAAATAATCTCCACACGGATTAAGCCGGTCTTGGAAAGGAATATCTCGCCTGAATAGCTCGGTTTTCTGAAGGGAAGAAGGATCCATGATGCCATTGGAGTGGCCCATGAGAGCATCCACAACATCTTCCATAAAAAGCAAAAGGCGTCGATCATGAAAATTGATCTCAAAAAGGCATTTGACAGTGTTGACTGGGATCTTCTCAGACTCATCCTCCTCACGGTCGGGTTTGGGATAAATTTCAAGGACTGGATAATGTCCTGTGTTTCCAGTGCTAACCTTTCAGTTTTGATTAACGGGGAGGCTTCCAGATTTTTCAGATGTGAAAGGGGGCTCCGCCAGGGATGCCCACTTTCCCCTTATCTCTTTATCCTAGTTTTGGAAGGGTTGAGTCTACTTCTCACTAAAAAGGTTGATGAGCATCATATTACAGTTATTCAGGTTTCTAACCTCCACAGGATCGTCCATCTTATGTTCGTGGATGATATACTTCTTTTTTCCAAAGAGGATGTTTCGGAATGGACAGCTCTTTTGGATATTCTTAAGATTTTTTGCAATGCATCGGGGCTATCCATCAATCCCTCGAAGTCCTCGGTACATCATTGGGGCCTGTCGGTGGCCGATCTCTCTACTCTTAAAGGACTTTTCCCCTTCTCCTTCTTTGACTTATCCCTAGCATTCAACTACTTGGGATATCAACTAAAACGGGGAGCCTCCATTGCTTCTGACTGGACTTGGCTGGTGTCATCTTTTGAACGGAAAATAGGATTCTGGTGCAACAAATGGTTGTCCCTAGGGGGACGTCTCATCCTGGTCAAATCGGTCCTTCAAAGCCTGGCTGTTTATTGGATGCTTCTGGAGCGGATCCCTGCCAAAGTCACTACCCTGCTCCGCAGATTATCTTTCAACTTCTTGTGGAACGATCATGTTGGAAATAGGCGATTTCATCTTTGCAGTTGGCAGACGCTCTCTAGGCCAAAAAGGGAGGGAGGATGGGGACTAAAAAATCTCTACTTTTTCAATAAGGCATTATTGGCATGTTCCTTTTGGAGGGCGATTTCCACCGATAACATTTGGCACCGGGTTATCAAGGACAAATACTTTGGAAACAATCCCCTCCACTGTTGGCTTCAAAAACCCCATCTTTTACAGAGCTGGGCCTCTCCCTTCTGGAAGGGACTGGTGTCATCCTCTCAGGTTATCCTGCACTAGCTTCGCTGGAGTCCGGGATCGGGTAAAGAAATAAAATTGGGCAGAGATAAACTCATAGGCCTAGATGACCTTTCGATTCTATGCTTACAGCTCCGGTCTCTTCTGTTGTCACACAATTTTTCTTCCCTTCCACAGCTAAAGAAAGAGAACCGTGCTTTTCCCCTCCTCGATCTTTAGATACATAGCAGCGATTTGGCTCTCGGCGGTCCAGCAGCCTTGGAGCTAGACTCTTTTACGGCTTCCTTAAAGTGCTCGGGCCTCTCCCTCACAGCCGCTCGGGACACCCTCACCTGGACAGGGGGCGATGGATCGGGGATTGTTGAAGCTAAAAATGTATATGCTACGCTCTTTCCGGATAGGGTCATCGAAGAACAGCCTCTGTGGCACCGTCGTTTGTGGTCTTGGCAGCTCCCCTTAAAGCTAAAATTATTCTTTTGGCTCGGGCTCAATGACAAACTCCTCACCTGGGAGAATCTTCTGCGAAGAGGTAGACAAGGACCCGAGTTTTGTGTTCTCTGCAGAAGAGACTCGGAGAACACTGCACACCTGTGTATACACTGTGATTTTACACAAAATATCTGGAGGCACACCCTACAACACTACTCCCTTCCTTGCCTCTGGTCCGGTGCCACTTTTTCTGATTGTTTTCACTCCTGGTCTACTGTTCAAGCAACGCTTCCTACCCTGGCTGTTCTAATTTGCTGGCACATTTGGCTTGAGCGTAACAAGGCGCTCTTTGAGGATTCTTCCCCATATTTTCGGGCGATCTGCCATAGATCACAAGGCTCTTTCCATTAGCAACAGTCTCCCAACCTGACACATCTGCACAAAGAGGTCGATTATTTCTTACCGGCAGGCTACACGGTGGCTTTTTTTTATGGAGCGACACAATCCACTGGTTTATGTTGTGGTGCTGGAGGCACCTTCCAAACACACCTGGCAAGGATTACAAAGTGGTCCCTAAGCTGTGGTAGGGGTACTAATACCAAAGCCGAGCTACTTGGCTTATGGACCACACTCCTGTTGCCTTCCTCTTGGTCCCTAGATCATCTATAGGTCATAGGTGATTCAAAAGTAATCATTGATTGGATTAATGGTTCGTGTCAGCTTCATTCCATTCACGCTGAGGGCTGGAAACCCAAAACTTTTCAGCTAGCTCACTCCTTCACAGATATCTCCTTCCGACATATCCCCAGATCCTACAATTCTGTAGCGGATGCTCTCTCCAAGAGAGCCCTCAGACAAAAGGTGGGCAGACTTTCCATCTACCATTGTGACAGAGAAATGGAGAGCCAGACATCCTTCTACAATCTCTTCGAATATTAACTCTTGATCGCTGCTTCGGATTCCTCTCTGTGCGCCTTGAGTTCCTATATGAGCCGGTATGTTTCATTCGGCAATGGTGAAAGGCACACTCTCAGTTGTGGTGTCTCTTCCAACTGGACCATTGTCAATCAGTGAGACATCTGTCCTATAGGATTTTAATTGGATTTTAACTGGTTGGGTCGGGATCGCCTCTGCTTTCGTGCATCCATCCTAGAGGCATTACAAAGGAGGATGTTTCCACTGGCTGAGGTTCCGATCCTCTTCATAGGACGTCCGTCTGTCCAGGGCTGGACATGACACTTGCAGACCCCATCTACGTTATCGATTCCGGTCATATTGCCTTTCTATCTTCGCCAGGAGCTTCAAGCACTGTATCATACTCGACCAGCCCTGTAACTGGTTCACGTTATATACAGCTATGTCTGGTCCAGAGCTATTGTAAAAGATTTTATACCCTATATAAAATTGAGTAATTTCTCTTGGAAAAAAAAAAGGAAACATCAACAGTCGTTGTTAATCTTCATAGGAGTTCATTGATGGCCTAATTGTCATCCCTTCTCCCTTTGGTTTAAACATTCATTCTCCATAAATATAACCACTGCAAATTGTTTGATTGTGGTGCGCCGGATAATCTTAGATCTCAATTATTCCAAGTCATGATCTCTTATCCCCACCATATCTCTGCTCAATTATTAACTTGGTTGAATAGTGAAAATCGCGCTCGTATTATTTTTCACATTGGATTCAAAATATAAAGTAGCTCTCGTATTATTTATGGCATTGGATTCAACATAGTAAAGTAGGATTTGAGTGGGAGATGGGTCAAAATTTACCACAACCAACAAAGCTATATTTTCATCTCACTAACTAGAGTTGGACTTTGTCTACCTAACAAAGGGCTTCACCTTTTTTTCAAAAAACATAGAAGCAAAATCTGAAATCCCGTAGTAATAATCATAATAATAAATCTCTAACAATCCCAGGATCTCTAAGGGCATAATGAGAGACCTGCAACAATTCCCTTGGCTGGACAGAGATCCAGGTGACATGTGGTTGTTTTTTTAAGTGCGGAAAGTATGTCGATAGGAAGATATTTTTTGAATCACAATCTCATACGTCTCATTAATATTTAAGATATTCATGTATAGTAAGGTGTATACGTCTCAATAATAATGATATGTTATTATATGGATTAGAATAGAGATCATTGAATTCATAGTCTAACGAGTATGTTTAACATGTTCGTTAGTCTAGTTTTGTGTCTTCTCCCTACTAACAAGGTGTCACCTCGTATGTGTCATATGTGGAAAGGAGTGTTGTGCCTCAATGAATGCAATCATACAAGTATGTTGAGCATGTTTGTTAATCTACTTTTGTGTCTTCTCCCTACTAGAAAGGTGTCACCTCGTATGTGGTGTGTGTGGAAAGGAGTGGTGTGCCTCAATGAATACAATCATACAAGTATGTGTGTCATGTTCTTCATCATACTATCATACAAATATCCACATTGTACCCTAACTAATATCCTTCACATGACTTCATCTAACATAGATATTTGAAAATCTTTATTATTTTCCTTTATAAATACACATAAGTATCACATTGTCATCCATGTACATCACTTTCAATTCTTTTGAACATACAAATTATTATCACTACATGGCGTACTTACATGTAGACCTTAATAACATGGAATTTTTACTTCCATTTAGGGGTAATGGTAAGGTCGAGCTTCCAGAATGGCTAGGGTTTCCCTAGTTGTCGATGTTATGCCTGGAGAAGCCAAGAGTAGCTTCTAAGGAGTGAAAATATCCTTAGCTCATTCATGTGGAAATATTTTGGTGCAGTTCCACTGCTGCGAACCTTCTAGATCTAATGGTTCATCTTCTAAAACTCACTCCGCGCTAAAATCATTTTCCATGAGTGATAAATCTCTATGCCCACACGTTGTTTTTTCCTATCTGTTATTTCTTTGGCAGGTTTCCCTACTTGTTGAAGCTCTTTCAATCATTGAAAAATCTTGTAATGAAATAGAGGAGTTTAAAGCATTATTTTAGGTCCAAACACAAAGAAGTCATTCCCATTAACAACAACTCCGCTTTGTTAAAAGTTTGGATGGCATCCCTCATCTAGATCTCTTGTCATCGGAGCCAAGAAGGAAATCCCTGATTCTTTCTGAGAGGAATTTGGTTGGCAAGTTTACATGCCTGTGGACTAGTCCAAAGGCTGTGGACACTGTTAATATTATGGTAGTTGTGAGAGGTATTTACCTCCACGTGTGAACCTGACGAGAATAGAAGACTCCGAGAAGCAACATAAACCCTAATGAGTTGGCTAATAACCCTAGAAGCCTTGTCGGCTCATCAAGATAATTTATATTAGGCTATTAGCCTCCAAGAGAAGAAGTCGTCCAGAATTAATAATAATATATTGAACATACACATATCCAGAAGGAGAAGTCGACCCTAGCAAAACTGGAAAAACTACTATAAACACAGGGTGCCAGTTCTCATTTGACAACATCTCAGAATTGCAGTTTCCCAGTTGGTGCACACTGCAGTTCCTGTTTGGTGCGCACATGTGGAGGAGGGTTGCAGGTGCAGTTGCAGCAGCAACAAGTTTTCAGTATTGGGTTGAATATCTCTTGGCTAGGGTTTGGACTATCTGATCAGCTCTTTGTGATGCGTTATCCTTAGGGAATGATGTGCTACCCTTTGTTTGGCTATCTAGCCTAGGGTTTTCTTCCGGAGGAATTCTCAGTCAAGGTTAAGGTGCTCGGAGGGAGGCTTCGACCTATGGTTGGGTGACGAAGGTATCATCAATGGTAAAACGAGCACACCATCTTCTATATTCTAACAGGTTATGGACCCACACCCCTTCAGTCAGCCTAAAACACTGGAAGGAAACATAGCCACTAAACATTGAGCTCGTTGAGAAAATGTCGCTAGGGTTACTAGCAGGAGGAGTTTCCAAAAGCACTGCAGCTAGGGTTACTAGCAGAAGCAGTTGCATAAACCCTAATCCTCTTGTTGAGGCACCTTAAGTGACAAGATTGACCTAATCTCTAGATAGATCAGTGCGCCCTAGCCCAACACAACTCCTAGTACTCTCAGAAGGCCAAGACGTGAAGTTTGGATTTCTGGTCAAAACTAGGGTTTGACCAAGTCAAGAAAGCCATGACGAACTCTATGAAGTCTGAGAACAAGTTAGATGGAGCCTCTAACTTTAGAGCATGGAGGACAAGGATTGACCTCATTCTTGCTAAGAATAAAGTATCAGATATTGTGAAAGGAAAGATCGTGAAGCCAGAGTTTGAAGAAGGAGAAGAGAAGGAACCGCAGAACGTTGTAGCTATGGAGAAGTTCAAATATGTTGACATCAATGCCATGAGTATCATAGTGGATTCCATAAAACACCACTTGATACCCTACATCTCCCATCTTGACTCATCAAAGAAGTTGTATGATGCCCTAACAAATCTCTTCTCAGTCAGAAACATTGGACAAGTTATGAGTCTGAATGTTAAGGTCCTAACCCGCACATAGGTAGATTAATGTATTCGGATGTAATAAAGGTCAATATTAATAAGACCTTTCAATAAAATAGAATAAGGCAGATGTAAGAAGACCTAAT
>JZKD02S1767340.1:94080-107800 GCA_000966675.3 Picea glauca
ATTTAAAGATGAAGGAAAATAAGTATGAGAATTGTTTCAATAATATTAAAATATTTTAATTGTAGTAAAAATATGGAGATATAGTAAAATATATAATATATAAAATTAAAATAATTAATTATTAGTTATTGTAAATAAAAACTAAGTTTTTTTTTTTCTTTATTTTTATTTTTTATTAATTATTTTTTTGAGAATGAATGTGTGCATTTCACAAATGCACAACTGCATGTCTTGGTAGAGTAGGGGTGAGGGTGTGCATTAGTATAAATGCACACCTTCACTTTCCACTTCACACCCTCCCAAGTGTTGAAGGGATGGTATGGTAAGGATTGACACACTTTCATCCCTCATGCCCACCTTCATGATGGTGGGTACATATCCACAACTTCACCTCCCACCATTCACCCTACATAGGGGTAAAGAGATGGTATGATTGGGGATGGCTCACCCTACTCACCTCCATCCTCATGGAGGTGGGTAAGAATGCAAATTGTCACCTACCACCATCCACACTTTCTAGGGGTGAAGGGATGGTACGGTTAAGGATGAAACACCTTCACTTCACCTCCCACTACACACTCTCCATAGGGTGAAGGGGTGGCATGGCTGAGGGTCGACTACCTTCACTTCAATTCCCACTACTCATACCCCTCCCCCTCCCCTTCACGAGGGTGGGTAAAAATGTACACCTTTTCCACCCACCTTCTCAAGGGGTGAAAGGATGGTATGGTTGGGGCATAGTCAACCTTCACCTCCTACCCCTGAATCTACCCTCATACACCTCATGAAGGTGGGTACAAATGCACACATTCAACTCCAACAACTCACCTTCTTTGAGGGTAAAGGGATGGTATGGTTGGGGATGCATACTTTTACGCTCATGAGGAAGGGTGAAAATTCGCATCTTCACCTCCCACCATACACCTTGTCTAATGATGATTGGGTGGTATGGTTGGGGGTGCATGCTTTCACCCTCATGAGGAAGGGTGCAAATGCACATCTTCACCTCCCACCATACACCTTGTCTGATGATGATTGGGTGGTATGGTTGGAAGTGACACACCTTCACTTCACCTCCCACCACCATCCACCCTCGTGAGGAAGGGTGCAAATGCACATCTTCACCTCCCACCATACACCTTGTCTACTAATGATTGGGTGGTATGGTTGGAAGTGACACACCCTCACTTCACCTCCCACCACCATCCACCCTCACCGAGGGTGAAAGTATGGTATGGTTGGAGAGGGCACATATTTACCCCATACCACTCTCTTGAAAGTGAGGATAGGGGTGAAAATATACCAACTCACACATATCAATGTTGATTAAAACAAATTTATACTTATCATAAATCATTCAAATCACATTTCATTTATAGTGGCGATGCTATGAAAAACACTCCAATTCACAAATTCATCAAATCAAATCACATTTCATTTATAATGATGATGTTATCATAAACACTCCAATTCACAAATTTATTAAACAATAAGAGAAATGATATATCTATATGTTATACAATTAATTAGTCTTTTTGATCCAAAAAGATCTTTTAAAGACTATGGTTGAGTTTTAAAAACATGAGTCCATTAACTATTTAGGAATTTGATGAAAGATGAAGAATTAATAATGTAGCATAGTAGCTATAATAAGATATACACATATGGAAATAAGCAAAAGAATTAGCAAACCATATTAACAACAAAAGTTGATAACGGAGTTCGACAATATCGCCTACGTCTCCGGGCCTTTGTCTCAGTGGGTGAGGCTTTCTTATTTCTCTTCAAAGCTTCAAAAGTACATCAAAAAAGTGTCAAATGGATTACAAACTGATTTGGCTATGTTCTTCTATATCTCAATAACCCAACACAACTGACGGCATTGAAAACGGATGGACGAAGCTCCAAGAAATGGCCCGCAAAGTTGATCTCCTCAATGGCTTCCCTGCATAAAAATGGCTTTGGATTTACAATTCTTTAGCATTTTTCCTGTTCTGAACCTGTCTAAGGCTGTCAAGAACCTCTAGTTTATATAGGCTTGAATTTGGAAACAAACTCCCAACTTCCCCCCAAGATCTGGCCTCAAAAAGAGATCTAGATCCTCTAATAATGGCAAAAATCTCTCAAAATTGGCTGAAAAATCAAATACAATCTTAATATATAGTTAAAAAACCCACTCTTAGTCCAAAATAGGGCACAACCCCTTATCTTCTGGCTCCAGGTCACATGGGACAAGGCCATGTGTCCATAGGTTGGCGCACCTTTGGTCGTTAGCCCCCAAAATTCGACCCTTGGTCACATGTGTGGCCATGTGTCCACATCCCTAAACTCCACGCGCCTTTCTATTGTAGCCCCTAGTTGTAATCCTCTGGTTACATGCCTTGGTCAGTGGGCTAGCCCAACCGACCGGGCGCTAACCCTACAAATCATTCCAAAGTATAAAAGGTATGGACAAGGGTTATATGGAAACGACATATGGTAAGCGTTGGGGGTTGGCTGGAGTGGACCACGCCAAACGTTTAACAGTGTGGGCATATGGTAGTGGTTACATGCCAACGTGCCAGGGGCAGGGGCTAGGCCCCAACCCTTTACTCCACCCAACAAAACATAATTTCAATTCAATTAAATGTTTTACACCATAGTTAATAAGAAACAATGTGGGCGGGCAAGTAGCCTGGCCCTGCCAAATATTCCCCCAAGCCGAGAGGTCACAGGTTCAACTCCTGTGGAGTCCAAAACTTTTGCCACACTGCCAACCAATGGAAGGGTGCCACGTAGCAGCCCATGACTGGGCCATGTGGCACCATATAATTTGTCCATGCAACCAACACTTGTCATCGTCCAATTCATCCACGTGTCTAACTTGCCACGTCGTCACTGTACGGACTGTACAGTCAACAACAATTTTGCCTGTTTAGAAAAATGAACAGAACACGATATCATTCGCATTCAGTGTCTGTTTGATCCCGTTCAAGTTGCGTTAGGTGCATAATGACGATGCCTACACATATGTCCATTTTGTAGCGATTCTAAGCACTTTGATTTTTAGGCCTTCCTGGACCCATTTTGGTTCCTATATCCATTTTGGATCACGCCTCCCCACTAAGACCTTTTGGTCCTCCAAAAGGATACTAACTATTCATCAAGTGTGGGATAGGCCATCCCACTTGTTCTTTGTTTTTAAACTCTGTCCTCTGCACCTGCCTCATCAAGATCAACTGTAAAACAACCATGATAACCGATAGCATATTGTTAGTCACTTGTACTCTGTCACATCTTACTTAAGCCACTATCACCCATGTTGACAACATTACTAATGATAACATCAGAAATATGACTGCAAATGAGCTAATATGTTTGTAGTACTTTCACAACATTAGCTTATCTTGAAGCAAAGTATGATTGAACTTCCATTCTACAATCATCTCATGTTCTTGCTTAAGATCAATTGCTTGATTTGAGACAATTATAGGTGGCGTTGCTTGCATGAGCTACCTTCCTTAATTGTTCCATTATTTGAAGAGATTGATTTGCTTTTAAGTGATGAGCATGTACAACATATTCTTTGCCTTATTTGATTAAGTGATATTGGTTATGTTCCCTGTAGAAGATTGCTTTGCGATCATACAAAAAAGGACTACCTAAGACCATTCCACATTCATTGAGTGACACCACATCACATGTTACCTTGTCCACAAACTTAGATGAAATTGCAAACTTTAATGTGCATTGCTTTTTTATGTGCAATTTATGATTGTTGCTTAACCATTTAAGTGAGTAAGGTTTATGATGCATCTAAGTGTTTAATCCCAATTGTTTAACCACTTCCTATGAAATCAAGTTAGATTGAGATCCACTATCTATCAATGTGTCGACCTTAGTATGCCTCATTATGACCCTTATGTGAAACAATTTACTTCTAGAATCATATCCATCATCAATTTTACCTGTCAAACCAACTGCTGTGATTTTAGATTCATCACCCGAATCTGATCTCAAGTTTATTGGTCGTGATCTTGCTGCAATTGTTTGCCTCCCTTTCCTCTCTTTGAACCACTTCAGTCTCTTCTCGGGATGTAATTGCCAACAATGGTCATCATCATGCCCTTCTTTCTTGCAATGCTTGCAAGAGATCTTCTCTTCCTTTCTTGCCATTGAATTTGCCTTCTTGCCATTCCACTTCCCTTTGTCCTCTTTTTTTGAAGAAGATTCCCTTGACACACCAACTCCTGTTTTCCCTGCCTCAATGTATGTCGCTTGAACAAAAACCTCATCAAGATTACTAGGTCCAAACATAAATACAATGTTACGAATATGTGCAGGTAAACCTCCTATATACTTCATAAGAGTTTCTTGGGTATGTAATGGAATGTCTAACATTAATGTCATCTTACATAATTCATCTGTGTATTCTTGCACTGTTTGTCCCTTTCTTAGTTTAAGACATTGTCATTCAATTAAAGATTTCTCATTATAACCCAAAGGATAAAATTGTTTTCTAAGTGCAGAAACAAAAGCTTGCAATGATGGAAATACATTACCCACTTGTTGCGTGCTATTTTGCAACTTGCTTTACCACTAGATGACTGTTGTGCCTGCAAATCGAAGCGATGCCAATTTGATTTGAGTTGCCTCATCCTTGATTTGTTGCACACTGCAATAAACTTCCATTTGTCTGACCCAATTATCAAGCCTCTCTGCATTGACTTCTCCATCATACATGGGTAATTCAAACTTCACATCAAGCTTAAGTAAAGGCATATCCTGTTTATATTTATGGGAATGTTTTCTTGCGGTGGATTTGGAACTTGAACTTGAAGAAGAAGAAGTTGATGGAGAAGAAGGAGGTGAAGAAGCAGTTTTAGGAGGATCCTCTCCTTCTTCACTTTTGGCTTTTGAATATTCACCTAGAATCAGTCTCTTCCACTCCAAGTAATCATCATATAGAACCTTCACCATCTTCGACATGGCGAAGAAGGTCTTTCGAAACTCTATCTTGTCATAAGAAAGTCCCTCTTCTGATGCCATCTTCTCACTTTGAGAAGTTCTCTTTCTCAATCCAATATCAGGATTCTCTTCAACAAGCTCGCCTTCACCATGATTCAACTTTTCCCTAGTAATCATGCAAACTCAAAAACCAACCGTCAACTAACTCTGATACCACTTGATCCAAAAATATCTTTTAAAGACTATGGTTAAGTTTTAAAAACATGAGTTTATTAACCATTTAGGAATTTGATGAAAGAGGAAGAATTAATGATGTAACATAGAAACCATAATAATATATACATATCTGGAAATAAGCACAAGAATCAGAAAACCATAACAACAAAATTTGATAACGAAGTTCAGCAATATCGCCTACCTCTCCGAGCCTTTGTCTTAGTGGGTGAGGCTTTCTTATTTCTATTCAAAGATTCAAAAGTACATCAGAAAAATGCCAAATAGATTACAAACTGATTTGGATGTTTTTTTCTAGATCTCAAGAACCCAACACAACTGACAGCACTGAAAACGGATGAACGAAGCTCCCTGAAATGACCCACAAAGTTTCTCTCCTCAATGGATTCCCTGCATAAAAATGACTTTGGCTTTACAATTCTTCAACATTTTTCCTATTCTGAACCTGTCTAAGGCTGCCAAGAACCTCTGGTTTATATAGGCTTGAAGTTGGCAACAAAATCCCAACTTTCCCCCAAGATCTGGCCTCAAAAAGAGCTCCAGATCCTCCAATAATGGCCAAAATCTCTCAAAACTAGCTGAAAAATCAAATAAAATCTTAATATATAGTTAAAAAACCCATTTTTGGGCTAAAATAGGGCAGAACCCCTTATCTTCTAGCTCCAGGTCACATGGTACAAGACCATGTGTCCATAGGCTGGCACGCTCCTGGTCATTAGCCCCCAAACTTCGACCATTGGTCGCATGTGTGGCCATGTGTCCACAACCTTGAACTCCACGCGCCTTTCTGTTGTAGCCCCTGGTTGTAAGCCTCTAGTAATGCGCCTTGGTCGGCGGGCTAGCCCGACTGACTGGGCACTAACCCTACAAATCGTGCCAAAGTATAAAAGGTATGGACAAGGGTTATATGGAAACAACATATGGTAAGTGTTGGGGGCTGGCTGGAGTGGACCATACCAAACGTTTAATAGTGTGGGCATATGGTAGTGGTTACATGCCAACGCACTGGGGGCTGGGGCTAGGCCCCAACCCTTTACTCTGCCCAACAAAACATAATTTCAATTCAATTAAATGTTTTACACCATAGTTAATAAGAAACAATGTGGGCGGGCTGGTAGCCCGGCCTTGCCAAATCTTCCACTATGCCCGGAGGTCACAGGTTCGACTCCTGTGGCATCCAAAACTTTTTCCACACTGCCAACCAATAGAGGGGTGCCATGTGGAATCCCATGACTGGGCCATGTGGCACCATATAATTTGTCCATGCAACCGACACTTGTTATCGTCCAATTTGTCCATGTGTCTACATTGCCACGTCGTCACTTTACGGACTGTACAGTCATAAAAAAAATTGTTTGTTTGGCAAAATGAACATAACGCGATATCTTTCACATACGGTGTCTGTTTGAGCTTGTTCAAGTTGTGTTGGGTTCGTAACGACGAGGTCTATGCACACGTCCGTTTTGAGGCAATTCTGAGCACTTTGGTTTTTAGGCCTTCCTGAACCCATTTTGGTTCTTGGATCCATTTTGGATCACTTTTTATCATAATCAATATCTATTTCCTATAAATATAGATGTTATCCAATTTATCATAATTTATTCTTTTTTATTTTAATACACTAATACTCCTTTTTATATATATATATATATAGAAATTGTATAAAGTGATGATAAATATAAAAAAAAACCAGATAACATATTTTTTTAATCAATTTAATAATATTATTAAATGATCACTCAAATATACAGATTCAACACTTTCTTGAATTTCGAACATAACTTATTAAATTAATATATATACATTTAAGAATAGTATAAAATAATTGAAAAATATAAAAAAAAAATCAAACAACATATTTATTTAATTAATTTAATAAAATATTTAATTAATTTAATAAAAATATTTAATTAATTTAATAACATTATTTATAATCTTTAATTAATTTAATAAAACTATTTAGTTAATTTAATAAAAGTATTTAATTAATTTAATAATATTATTTATAATCTTCAAATCACTTATGTGATTAGAAAAATAAAATAATTTTTTTTGTTAACTTGTTTGATTAGACGGTCTCCTCACCCACAAAATCCCTCCTATGACACTACTCATGCATATATTAGAAGAAAGGAAAATCATAAAATGATTCTTTCTATAAATAGAGGGCGTTTGATATAAGGTATTCATATTACTTTCTATTTGCTAGAATTTTAGAGAGGCATAATCTTTGAAATCATAATCCCATTGCATAAATCGCCATTTCGACGATTTGAGTGGATATGAAGCTGTTATATTACTTTAAGATTGCAAATTTTGAATGTTAAAATTGCAAATTAGCATTAATTGTATCGTAATGTTTAGATTTAGTAGATTTGTGTATTATAAAAGTGATTGGAGTGTTGTATCTTAATGTCTAAATTTAAGTAGATTTTTATGATATAGAAATTATTGAAATGTTTGGAATTTTGTTATAAAAATTATTGAAGAGGTAATTTGATGATTATTTATTTCAAGTTAAAATAGAAAAAATATATATCAAAATTCAATTTAAAAAGAAAGTTAAGAGAAAAAAATATTAAATAAATAAAAAATATATATATTAAAATTGATTTCCGAATGGGGTGACATATGGTGATCACGTATATTTGGGAGTTAATATCCTTAGCCGTCATTCCCCACTTTGTCCATTCCGTATGAATTGCCTGCAAGTGAAGGGAATGTTGATGCACCTGTATGGGAAGCTTGAGTTAATGACGCCCTCAAAGTGCGAGCTAGAACTTGTCAAGCATGGTACAAATCACCTGCCTATTGTCAACTCAATTTTAATGGAGCACTCTCATATCAAGGAGGTCGCAAACATGAAGGTAAACATTGCCAATTGTTTAATTGTTCTGGTTGTTGCTCAGATTCCAACTCAGGTGTATCTCTCCCACTCTAGTTTTTCCTCCTCTAGGCGTCCCCCAATTTCCTTCTACACCCTAGCTTTCCCAATGCCCAGAGAAAGGGGAAATCCCAAGAGAGGACCGAACTATTACAACTTCATTGCTCGACATCGCCATCTTGGACCTTCCGCCAAACCAATTCCGCTCCCCATTGTTCAAGATCACCCTGTTGACCCCCCTTTGAACTTCTCACTAGGCTCCTCCCAAAACTAGATGGAGGATGACCAGTCCATGACTTATGTTGAGGAAGAAATCCCTTAGGTTCCTCCCCTGGAACACACATACTTCTTTCTCTTCTCTGGTTCAAATATTTTGACTCCACCCCTTACTTCTGGTCATCTTCCCCTAGAAGGTGACTTTGCCACAAACCTGGGTGACTGCCCAATCGAGGAAGAAGTGGTTCAGTCAATTGGGGACTCTCCACCACTGGTAGATTTTGTCTCGTATTTTCCCAGAATGTGGTGCTTCTCAGAGGATCGTTTGCAATTAATTTTTGATATGCGATGAGATGTTGCAGAGCAGCTTCACCACCAAATGACCCTCTCTTGGTGGCTGGATGTTCTTTTCAACGCCGTATCAAGCGATCCAGCCAAGAATAGGTGCCCAACATGCTATCAACCCTTCATGTTCACTCTCCGAACAACCAAGGATGATGACAATTCAGGTTCGCCTAAAGTGTAATTTCTTTTTCTGTTATGTTGTTTCTCTATTTAGAACAACCATGGCTATAGATAGACTGTTGAGAAGTGTAGGAAGTTCATCTTGTATCAGACTTAAGCAAACATTTGAGAAAGCGCCACTTGTTTTGGATTCCATATGTATAGCAGAACAGGTGGCAAGTTTGGTTGTGCATATTATTTTGAAAATACTTTAAGGAAATACAAACTTTTATATATATATATATAATTATAATTTTAAAATAAATTGAAAAAATAAAAAATTAAAGATACAAAATTTAAAAATAAATTTAGTAAAATTATTAAAAAATAATAATGAGCAATATTAAAATTGAGAAGTAAACAATATTAAAGAATTAAAAAACAAAAAGTAGTATCTCTTAATATTTAAGATGGAGAAAAGTAAGTAATATTAAAGTGAATTTATTCTTTTAGCAAAATCCAATTTTTTTGGAATGTGGAACATGATTTAATATTAATTTCTTGTATTTGGAGGCATTTTATAGTTTAATATGGAGGAGATGTTGTCATGTATGCACACAATGTTACATTAAAAAATAATAAAAAAATATAAGTCGGCTAAATTACACTTTGAACATCACATATACGTAGGCTCCATTAAACACACATATATCAAAGAATATATGTTTTCATCCATTCAAATTAGAGCTTTTTCAGTGAGAAATTGTGTGCACAAAACCGACCTTTTGTGAAGAGTCGACGACTGGTGCTGTGAAGATGCCAATGAGCCAACTTTTGTTTCTCCAAGGTGTCAGGATCACATAATCCTAGAGTGTTTAACGTTACTCCAAATTAGTTTATTCATGCCAGAGCTCTCTTCAATCGAAATGAGGGAAGCGATGGCATTAACAATTTGGAAAATGGATATGCGTTGTTTTTGAAAATCGCTCTTTATTCTCAGGTAAGGTTGGTTATTTTTATTGAGAAAAAAAAGTAACACTCGGAAGATTAAAAAATGTTTTCACTATCATAGCATAACACAACTATTAGGAAGTAAGTATGTCTTACGCAGAGATTAAAAATAGAGTTAAAGGTTTAATAATGGTAAGTTGATGTTTTCCCTATTTAAGTTAGGTATAAATTGAGCTTTTCTATTATCATGGATGGGAGGAGTTATTTGAAAAATGCAGGATTTTGACTTTAAAGAATAAAATGCCTTTTTTCTTCAACAATTGTTGTGAGAACCATGATCTTGGTCTTCTGAAATCTGATCAATAAAAGAGTAAGTTTGTTGTTAGTCAATTAACATTTGAAGTTGAGGAATGTCGACGGAAAATGAGTAAGAAATGGTTTGTAAATCATGGAAAGATAAAAACATTTGGATCTAAACTTAATAAATAGATGATTTCATAGAGAAAATTTGTACGAGCTCTATTTTATTGTCAAGAGATGAAGCTTTAAGGTATTGTCAAAAGAAATTGGTAGAAATTGAGAGAAATGTAGCTTTCACAATGAGTGATGAGCGAAGATGCCAAGGAGTTGAATTTTTTTTCTCCAAGGCATCGGGATCACATGATCCTAGAGTGTTTAAGTTTACTCCAAATTTGATTATTCATGCTAGAGCTCTCTCTGATGGAAATGAGGGAAGCAATGACATTAACAATTTGGAAAATGGATATGTGCTACTTCCATAAATTGCTCTTTCTTCTCCGATAAATTTGGTTATTTTATTGAGAAAAAATAAGTAGCATTTGGAAAATTAAAAAATGTTTTCACTAGCAGAGCATAACAAACTATCGAGAAGTAAGTATGTTTTACACAGAGATTAAAAACATAGTTAAAGGTTTAATAATGACATGTTGATGTTTTTCCTATTTAAGCTAGGTATAAATTGAGGTTTTTCATTATCATGGATGGGAGGAGTTATTTGAAAAATGCAGGATTTCGACTTTAAAGAATAAAATTCCTTTTTCCTTCAACAATTTCCATGAGAATCATGACCTTGATCTTCTAAATTTTGATAAATAAAAGAGGAATTATGTTGTTAGTCAATTAACATTTGAAGTTGAGCAACATAGAGGGAAAATGAGTAAGACATGGTTTGTAAATCATGGAAAAATAAAAACACTTGTGTCTGAACTTAACAAATAGAAGCATTCATAGGGAAAAATATTATGAGCTTA
Organism: Picea glauca; assembly: GCA_000966675.3. Classification (NCBI taxonomy): domain Eukaryota; kingdom Viridiplantae; phylum Streptophyta; class Pinopsida; order Pinales; family Pinaceae; genus Picea; species Picea glauca. Next base: position 105,028 of record JZKD02S1767340.1, read on the forward strand.
GTTTTAATATCAAAATATGAAGCTTTTGGGTATTGTTAGTAGAAATAGCTAGAAATTGAGAGAAATGTAGCTTGCCCAATGAGTGATGTTCGTTAAAAAAAATATTTTATGTTAAGGGGAGAAACAATAGGATTGGAACATCTATTCATAATTAGGGAGTGAGAAAAGGTACTTCTCATGTAGAAAGGGTGTCTACAAAAAAAAGTATGTTGGATTTTACAATTTTGCATTCACACAACCGTTTATGTATTAATCTATGTCATTGGGTATGATAATATTTGTTTTGACTAAAGTAGGGTGACATATCATGTAAGTTAATATAGGTTTAAGTAGATGCATCAATTTTAGTGTAATTAGATTAACAAGATGCATTGATTTCAGTGTATGCCAATTTAAATTGACTTTAATTGTATATTGTGGTATTTGTATGAACTACATGCATTCATTTCCATGTACATGCATTGCTTTTAGTGTTTCAACATTAGATTTGGTGTGTGTTTTCATGTAATTATATTAACTAGATGCATTGATTTTAGTGTACATGTCAATTTCTAATCCATGTGTAGAAATTTGGTTGACTAAAGTAGGGTGACATATCATGTAGGTTAATATAGGTTGAAGTAGATGCATTGATTTTAGTGTAATTAGATTAACGAGATGCATTGATTTAAGTGTATGTTAAATTTAGATTGACTTTAATTGTATATTGGGGTATTTATATGAACTACATTCATTTCTTTTAGTGTTTCAACAATTAGATTTGGTGTGTGTTGCATTGATTTCCAATTCATAGTTGGAACACAAATTTTGTTAGTGATTTGGGATACTTCCTTGAATGCTTCCACAAAAGAGTCCTTTGATAAGGTAATACATTTTTTTGTAACAAATGATGATGTACAAAATCATAATAAGCATTGTTTAAGAAACCTAAACTGTCCCATTGTAGCCAGTGTTGCTATAAGAGATGGAAACATATGAGGAAGACTTGGACCTTGGGTTACTTATCGCAGTTGAAGCTAGGATGATGCTTACATCGAACATATGGACTGAGGGAGGACTCATCAATGGTGCTCTTAGAGTTGTAAAACAAATTGCATGTAACCTTGGAGTTTTACCTCTAGAAGCATCACATAACCACTCACATATGTTTAAATTAGTAATATTTGATAATTATGTGGGAGTTTCATCAAATGAATCATTCCCTCAAATAGTTCCTATTACACCTTTTGAAAGAGGTAATAAAAAAAAACTTACTTTGAAGTAGATGCAAGTTAATATAGGTTATAGTAGATGCATTAGTTTAAGTGTAATTAGATTAACGAGATGCATTGATTTCAGTGTCTGCCAATTTTAAATTGACTTTAATTGTACATTGTGGTATTTATATGAACTACATTCATTGATTTCAGTGTACATGCATTACTCTTAGTGTTTCAACATTAGATTTGGTGTGTGTTGCATTGATTTCTAATGCATAATTGGAACACAAATTTTGTTGGTGATTTGGGATACTTCCACAAAAAAGTCATTTTACAAGGAAACACATTTGTTTGCAACAAACAATGATGTACAAAATCATAATAACTATTGTCTAAGAAACCTAAATTGTCCCATTTCCGTCAATGTTCCTACAAGAGAAAAAATCAACTACTCTATGGACATATATGAGGAAGACTTGGAACTTGAGTCACTTATCACAGTTTTAGCTAGGGTGATGCTTACATCAAACATATGGACTGATGTAGAACTCGCCAATGGTGCTCTTGGAGTTGTAGAACAAATTGTGTATAACCTTGGAATTTTACCCCTAGAACAACCCACACATGTTTTAGTAAGATTTGATAATTATGTGGGAGTTCCATTGGATGAATCGTTCCTTCAAAAAGTTCCAATTACACCTATTGAGGTACTAAAAATAACTTCCTATAAAACTCGTTTGGGGCTTAACAATCCATAAGTGATAAGGATTGATGTTGGAGAAAGCTACTATTAATATTGAGAAGCAAGAGAGACAAGATATGTTGTTTACTGTAATATCTCAAGTTAAATATTTGAATGGTCTATGATTTCAACCTCCCTTTTCATATGATCGATATCAAAAGATGGAAAAACTAGCAGGTGTGACTATAAGAAAAGAAAAATAAGATATATTGAGATTGATCACAATGTAAACTATTTGTACTTGATTACATTCTTATTATTCACATTTTTCATCATTCAACATTGTTACTTTATTTCTATTCAACTTATTCCTCATGTAATTCTTGAAGTATACTTCTGAAGAATATTCTCTATGTTCTCAACAAACTGTGCAAACTGAGAGGATTTAAAATGATCAGATTCAACTTAGACATATACATATACATAATGTTGATCATCTATAAATTGTGTCACTATAATAAAAATTGAAGAAGATATATTGACATTGATCCTTCTCGATAATACTCTATATACTTTTGACCAATTGAGGAACGTGAATAAATTTCAAATAATTAGATTAATCTTAGGAATATACAAATACATAATGTTGATAATCTACAAGATTTGTGTGACCACCCACAACTGAAACCAACCTAGATCCATCTTAACCCCTAATCGATCAAGTATCGAGAGAGATCAAATCTCTCAAGATGCAAACCTTTCACTCAAGTTTTACACCTCAAAAAATTTGATCCCTCTTGACGTTTAATAAATCTGAGATTAATATAGATCTAGAATGATATTTAAAAATCAATAACATATTTCTTTTTATATTTTAAATATAAAGTAATTT
>JZKD02S1767351.1:22726-39624 GCA_000966675.3 Picea glauca
CCCACACCCCCTCCCCAATTGTTGGACCAAGTCGGGGTCAACTATAAAGGTTCCACATCCACCCCTCCAATGGTCTCCATATTGTTTTTAAAGAAACATTCTAACATGTCTTCTCGCATTGACTAACCCCAGACCTCATCCCCACAATGGGTAAAATTGAGATCCCCTCCAAAAATTATTTTTTTGGAATTTAAGAAATCAAAACTGAAAATATGTGACCAAAAATATTATTTTCTTTGTATGGTTCATACATGTTAAGAAAATCCAACGAACGCTCAAGTTCCCTACTATAGATATCGGTATAGAGATTTGAAAATATAGAAAAAAAGTTAATGGGAGTGCAATTGGAAGATAACTCTACGATAATTCCCCCTGCGAGTCCAAAAGAATCCAAGCCACAAAAAACCCACCTGGGAAATGTTGGCTCACTTTCACACTTCCTTGTTAATGTTGGGGGTTTGATGACCCAGGGTTCATCCAGAGTTATCCAACAAAAACCTCAAGGCATCGACAGATCAATCCTCAGTTTAAGAATTAATAAAGTCTTGTCTGAGATGCCACTAGAATCACATATACCATCTGGTATTGTGTTGGTTATGAAGGATTAAGTTACACAGGGAATCCCCTCAGGTTGACATTTATACATTCCATTGCAATACACTTAAATACTAGCAACATGTAACATTAACAAAAACATTAATTGGATACATAGTCAACACATTAAATTATAGGAATAAAAACAACTTTTATTATATTCATTCAACCAACCACATACATAGACCAAGAGACTCATCATGTATCAGAAACAATTCCATGCGCTCTCATACATTCTCACAATAGTTCATTACAAGTTTCCATGCATTTTTTCTCAGAATCTACATGTATTACAAAACCAGACTCGCAACTAAACTCTTTACAAAACATAAGCTCAGAGAGATCCCACTGAATGAACAAAAATTGACCATCATAATAGAAATTTCCTTTGCAAGAATAATAAAAATGGCAGCAATATAAAAAAAACCAACAATTGACTAACTCTCTTTGTGTCATCGTTGCTCCCTTTAGTTTCCTTCTCTGATCTAGCACTCTGTCACTTTCAGTTCTGCTCCAATCGCTCTACTAATTTCCATCCCGCATGCTTCTGCTACATGAATGCAGTGCACATAACCTCTTTTTAGTTTTGGTAGTCTAAAATAACTTTTCATCTCATCCCTTAACTTCTCCATGATCTCTTGTGATACCACAGTTAATCATTTGGGAATATTTACTGAAGATCATTTTCTTGATTCCAACATGCATGTAGTATCTTCTTGATTTCTTGTGCACATAGTAGAAATCAGATAGCTACACGCGTCTTCTGTTATCCCTTGCACAATTGATGGATTGTAAACAAAAGTGTAAAACGTGCACAATTTTGTTTGTGCACGCGCACAATCTTTATCTAAAAAATTTGAGTGTCAACATGCCCCCACCATTATTATTTGGCTTGTCCTCAAGCTAATGGCCTCATGGAGTGACTGATGCTCGAATTGAATAAGATAAAATCATCAAAATTGTATGAACAAAGCAAAAAACCAAGATGTGGTTGCAACCAAGTTTGAGTAATAGAAAATCATGTCAAGGTTATAGTTGGAGCTGGACATAGGTCTTGGAATGAATCGAGCAGTCCTCAAGGTAAGTGATGGATTTGGTATTCATTCATCCAGACTCTCGAGCACTTCATATTCAATGGTTTTTGGATTTGTGAGTGAGATATTTCTTAAGCGCAACATCCAAAAAACTACCCTCTAATTAAACCAATATCTACAACTAGAACTTGGTTGTTATAGAAATAATTACCTCACCCCATGCAACTTGCTCAGAACGCCTTTTCCATTTCCCTATGCATACTTGAAGTTACCTCTTTGCAATTCCTAGAGCTAAAAAACATATTTTTCTACATATACACACCCTAACAGATATACAACATGCATATACGCACGTTGCACCATTACATCCCGCATACATCAAGTTTTGTGCCAAAAATTAAAAAATGGTGCCAGGTTTCCATGTCACATCACGAGATCCATGATCCTTAACCTTCCATATACTGGAAACATTCCGAATCAACCCTTAAGTTCCATTTGAAGGCTATAAATGGGCCATATCCAAGCTGAGGAGAAGAGGGAGAAGAATTCAACTTTGAGAGCAAAATTACTCTAGAGAAATTATTCACTTCATATTGAGTCTGCATCCCTTTGTCCTTTTAAGTTTGAACACATTCTTCAGCCCCCAAGCTCTTCCCTATTTGATGGAGAACCTCATTTTCTCTCTTATATGAGCTTGCCTTTGGTGGAGTATTGAAGTGGTGGAGGCCCAGCTGGAAGGGACTTAATTTCTCGGTTCTGAACGTGCCGACACAGAAGTTTGTCATTCATACACTTATGTTGATTACATTTTAATAGAAATACTATTTTCTCGTCCAATTAATGTCTCACAAATATTTGAATTTTTATTCCATGAGAATATTTGTTATGAATATTGATGGATTATGCTATTATATGTGCTAACTTTATATATTATCACCATATGCTTTCATATATTGGTTGTTGAGTACAAGTTGCAGGTACCTTTGGGTCAAGTGCTCAAAGGTGGACTTCATCGAACGTCTGTACAAGGTAGGATATTTATCTTGTTTTGTTATCATGTTTGTTTATATAGCATACTTGATATTAGAGTTGATTTCTGTAGTCATTTCCATCTATTGTGGTTTACCCCATGCCATAGATTGATTTTCCTCGTAACAAAATTAGTGACCATACTGGGGAAATAATCTTCTTTTCGGGGTTTGGAGTGTTTTTCTCCTATGATTTATCTTGTTTAGCATGATTTTTCTTGTCGTTTGACTACTTGAAATCCTATTTTCATTTTGAGTCTGACTTTCTTGGCCTTATTCTTAACCCGACAATGTTTCAATACATATACACGATTTTTCCTTTACATACGTGTACATATGCGATCTGTCATTCTGTAGGGAGAGTATATACAGGGTTTTCTCCTGAAAAGTTGCATACATCATCCTTGTTAGCTTAATTGTTGAGTTTGGTGTTTGCTGGGTAAGTTTTGATGGTTGTTGAGTCTTCTTGGGTCTTTGTCATGCCTGTTAAGTGCATGCAGAGTGATAGGAAACCTTTCCTTGGTTGAATTTTTGGGTGGTTTTTCTTTCTCATCATTTTTGTTTCATTGGTTGTCCTTGCATCTTGGATTGGGTGTTTTATTTTTGATATCTTGCTTGGTTGGTCTCTTTTTTCTTATAGTAGGATTTATATATTAAGTTATTATTTAGTCCTTGCATTTTCATTCTTTTATATTGAAAATACAAAAAACAATACATTTTGCATCATGGCATTTGATCTTTTGGGCTCTTATCATTGATCTTGATACATGTATGGAAATATTGTCTCTTATTTGAAATCACAGAGTTGAATTGAAAATTACATTTAAAAAAAAGCTTATCATTTGTTGAGAATTGAAGTTAGGACTTTGCATTATATTCATATTCATTTATTTTACTTACTGATTCATAACATCATTAGTTTCACGATCAAATATTTTGAGTAAACAAAGACACTAAAAGTAATGCTGATAAATTTAAAATTGATTAGAAACGATTTTATTTTTCAGGGTGCACAAACTAGCTTAAGATTTAGAGCCTTGGAATAGGATTTTGTGAGTAAACTTATCCAAGGCTATTAAACTCAACATATGTGTTTGACTAAGGGACTGGTGAAATACATTTTATAATTGGTGACGTTAGGAGTATCCTATCACACTGGAGTTAAGCACGAGGTCGCACGAAGTCAGTTGAGGAGATGTACCTCCAATAACTTCTTAGCATCAAAGATATTTCTAGAGATCTATTGTATATGGGGGTCTTGCTAGTACCTTTAACTCTATGAGAGGTGGTGCTTTCGAGATTTCGGGATTTGTTACCCTGCCCATATGGTGGACCTAACTTATGATTGTTCACCTACGCATTGGCTTAGTTTCTTGAAATAGGTAGCCACATAGGTTACTTGTAGGAGTTACTCTATAGGTACCCTGAGTCAGATAAGGGTCGGACAACACACATCCTTTATGGAGGATTACCTCTCCGATGGGATCTGACTGAATGGTTGTTAATCCTACAAGGGACCTTATAATTGATTCCGATACCTCCGATATTTTTAAGGGAGTCTCAGGCCCCTCTTGGGTGAGGCATACCTACTTTAGGGAGGGAGGCCCCTTTTAGCCACTTTATCCTATTTGTGTGCATATTGGCCTTTTTTTATTTTTATTTTGGTGTGTTCTTTGATTGTTATTTTTCCTTAGGATTTTTTTTTATATCTCAAGTCTTGAGTCATCATGGAGCCATACCTGCTTCCTCACAAGTCTCGTCGTTTGTTGAAATTACCACCGCATATTGAGTCGTAAAGTTATCAAACATGGTACACACACCTCCACCTACCAGACTTGTGGTCATACAAGTATGGGTATTGAGTCGAGTCAAAAAGATACTAGGAGCCCTTCAACTCCCATACCTACCATAGTTAATAGTACCCTTTCGACGCCTTCAACCATCATGGTTGTAGTGTCAGAGGTTCTCGTCATCACTCCTATCTAGCCTATGGTTTCTACTCAACCTATAGTCACGAACCCTTTTGGGTCTCTTTTTCATTCGTCGGGATACAATATTCAGTCCATCCCTACAACCTCGAGCCCTTTCTCTTATGGTATGTCAAATATCACATCACAATTTTCTTCATCCATTCCAGTGATGAATACAAATCCTAGTATTGGACTTAGGGGCATGACTCTTCCACATATTCCATTCTCGTTTGGTGGAGCTCATATTCCCCAAATGACTCCTATGGATGGAATCCAACCTTCTTTTCACCCCGTGTCCAATTATAGTCTTAATTCTCTTGGATGGAGTGGTCAACCGGGTGGACAATCACATTCTTATGTTCCATCCTTCACACCTACCCCCTCCACACCGATTCTGACCAACACATTTGACATGAAGAATCCACTTCTATCCTCCATATTTCCATTCGGGGCAGATCATTTTCATACTTTGGGAAACCCCCAAATCAGAGCTACTCTGTCTAGGGGTAATATTTAAAACCCTCATTATAAAATTCCTACTGGAATGGTGCCCAACCAACCCCTTATGAATTAGTTTGGAGGGGGGTTTTTCAATCCCGGACAGGGCCATGGTTCATACCAGAACCCTGGATAGGTTGTGATTCCCCAACATTAATCTTTCTTGGGAGCTTGGGGCCAGATGCCACAACTCCATCTCCCTTTTCTGGCCACACTCAATTTTCCATACTTGTCAAGATTAATGAACGACCCGGTGTATCATGACCCAACATGGCCCCCCATCCCCACCAAGATTCCTTTGGATAATCCAAAATTCGAGGGAAAGACTAGTGAGGATCATAGTGATCACGTCACTAATTTTCATATTTGGTGCTCTTCCAATTCCCTTAACGATGATTCTATTCATTTAATATTGTTTCAATGCACCCTCACGAGGGTCACGATGAAATGGTAGATAAAGCTACTTGGGGGAACATACGGTAACTTTAACTAGATGGTTTTAGTCTTTCTCAACCACTTTGAATTGTGAATTCGTTATGATGTCGTCATAGAAATTTTGTTGTCCCTCCACCAGGAAAAATCTACTCATATCTCGGATCACATCCAAGAGTTGCGTAGATGAAAGAGGTTGATCAAAGCCTACATTCCTCCAGAGTTTCTATTGGAATGATTTCTTAAGTCTTTACTACCTTATATTTCAAAGGATGTCTCTACATCTGGGGTAACATTTGAAGAGGAAGCGAATTTCAAATCCAAATAGTTAGATCTCATATATTCTTAGTCTGGGATGTTATACAAAATTCTTCCTGACACACTGAGGTCGAACTATGACCCTAGACAAAATCCTGGGCCTCATGCCGATGGCATTATAGGCTCCACAAATGTTAAATCTACAGACTTGGTGACAATCTAGTTGAAAGAGTTGTCTCTAAGCCAGTCTGTATGAGGACAAGCTTCATCTGTGTCCTCCAATCCCACCCACTTGTGCCCCAAACACAAGGAACCTGCAAGGATTTTATCTCTACCGCCCGCTGTGTTGGTTAATACTTTTCCACATAATCAACACATGGCCTCAAGCTCATCTAATGCTGGTAATGAAACGAGTGGGAGTCAAAACCCACCGATGTAAGATGATGACTGTCTATGCATAAATATGGTCAAGTCTCAGTTTAATGTAGCCACTCGGTCTCACGATTACAGTTCTTCACAGGCTATTCCAGATCTAGAGTCTCCCCCTTCTTCAGAGATGCATTTACAGATCGAAAATCCAGAGCCTCCACCGCATATTCCGAAAGGAGTACTCAAACTCTCTACCCAAAACCTTAATTCTAGAGCTGCCAAGAATTACTCTATTGTTCAGGATCTAGGTCAAACCCCTTATGCGATGTCAGCTTTGGAGGTACTCCATATGTTTCCTTCACAGAGGAATTCCTTGTTATCTATGTTAGGAGCTCTAGATCCCTGTGGCTCTAAGGTTATCAAGTTTTACGTCATGGATGTGAAGCCTCACTTGCCTTACCATGTGGCCTTCCAAATCCATGTGGATTACTCAAAGTATACCATCAAACGTATTGTTATTGATGAAGGTGATGCAACGTGTGTGATGTCCCTAACCTATTGGAAAGCCACTGGATCTCCAACCCTCTCTCAATATTTGACAATGTTGACTACATTTGATGGTCATTCTTTCTGTCCCCACAATATTCTTCCTACCTTTCCAGTCCAATTAGGTGGGAATACGGTGGAGGTAGATGTCGAAGTGGTTGATGCACCCCTTGACTATAACTTATTACTAGGGCATAACTGGACTTATACTATGACTGCAATCGTATCGTCCATCTTTCGTACTTCATGTTTTCCTCACGATGGGAAAATTGTGACGATCGATCAATGGTCCTTTGCATATGCTAGCCCCAATGCATCAATTGGAACTTTGATCCCCGTGATCGACAATTCTTAGCCGAAAACTCAAGATATTGATGTCAGAATGTATTCATCTCTTATGGGTTCCTTTTATTTCGTGGCACCAATTCATCATATCTATGCCATGTCCAGTAGGTATGCTTCATCAATGAGGTATGTTCCTTTCCACACTTCATATTTTAACGATCCTTGGACCCTACCTTCCCTGAACCTGTCTTGTGAAGGTCGGTCACATAATGGAATGAAAATTCCACTGTTGACGACAAAGATAACGTATTAGGCTAGTCTTGAATATGTTGTTGACCCAGATCTTGTCTCCTCGCAGACAGACTAGGAGGATCCTATTCTTAATTCCCTATGGGCCACTTCATCATCTTTCTCACATGATTTCCTTGATGATACTTTACCTTCAGATGAAGCAATCATAGAGGCCATGAATGGTTATGATAGGCCATGGGATGATATGCATCATCAGTATTACTTCCTCCCAGAGCTTGCTAGAATCGAATAAGATGATTTTAGATATACTTTGAGCGAGATAGTTGGTCACACCGTAGTTCCACTTGATACACATGAAATTTATGCCGAAGGAAACATGGCGAGTATTTCTACTACCGTCACAATCAATATCTCTCGTATTCCTGGTAAATTTGAAAATATATATAACATTGAAAATTGTTCACCTAAAGAAATTATGATTTACACCAATCTCTTCAAATAATTTTGTGACATATTCGCTTGGTCATATGAAGAGATGCCAGGAATCAACCCTCGTATTTTCAAACATGAGATTAAAACCTACCCGGATTCTGAACATATTCAACAATGAATTAGAGTTGTCAATACTAGGAAGGCCCCTGCTATTAAGGAAGAGGTGGAGAAACTGCTTAATGCAGGCTTTATCTACCTGGTTCCCTTGACTGAATAGATATAAAACCCCATTCCCGTGAATAAGAAGCAATGAACCATCCGTGTATGCATGGATTTTCGAGACCTGAATAAGGCCTGTCCTAAAGACAACTTCTTGACACCATTCATTGATCAAATTCTCGATGAGTGTGTGGGGAGAAAGGTTTTTTGTTTTATGGAAGGATTTTTAGGATACAACTAGATTCAGATTAAACCCAAGGATCACCATAAGACAAAATTTATTTTTCCTTGGGGTACTTTCGCATACCGGAAAATGCCTTTCGTCCTTAAAAATTCCATAGCAACCTTCCAATGAGCCATGACCTTCGCTTTTCATGATCTCAAACATACATTCGAAGCTTATCTCAATGATCTCACTGCTAACTCTCATAAGAGAGCAGATCACTCTACCCTTCTTCGGCTAGTTTTTGAAAGATTTCTCTATTATCACATTCATTTAAACCCCCATATGTGTATGTTTTGTGTTAGGTCAGGTTGTATTTTAGGATTCTTAGTCTCAGATACTGGGATCATGGTGGATCCTTTAAAGGTTGAGGAAATACTTCGATTTCCTCCCCCGTGCAATATTCGTCAGCTTCAAGGTTTGCAGGGGAAAGCTAACTTCTTATGTCGGTTTATAGTAAAGTATGCCAATATTACTAAGGTTTTCATGCGTCTCTTGAGGAAGGACACTCTTTTTATATGGGATGAGAGAGCCCAAGAATCCTTTGATGCTCTTAATAAATCCTTGGTATCAACGCCTCTACTGAAGCCTCTAGACTATAGTAGAGATTACATGATTTATATCATTGCGTCCGAAGGGATGATTGGTATGGTTTTAGTTCAGGATGATGATGAGATCCATGAGCACATCGTCTACTACCTTATTCAAAATTTAGTTGGTCCTGAACTCAAGTACTCTCATGTTGAGAATCTAGCTTTGGTTGTCGTACACACGGTTCAAATATTACGACACTACATATTGCTTTGCAAAACTATCGTAGTTGCTGACTTCAATCCACTTCAATACATCCTTACTAGGAGTATCATAGGGGGGAAATATACTAAACGGATTGTCATCTTGCAAGAGTTTGATCTCGATTTTTCTTCGGAAAAATCTAATAAATCACTATTTTTTGTCGAGTTAATATCGAAGTTCCCTCAGTTAGATGAGATTTTTTTTCATTTTGATTCATTTGCGGATGAACACATTTTCCTTGTATCTTCTTTAGACCCCTGGTATGGAGACATTTTGATCTATATTCAAACCTTTAATTTCTCTCAGCATATTTCAAGAGAAGATCGACGACGCATACGATATCAAGCTAAGAACTACCTTATCATCGATGACACTTTGTATCGCCGAGGCATAAATAATATCTTGCATCATTGCTTGAATCACAAGGAGGATGATTCCGTTCTTAATGACTATCGTAGTGGGGCTTGTGGTGGCCATCTATCTGGGCTTGCGACAGATCATAAGATTTTTCGAGCCGACTATTTTTTTTCGTCTATTTTTAAAGATTGCATCGAAGCGGTCAAGAAGTGTCACCCTTTCCAGGTTTTTGCTCGAAATATGCGCTCGCATCCAACCCCTCTTCACTCGGTCATTACCTTCAGTCCCTTCACTAAGTGGGGGTGGATTTTTTGGATTGCAACCCAACTTCAGCTGGGGGGCATCAACATATTATCATGGTAATAGTCTACTTTACTAAGTGGGCCGAGGCCATGCCTACAATTAAATACGATGGTAAGACTGGTGCATTTTTCATGTTCAATCAAACTATAGCCTGGTTCAGAATCCCGAGTGAGATTGCACTGATCATGAAAGTCACTTTCAGAAAGAAATGATGAAAGCATTAGCATCAAAACTAGGGTTTAAACATGGTCATTCATCCCCTTACTATCCCCAGGAAAATGGACAACTAGAGGTTGTGAACAAGTCTCTCATGACCATTTTGCATAAAACTATCAACTAGAGAAAATCTAACTGGCATCACATGCTTTACCCAGTTCTTTGGGCATACCGAACCTCGGTTAAAGATTCCACTGGTTTTTCTCCTTTTTAGTTAGTACATGGTGTGGAGTCGATCCTACCTATTGAATTCAAAATCCCTTCTCTTAGATTGGTAGTTAAGCTCCTACCTGAAACTTTCGATCTCGAACAATGCCTCGTACACCTAGAGAGTCTATATGAGAAACGTCGATATGCCTCTAATACTATCGAAGCAAATAAACAATGTGTCAAGGTCTAGTATGATAATTATGTCTGTCCTTGGTAGTACATTGAAGGGGACTTGGTCCTCTTGTACGACCAAGACAAAGAACCTCTAGGGGAAGACAAGTTCAACCACATCTGGCACGGTCCTTATATCGTGCGATGTGTCTTAGAAAAATGAGCCTATGAATTAGAATATTTTGAAGGGAATATGCTGACTAAGCCCAGGAATGGGCTCTACTTGAAAATATATTACGCTTAAGCCCCACACTTGGGTGTAACTCTTTTTATACTATTGTATCTTAGTGTATATATCTTTTCCCTTTTGTCATCGAATTTCTTATCGAGCTTTCCCTTGGTTGGAAAATGTCAATGGAGTCTTCATTTTACTTAGGATTCGCAGACGGTGCCAGTCATCATACACAAAAATTGGCTTCCACTACTTGGGTTGTTTACTCACCTGAGGGTCAACTGGTGTCTTCAGGTGGCGTTTTCCTATAGCCATCAAAAAATAATGTGTCTGAATATAACATCGTTATAGAGCTTTTACACGATGCCATTTCACATGGTATTCATTCTTTAGAAGTTCGCCTAGATTCCTAGTTAGTAGTATGTCAGTTGAATGACAGTTACCATGTGTGAGACCCTACTCTACTCCGATGATTCCTACGGGTACGACTTTTGGAACGACATTTTGATTTTATTACTTATAATCACATACCTGGAAGTTCTAATTATGTATCTGGTGCATATTCTAATTATGTTTTAGAATATAATTTGTCACATAACTAAAGTAAATAAAACACATTCAACAATGTACACATTATAATATAAGTAAATCCGAAGACCAACGTTTTTATATATTTCATTTCTCCAGAAATATGGTGTTATAGTACAAAATTGGCGCTCATAGCCTCAATATACATATAGAGTCGATCGATACAATAACCATGACATCTACACCTGTGGCGCCAGATGTGTGTCATGATAACATAGTATGAAATTTTCAAGATGCCGAAAGAGTCATACCCAAGCACTTGGAACACCTACCACCTACCGTTGCATAGCTTCCAACAAATCATATACCTGAACCATGGGAATTCTTTGCGTCAAACGAGACATGTTTCCCTGCATGTCTTGAATCACTCTCTCAGCATCTTCTCCTGCTTTCTCATCCCCCCAATTCCTCCATCGGTGTCGTGGGAGTCCATCTAGACTTCGCGAACCCACATATGCGTAACATACATGTTTTAATTAATACTTGACATCATCCAAAAATATTTTTTTTTCTTTTACAAAAATACAAAAAAATGAAATATTTCAAAAAACAAATCATACTTATATCTCCGTAGGTTGAACCTGGTGGTAATGGCATGTCTAGATCTCCTATGAAGTTGATCCCTATATATCGGTAGTCGTCGAGAGCTATCACATGTCGAAACCACCAGAAGAAAAATTCATCATTGTAGGGTGTTGGTACCCTACCACCCCCCAACTACCGCATCACCTCGGTCCATTGTGCCATGGCTGGATTGCAAGGTCCATGCAAAAAAATCTTGACTCTAGGGCCCAAGCTTGGAACCTGCTCGAACAAAAAACTACACAAGATAGACGCAAACCCAAAGTTCCTCTTTCTACCATGTTTGCAGTCTGTCAGCTGGTTCTTCATGTTGGCCAACAGTGAGGTGCACCAGTCGTAAACTGTGGGTCGCAAGCACTCCACCAAGTAGAACATACGTTTCCTTGATTCCTGATGTAACGAGGCCAACCCTATGATCCATGCCAACACTAGGAAAATGATATGGAGACTCAGGTTTTTGATCGCTCTGATTGGGAGTTGGCTCCCTACCTTATCGGTCCCTGTAACACAATGAGTGGCTATGTAGTCCTCTATACTCATGCCACTCCCAGCTCCCCGGACTTTAGGTTCACCACCTCACCCTGACGTGATAATCCTGTCGGAAAGTATATTTCCTCGACTTCAATCCTCAATGCTTTCCCATCGAGGTTGAAGGCCTATGTATCTGGATCCCAGTAGTTCACCAACATCTAGAG
Organism: Picea glauca; assembly: GCA_000966675.3. Classification (NCBI taxonomy): domain Eukaryota; kingdom Viridiplantae; phylum Streptophyta; class Pinopsida; order Pinales; family Pinaceae; genus Picea; species Picea glauca. Next base: position 34,956 of record JZKD02S1767351.1, read on the forward strand.
CACTCTCACTTTATCCCTCATTCCTTTGATATCCCAAAATTTATATAGCCCACATATTCTTAATGCCAATTAGGCCCCTGGATCTCTTTCTACTGCAACATCAACCTCTTCATGCTCTCTTCCTCTCCACTCTAGCACCATCCTGCAAGTTTAAAATTAAAATTTGAGTCAATATTATTCAACTCACAGACTTGTATGTGAGCTGCAGTTTACACAGTCGCGTATAGGGCTGTATATACGTGGGTTGTTTTGATAACAATCGTGTATAGGCCCACGTACACCCTAGTTTCTAATTTATGCCTTAAAATACTAAAAAAATGAAGCCTAAATTAAAATTGTAAACCAATAGAAATGAAGAGAAGGGAAATAAGACTTACTTGGTCCAGACAGTTGTCAATTTCGTCACTCGGAGCTCCCGCAATCGACCATCGAAGATCAGGGGAAATTTGGTCCAAAATGCACTATTTGGGTAAAAAAATACAAATGGTATAGCAAAATTGGTTATTTTCACTATTTATAGAAAAAATTTACCCACTTTACATAGTTTTTGCTAATATTTTGGCCTAGTGGACTAATAGTGCAGCAGATGGAGTTGGTTTTGGTGGTTTTATCCAGAGATTCTTGCAGTTTCTAGCATCATGTCACCCATTCGTGACTTTGGCGGGTATTTTCGTTGACCAACATATAGGATAGGTCATCACTCCATTTTGCACACTTGCATTATCCTATAACTATAATTTGTATGCCTTATGTACGAACCCATTTGTTAGAGACACAAAACCTTGTTTCTTCTACTAGAAGTGTCATTATTGAATGGTAGATACTTACCAAACATGGGTGCCCTAGTTAGAACCTCTATGCCATTTGGTGCCCATGCAAAGATTTTTTCATAATATCGGGAGTCCCTTATAGCTAATATGACTTTGCGTTCAAACCTCATTTCTTAATCATAAGCATTCTGACCTATACCTATGGGACTCCCATGAGTCTAGTTTAAGCTCTTTTTCGACTCTCTCAAAAAGTGAAAATATTGTCGAGTGAACTTGTTTTTTTCACACTCATAAATTAGATTTGAAAGGACTTCTATTTGGTGTAATTTTAACCCCTTTTTAGAACAAGTAGACTAAATTTATGAAAAAGGACATTCTTTGGAGTTAAGTTGTAATTTATCTCATTTGCTCGCTTGTAGTATTGAGCCTATTACCAGTTCCCACTTTTTCATTATAATCATATTATCTCAAGAAGTTTGCATCATCATCCAAGTAGAGCCTTATTTATATCCTTTGCAGCTTGACACCCTGTACCCTACAAGGAAACATTCCCCCGAGTGTCCATATCCTGCATGCACCTCCTTGCATTGAGCATAGGCATGTTCCACTCCTGGAATTCTTACTCGCGACACTCGTTTACTCCTCTATATCATAGCATTCATTTTCCTATGAAAAAACAAAAAAAACAAGGGCGGGAAAATAATATTATCTCATGTTGGAAACAATGTGTCACCTTTGAAAAAAGAACAAAATTTTGAGTCCACTTGTCATCCAAATTTTGGGTTTAGCATCAACTTAGGAATATGAGCTCGTTACTTAGAGTTTACTCCTTCGACTGGTTAATCTTCCAGTCCCTATGGAGAGTTTTATTGGTGCCTCCTACATCACAAAGTTTTATCATTGAGTCTATGCTTACAGAGTATTCCATATGTCTCATGCTCTTGTTCAAAGGATGTTTATAATCTCATGTTGTACATTTCTCAGAAATCTTGAATTTGCATGTCGTCCATACCATCAGTGTGTCTAAAAGTTACAAGAAGTTGTAGTCCTATCGTGCACCCTGGTCCTACTTTCATTATGGGTGGGTAACCTTGAATCCAATAATCGACATCTCCTCATTGGTCGCTGACTGGGGGGTTTCCCTTGTGTTCGATGGAAAGAAATATATTCACACATTGGGGTTCATGTATTTTCTTGGATGCCATTATCCTTATTGGTGGTTTCCTCACCTTTGTCGACAATTTTCCTTATTGGATTCTATTCAGAGGGTCTTTTACATGCACTGCTTGCATTTGGTGTATGTGAAAGACGCACATGGTCATTGGTTCATGAACATTCTCTTCATCCAAGTTCCTCCAAATCATCAAGATATTTATTTGTACCTTGTGTTGACTTATGAGAGATGCCTTAATGCTCTCTTTTCAGCGGGTATCCTTCCATTGAATTCAACCCATCTATTCTGGAAACAAGACCTAGAGTCCTTTGAGTACCTAGAGGCTTGTAGTCATCAGTGGCAGGTTCTCTCACCATCGACAGTTGGGAATACATCAATGTCTCCTGATCAATGGATTCTTCAAGTGTTCTACCTCAAATCCTTTATTCACACTTGTAAGAGTGTACTCGCTGCCTTTATACCTACTTTCATCATCGGTAGGATGTCTCACGTTTGTTAATAGTATACCTTAGTGACCAGTAATCAAATGAAGTCTCATTGTGTTCGACCTCAACTCCTTTATTCACATGATTTAGACTTGCAACTTTGGAGGATTGCGTAGAAGTCTTGTAGACACCAGTTCATAGTCGTTGCTTTCATGAGTTGTTTCTATCATTCATTGAACCAATACCTATACAAATTTAGTGATCGTGGGAGATCAAATTGTACTTCATTGTATACATATATCTTCAAACTGATTTTGAGACTGGTTTTCACTGGGCCTTCTTAGTGACTATGACAACATATGGCATGTATCTACCTTTATATTTTCTATTCATGGCCATGAAAAAATGTTTGGTATATTTCCACTTGGATCTGCAGTGTAATTCAAATTGGAAGCCATGTGCACAAAGTCATTATGGATTGTAATATTCTTATGAGCAACTAGTTTGTCCAGTTGGGTCTCCATTATTCCACTTATGGGAATTATAATATATTTTGGCCATCAGAGATGCTCCTCTGACCTCACACATTAGGGAGCATATTTTATAGAAAGAATTTCCTCACCCCCTGCATCTTGCTCAGAAGGCCTTTTCTATTTCCCTATGCAAAATTGAATTCCCCTTTTTGCAATTCCCAGAGGTAAAAACCATATTTTTCCACATATACACACCCTAACAACTATACAACATGCGTATACGCAAGTTTCACCATTACATCCTGCATAAATCTATTTTTGTGCCCAAAATTAAAAAATGGTGTTGGGTTTCCATGTCACGTCATGAGATCCATGATCCTTGACCTTCCATATACTGGAAACATTTCGACTCGGCCCTTTAGTTCCATTTGAAGGCTATAAATGGGCCATATCCAAGCTGTGGAAAAGAGAGAGAAGAATTCAAATTTGAGAGAAAATTTACTCTGGATAAATTATTCACTTCATGTTGAGTCTGCATCCCTTTGTCCTTTTAAGTCTGAACACATTGTTCATCTCGCAAGCTCTTCCCTATTTGATGGAGAACCTCATTGTCTCTCTTATATGAGCTTGCCTTTGGTGGAGGCCCAACTGGAAGGGAATTAGTTTCTCGGTTCTAAATGTTCTAAAATAGAAGTTTTTCATTCATACACTTCTGTTGATTACATTTTAATAGAAATACTCTTTTCTCGTCCAATTAATGTCTCACAAATATTTGAATTGTTATTCCATGGGAATATTGGTTATGAATATTGATGGATTATGCTATTATATGTGCTAAATTTATATATTATCACCATATTCTTATGTATCTTGGTTGTTGAGGAAAAGTTGCAGGTATAGATCTTTGGGTCAAGTGCTCAATGGTGGACTTCATTGAACGTCCAGACAAGGTAGGCTCTTTATTTTGTCTTGTTAACATGTTTTTTTTTATATAGCATACTTGATACTAGAGTTGATTTTTGCAGTCATTTCCGTCTATTGTGGTTTACCCCATGCCATAGAGTTATTTTCCTTATAACATTGGCCCAATTACTTGGTGACCTATGAGAAGTAGATCCTGAGGAAGTGCTCCATCTGTGGAGACCGACATCATCTTCATGTCTTGTTGATCTAGATACATGAGACATAATACACATATTTCCAATTCCAGTGGAGAGGGTAACGCACAACATTGGGTTACTCGCTTCAAGAAAGTTGATTATCCATGATGAGAGGCACACCAAATCTCATCTCATAGAGCTATCATACCACTGCAGATTCAAAGCATGGTTCAGTGAACTATGTGGCGGTAGGTTGTATCTTGTTGGTAAATAAGAGGTTGGGACCCCTGCCCAAAAGTTGTGTTCGAATTGTCAACCATTGCAAAAACTGAATTGTTATACCTTTGGCTACCTACTCAGACTAAGAATTGCATGCCCTATATGTTATGTTGAAATGGGCCATGGAAGGGAAACTTGGATAGAAGACTAGAATGTAGGTAGATATTAGAACTGCTATTGAAAACATGATGGGGACTGGTTATTTGGCAACTGAAGGGGACGAGAAAGAATGGGGCATGGAGGATCTCTCTGATGGATATATAGGTGAGGATATATCTATAGAGAGTTAGCAGTTGATGGCTGAAAATGTAGGCCAATATTGGGAAAAGGGCCAATCGATGTGGACGACCAGAGAAGAACGACAAACCCATGAATGATTCCCACAATCTAGAATATAATGGTCTTGATCCATCGTACAGGTGATGTGCCTTTTGGAATGTGGTGTCAT
>JZKD02S1767351.1:49427-64096 GCA_000966675.3 Picea glauca
CCCTCGAAAGTACAAAATTGGGTCAAGGATTGTTGCAAACCAAAGGGGATATCTTCTCTCATAGATCTTATTAGTATATTTATTGAGTATTGGTGCCCAAAATATCAGACATATGAATATGTCCTTCAAAATATTATAGTAGTCCTTGAAGACACAGGGTTCTCCATTGAGATTGTAGAAGATCTTAGGAAGGTGTATCATTCTCAAAACCAAGAACCAAAGGAAGAAATTTTTTAATATACTCCTCATGAAGATCAAGTGCTGGTGTTTTCTCCTCCATTTGGTGAATTCATCCAAGATTCCATTCCTTTTGCTCAAGAAGAAGAGAATGGGGTGAGTTATTTTCCTCTCCAAAATTTTGATGATGCTTTATTTAATTATTCGGAAAATGAAGAAGTGTTAAAGGAACCCTTGGATGCACTAGGCCCTTCATGTTATAATAAAGATCATGATGTGGTTGATAAAATTGATGAATTTATACATGTTGGGAGATATAAATGGGATGTGATTGGTCATGATGAAGATCCCATATATGATATTGAAGGTCATGTTCAATTGTTTCCTTTACAACAACCATATGTGATTACTACTGATTTTGATGTCTTGCAACAAGGAGATGACATGCTTGTAGATTTGTTTCAACCACATAAGGATTATTCTTTGCAACATTCTCGTGATTATTTCCAATCATACCTTGGTGGATTTGATGAATATTCTTTTGAGCTCCTAGATTTACTCGATGAAGAATATTTTCAACCACCCTTGTGATCCAATTTTGATGAGGGTAAGGACATGATTTTCCTAGAGAATGGTTTTTGTGATGATATTTTCCATCCTTCCTCTTTCCCTTCATCTCAATATGTCACTAAGGATGCAACTAGGAAACACATTCCTTGTCTGAGGTTGTTTTTGGGGAAAAATATTTCTTAGAATGTAAGAGTAGGTTGAATTCTCTAAGAAGAAGTTTGACATATCAATCTTTCAACCTTACCCTGCATAGCTATCAGTCATCCTCTGAATTCTTGTGACCTAGTTGAAGTACTTAAGAAGGGAGGAAAGGTTTCTATATCCCAAAAGTGTTTGCTCTCTAGAAAAACTATGCTCCTCAAGGTTTAAACCCTACGTCCCTAATGTGATATCACCTTAGAGTTTAAACCCCGCCTCTTAGATATTTTCTAGTTTCATATCTAAGTGATATAATTGTTGTTATGAAGACTCCATATCCATAAGGCACTAATCATTTAAGCTCTCTTGTGGTGAACGTGATAAAAAAAAACCTTACTCTTAATATCTTAAGCTATGTACTAAATTTACTAACACTAATTTGTGATAATTGAGTGGTAAAATTGTTGATGTTGCAAAAGTTTTCTACAACCATCTAAATACTCTGTTATTTGTTGCATACATTGATCTAATGGTGGCTTAAAAATTAACAAAAATTGCATCTAACAATTGGGTAATGTTCTATTGAATAAATGCTAAGTTTTCATCATCAATTGTTTCATTTATGATGCATATTTATTGTTGTTGTTACAAACTTGTACTTGTTGTTAAAAACTACTGCATTGCTGCAATTTTGTACCAGATATAGAAAATTTACATTGTCTAGTGTATTATGAGGTTTGTTTAATTGTACTTGGAATTGATCATATAAATTCTATAATGTATTGTTGTTCCAGGTAGGTACCCAAGCTCCTTTTAATTTCATCCATTCCACAGACCTATACTTTGACTTAGGTGACCAAGAGAGGGGGTGGTAGGGTTTCCTATCAAACTTGATACTTTGATCCCTTGAGGCCACAAGGGAAGCTTCCCTTGTGGTGGACCTCCTCCATCACTAAAACAAGGAGATTTTTTACTAAGGTGATAGTGGTAGTATTTCATGTATTTACGTCAGATTTGTTGATCTTCTGTTGGGATTTTCACAACTAAAAATCATGCGATAACATTTTGGTGCCATTGTTGGGGAGGATTGATTCATTCTCCTCAAACAACATTTATTTTGGTAAGCTTATCATGAATCCCTTATCTTACAATCTTACCTTGAAACTCCATTGAGGGTAGTTCTCTCACCTTCCTTTGATGATGCAAAGGGTATCATCTGGTGACTCCACTAACACATTCCTAGGTGTTACCATGATCTCAACTTTGTATACTCTCAAGTGATGGAACCATGACACCCAGGGATGACCATGAAATATATCCCTCTATTGATTTTGAGAAAATTCTTGGATACCCATATGATCTTTTTGTTTGGGGAGACGATACAATGTGCGAGGGTTATTTTGTTATTCATATCGTAGAGTTCCTTGAGTACCTATGGGAAATGGAACCACAACCCAAGGACATACAAAAAAAATTGTTTATGCGTTCTCTACCCTCGAAAGTACAAAATTGGGTCAAGGATTGTTGCAAACCAAAGGGGATATCTTCACTCATAGATATTATTAGTATATTTATTGAGTATTGGTGCACAAAATATCAAGCATATGAATATGTCCTTCAAAATATCACAGTAGTCCTTGAATACATAGGGTTCTCCATTGAGATTGTAGAAGATCTTAGGAAGGTGTATCATGCTCAAAACCAAGAACCTAAGGAAGACATTTTTGAATATCCTCCTCATGAAGATCAAGTGCTGGTGTTTTCTCCCCCATTTGGTGAAGTCATCCAGGCTTCCATTCCTTATGCACAAGAAGAAGAGAATGGGGTGAGTTATTTTCCTTTCCAAAATTTTGATGATGCTTTATTTCATTATTCGAAAAATGAAGAAGTGTTAAAGGAACCCTTGGATGCACTAGGCCCTTCATGTTATAATAAAGATCATGATGTGGTTGATAAAATTGATGAGTTTATACATGTTGGGAGAAATAAATGGGATGTGATTGGTCATGATGAAGATCCCATTTATGATATTGAAGGTCATGTTCAATTGTTTCCTTTACAACAACCATATCTGATTGCTACTGATTTTGATGTCTTGCAGCAAGGAGATGACATGAATTTGCTAAGGTTTTGCAAATGGGGTAGCAAGCTATTATGGGGAAGAAAACTGCACAGTTAAGCACGCTTGAGCCAGAGGCGTCTTGGGATGGGTGACCACTTGGGAAGTCCTGTTTACCGGGTGCAAGCCCTAGAAGTGATGATTGATGCTATGCGATTCATTTCGTTGGTTTCAATCCCACTTCTTCACCCCTGTGAGCATTACCTGATGCAATGAGTGCTAAGTGGACTATTTAGATCATGAGAATTATTGGTCAGTTGAGACTAATACTCATGGATATGGGTCATAGATTAATGACTTACACTACACAGTTAATTCCAAAAATAATATCTAATATCTTGCACTGTGGAAGCCCCTATATGCTTAAATAATAAGCGTGAAGGGAGCTCTAACTGGGTAGTTCATTAGGCACAATACTTGATAAGGTTTTGCAAATGGGGTAGCAAGCTAAGTGGGCTTGATTGTGGGGAGAAAAACTCCACAGTTAAGCGCGCTTGAGCCAAAGGAATCTTGGGATGGGTGACCACTTGGGAAGTCCTGGTTACCAGGTGCAAGCCCCAGAAGTGATGATTGATGCTATGCGATTCATTTCATTGGTTTCAATCCCACTTCTTCACCCCTGTGAGCATCACCCAATGAAATGAGTGCTAAGTGGACTACATGAGAATTATTGGTCAGTTGTGACTAATAGTCATGGATATGGGTCATAGATTAATGACTTACACTACGTAGTTAATCCTGAAAATAGTATCTAATATCTTGCACTGTGGAAGCACCTATATGCTTAAATAATAAGAGTGAAGGGAGCTCTAATTGGGTAGTTCATTAGGCATAATACTTGCTAAGGTTTTGCAAATGGGGTAGCAAGATAAGTGGGCTTGATTGTGGGGAAAAAAACTCCATAGTTAAGCGTGCTTGAGCCAGAGGCATCTTGGGATGGGTGATCACCTGGGAAGTCCTAGTTACCGGGTGCAAGCCCCGGAAGTGATGATTGATGCTATGCGATTAATTCTGTTGGTTTCAATCCCACTTCTTCACCCCTGTGAGCATCACCCAATGCAATGAGTGCTAATTGGACTATTCAAATCATGAGAATTATCGGTCAATTGCGACTAGTACTCATGGATATGGGTCATAGATTAATGACTTACACTACGCAGTTAATCCTGAAAATAACATCTAATATATTGCACTGCAGAAGCCCCTATATGCTTAAATAATAAGAGTGAAGGGAGCTCTAACAGGGTAGTTCATTAGGAACAATACTTGCTAAGGTTTTGCAAATGGGGTAGAAAACTAAGTGGGCTTGATTGTGGGGAAAAAAACTTCATAGTTAAGCGTGCTTGAGGTAGAGGCATCTTGGGATGGGTGACCACCTAAGAGTCCTGGTTACCGGGTGCAATCCCCGGAAGTACTGATTGATGCTATGCGATTCATTTCATTGATTTCAATCCCACTTCTTCACCCTTGTGAGCATCACCCAGTGCAATCAGTGCTAAGTGGACTATTCAAATCATGAGAATTATTGGTCAGTTGCAACTAATACTCATGGATATGGGTCATAGATTCATGACTTACACTACGTAGTTAATCCCAAAAATAATATCTAATATCTTATACTATGGAAGCCCCTATATGCTTAAATAATAAGAGTGAAGGGAGTTCTAATTGGGTAGTTCATTAGGCACAATACTTGCTAAGGTTTTGCAAATGGGGTAGCAAGCTAAGTGGGATTGATTGTGGGGAAAAAACTCCATAGTTAAGCATGCTTGAGCCAGAGGCGTCTTGGGATGGGTGACCACCTGGGAAGTCCTAGTTACCGGGTGCAAGCCCCGGAAGTGATGATTGATGCTATGTGATTCATTTCATTGGTTTCAATCCCACTTCTTCACCACTGTGAGCATCACCCAATGCAATGAGTTCTAAGTGGACTATTCAAATCATGAGAATTATTGGTCAGTTGTGACTAATACTCATGGATATGGGTCATAGATTAATGACTTACACTACGCAGTTAATCTCAAAAATAATATCTAATATCTTGCACTGCGGAAGCCCCTATATGCTTAAATAATAAGAGTAAAGGGAGATCTAACTGGGTAGTTCATTAGGCACAATACCTTCTAAGGTTTTGCAAATGGGGTAGCAAGCTAAGTGGGCTTGATTGTGGGGAAAAAAACTCCATAGTTAAGCGCGCTTGAGCCAAAGGTGTCTTGGGATGGGTGACCACCTGGGAAGTCCTGGTTACCGAGTGTAATCCCTAGAAGTGATGATTGATGCTATGCAATTCATTTTGTTGGTTCCAATCCCACTTCTTCACCCCTGTGAGCATCACCCGATGCAATGAGTGCTAAGTGGACTATTCAAATCATGAGAATTATTGGCCAGTTGCGACAAATACTCATGGATATGGGTCATAGATTAATGACTTACACTATGCAGTTAATCCCAAAATAATATCTAATATCTTGCAATGCGAAAGCCCGTATATGCTTAAATAATAAGAGTGAAGGGAGCTCTAACTAGGTAGTTCATTAGGCACAATACTTGCTAAGGTTTTTCAAATGGGGTAGCAAGCTAAGTGGGATTGATTATGGGGAAAAAAACTCCACAGTTAAGCACGCTTGAGCCAGAGGCGTCTTGGGATGGGTGACCACCTGAGAAGTCCTGGTTATTGGGTGCAAGCCCCAGAAGTGATGATTGATGCTATGCGATTCATTTCGTTGGTTTCAATCCCACTTCTTCACCCCTATGAGCATCACCCGATGCAATGAGTGCTAAGTGGACTATTCAAATCATGAGAATTATTGGTCAGTTGCGACTAATACTCATGGATATGGGTCATAGATTAATGAATTACACTACGCAGTTAATACCAAAAATAATATCTAGTACTTTGTGTCTTTGCATAACAACTTATCCAATGGAGCAACAATATTGGCATGAATCTGAATGAACCTCTGGTAATACCCTGTATGGCCCAAGGTGGTGCTCAATTTTCGAACCGAAGTGGGGGGCACCATGTCGAGGATGGTGGTAATATTTTCTTGGTCGACTAACAATCCATATTTTCAACTGACATGTCCCAATAGAATCCCAAATGGTGTGAAGCATATGCACTTCTTCATAATTAGTGAAATCTAGAGCCCAGGACATTTGTCCATCATCAAGCAGAGGGATTGCATGTGTTCTTTTAACAAGTTGAATACCATCTAGTCATCCAGGTAGACCTCAAGAAACTTGTGAATAAATTCTTTGAACACGGTGACTACTATCCTGAAAAAACCATGGATGTATTCTTTATCCCAAAGGGAATCACTGTATAAGAAAATGAACCCCACTTTGTTGCAAATGTTTTCTTGTATTAATCTTCTTTAGTGATCCGAACTTGATGATATCCTGAAAAACCATCTGTGAAGGAATAGGATTCCTGTCCTATGACATTTTCTAAAACCTCATCAATGAAAGGAGTGGGAAATGGGTCACGCATGCAAGAGGAATTAAGGCTCTTCAAGTCAACACAAATTTGGATGTCTCCTATCTTCTTTGGACGCACCACCATTGGACTACTCTAGTCAGAATCCTCCATAGGAACGATGATCCTGACATCCAACATTCAATCCAACTCCTTCTACACTTTCTCCTTATATTTTGGGTTCAATAATTAGGGCCTTCTCTTAACTAGTTTAGCATTTGGCTTGAGTTGAAGTTTCATGACCCCAAGGGAACCAATAATCCCTTTCATCTCTGTGAACCTCAGGGGAAACAAATTCTCATATTCTTTAACAGATCTACCACTTGGGTGACGGTCTCCTTATCTCAATAGTATTCGATGATAACCATTTTTTGGGCATCTTCAATGTTGATATTATGCTTCTTTGTATTAATTAGGAGGAAATAATCCAACAAAGCCATCTCTGCCACTTTTCCTTAAATTGTGCGATTTCCCTTTGATTCTTTAATATGTATGCCTCTTGGGTCCTCTTCATCAATATAATCCTCTTCATCAATATCATCTACTTCAACCTTTCAACAATGTACGACCTCTTTCAATTTTTCCATTAAATGGTGATACGAGCATAATACTTTTTAGGTGGACTCCTTTGATTGGCGGTGGAAGATGATTTTTTGATCTAGGGGAGTAATTCTCTCTTGGTAGGGAATTCAGCCATGAATTTGAATGTTGTACAAAGTTGTGAACTTACGTGAACCCAATCTATTGTCTTCCTCCCGAGTTCCTCCTAAATGTACCAACTTCGTGGGATCATATCCATCGTATGGATGAACCGGTGGACCCATTGGGTATGAGGGATATTATTGGTAATCCACTACCATTCGTTGTAGTGAATGTGATCATGAGGATATTCAGTTGCCTTATATGGATTGGTCAAATCAAAGTTACATATGGGTTGGAATGTGACCTTTAAAAATTCAAGCACCTATGCCCAGTATTGTAAATTTGTGCAATGTGTTTCCAACCAAAACGTAGATGTTCCCTGTACTATGGAATCCATGTACTGGACCCTTTGATATTCTAGAACATTCTTCTCCACCTGTACTAGAATTCTTCTACTTTCCCCATCCCATCAAACCTCGAGGCATCACATAGCTCGAAGCCAATCCAACACATTTCTTTTATGATCCATGCACACCTCCGTGTAGAAACCTCATAAAAATTATGTTTCCATCTCTAAATAAAAACCTCTAAATCATTATCATATGATTTCACGCTTCTCCAACTCAAGTCCCCATTGAATATGCGATACATGTAGTCTTCACTACACCCCGTGATCTGATATATATTTTTAATACCAAATCTTTGTGTATCCTTGTTCATGGGCTCGAGCTTCCTCTAGCGACCTTTGTGTTGAACGTTGTACCTCTTCATTGACATGACATTCCTCCAACGACCTCTATGTGACGCGTTACAACTTTTCTCACTCTCTTTCCTCCTTTAGGATGCTTTGAATGTCACACTACAACTGCTTTTGTTGTGCAACATCAAACTTACAAGGGGGTTGTGTTTCCTTTCTAATTTTCCCCTCCATCTTTTGACCCGAGATTTCATCATGCTCAAATTCCACTCCCATATTTTCTCTACCTCGGGTTATCACCCACACATCAACCTCCTCATACTTATTTTGATTTGTGTGTAGCTCCACAGTCACCATGTTACAATGTTCCTTATTCTCTTCCCACTTCTTCACTAAGTTGGGACAATCCTCTGTGAGATGCTCGATACTATAACAATAACCACAGAGAGAACATAATTTGGTGCAAAATATCAACACATGGCCTATCTCACCACAATTAAGACAAGTGGGGGGTCTCCCTCCACATCCTTTGTATGTTTGTCCTCAACCACGTCTATATCCACCCCTAGGACCTCCTTGATATCCACCTCTCTTAGCACCTCCACAATCACCACCCTTATGCTCCTCTTGAATGCAGAAGACATCATGGGTGTGGTATTGTGTCAATTGAAGTGACTGGCCGTTGTTCACATCATGCCCCACGGATTTGTAGAATTCATAGAACATAGTATGATGGGTCTTCAAATATTTTTCCAGTGTTGGGTAGTGGGGTGGTATATGTCCCAACTATCTACAAATATTGCACCATTTGGTCTTAGGTCCATTCGGAAATGGATTTGGCGTACTTGTTGCCATATAATTTCCCAACGAGGGACACTCATCTCTGTAGTGACCCTCTAACTGACATGTTGTACACCATACGTGCTAGTGCACCACCTTTTCCTTAGCCATACCTTGTATTTGCATATTCAGGTTGGAAAGAAGGGAATGCACCTACACCAGAGCTATCGATGTTTCTCCTTCTTCTGGTGTAGCCTCCAGGGACATCGCAATATCCACCACCTCTGTTTGAGTTGTCAATTTTTTTTGGGTAAGCGTGACTCGTATATGGGGAAGAAACCCCATAATGAACCATTCTCTATGTTGCATGTCCTATATTTGGAACATCAACGTATCCAACAAGATATTGAATCGTTGGTCATAATTCCACATGATTTCTCCTAGTTATTTCTTGATCTCCTTAATCAATATTACGCATTAAGATTTTGACTTAGATTTTTGGAGCTCCTTAAGCATATCTCTCTTGATTTCTATTAGGGACCTTGTCTATACTGTTTGTGCACTATCCTTGTACTCCATGTACCACATCAGGTCTTTTTCCTTGAAAGTGGTCTCCAGTTGTGCAATTTTTGATTCTTCATTTGTGATCCTCTTCACATACCATATCACCTCACACGTAAACCAATTCTATTTTGCATAATCCTTTCCCATCCCATGGAACATGGGTAACCTCATAGTGATATCATGATTCACCATCCTCAATCTCATACTATGTCCTCCAGATTGACTGCTTGGTTTTGTGGATCTTAGTACTGATACTCTTCCTTGTGAAGAATTGATGACTTTGTCATCTTCTTCACTCATTTCTTCTCTCCTTCCTTCTACTACTCTTTCTTGTACTCTAATCGTCACATTGCCTGTTTTTCTTTCTTCTTGGTTAAAATTTTTTAAGGGGGGTGGTACCTCCATATTCTTCTATCATTTCTTGTGATGGAACCCAAAGAGTTTCCTACTTGCAGTCGTGCAAGGCCATCCACTATTTGTAACTCATCTTCCCCTCCTCTTGGGGGAACTTCAACATCCTCTCCTACCTCTACACCTCATCATCCTCTAAATTTGTAGCATCTTGCAACAACCAATGGGGTTGGACTTCGTCTTCTTGACCCCTACTACCACTACTTCTAGTATCTTCATTGGATACCCTAATCCTAATGTCACACCTCTTCATCGATATATATTCATATGTGATCTTCTCTGGCACAATAATCTCTCCCACACTTCCTCTTAGTGAAATCTCCTTCCACTTTATTTTGGGCCTAACCCCTCATCTCACACTCCTTTGTTCTGATCTCCTCATTAACATAACTATTCTTGTGTATATTTAAAATCTTTCTCTCTCTCTCTCATCTATTCTTTTGGGTCCATTCTCTTCCCTCACCTCATCTTAACATCTTTTGGATCCTCCTCAATAGATCCAACTCCTCTCTCTATTTCCCCCCTTCTTGTCACCCCCCCCAGCACTAGGGGCTCTACTCAACCATCCTATCAAGCTCTGTGTGCATCAACCCTTTCTCCACAAATTTTATCCACAATGGGATTTCTTCAAGAAACATTTTACGAGGACCTTCAACAAACTCTCTTTCAGCCTCGCTGAAAGAATCATTGTATTCTACAAAAAACTCAATAATGTAACCTTCCTTCACCTAAGAAAACATAAATCAATTGCTAGAGCCCACTTATTATCCAATTCCTTCATCCTATCAATTGTGATATGGTCCTAGACCAGTTGTTCTTGAGGCCTCAAAGCAGTATTAGTAGTAGTCCACCTCTTCAACCATTCATAAAATAAACATGGAAATTCAACAAAGAAAATTCCATGCATATCAATGTAGATATAAATATTCTTCCATCGTTCTACGTTTGCAATCATACCTTGAGTCTCTCATTGATTAAAATCATCTTCTTTCACATTCAAACAATCTCGTATTTCCTCCTGATATGAATACCATCTCATTATTTACCTTCATCATTCAATACAAAACCTTCAGGTCCCGACAAAAGAATCATTTGTTGGCTCACTTGTCCACTTCCTTCTTAACGTCACGGGGTTGATGACCTAGGGTTCATCTAGATTTGACCAACAAAAACTCCAAGGCATCGACATATCAATCCTCAGTCGAAGACTAAAGAAGGTCTCACCCAGGATGCCATGAGAATCACAAAGACTATCCGGTCGTATGTCAATGATGAAGGATTAAGTTACATAGGGAATCCCCTCGGGTTGACATTCATACATTCCATTGCAATATACTTAAATACTAGCAACATGTAACATCAACATAGAAATTCATTGGACACATAATCAACAGATCAAAGGATAAGAATAACCATAAATTTTATCATATTCATTCGACCAGACACATACATAGACTAAGAGACTCATCATGTATCAGAAACAGTTCCCTACACTCTCATACATTCTCACAGTAGTTCGTTACAAGGTTCCATTCAATTTTTCTCATACTTTTCATGTATTACAAAACTAGACTCACAACCAAACTCTTTACAAAACATGACTTTAGAGTGAGCCCACTAAATGAACAACAATTGACCATGATAATAGCAATTGTCTTCACAACAAGAACAACAATGATAGAAATAGCAACAACCAACAACTAAATAACTCCCTTTGTGTCACCGTTGCTTCCTTTTGTTTCCTTCTCTTCTCTATTGCTCTGTCACTTCTAGTTTTTCTCCACTTTCTCTACCGAATTTCAGTCCCACACACTTCTTCCACATGCATGCAGTCTACACAGCCTATTTTGAGTCATGGTAGTTTTAACTAAATTTCTAGCTCATCCCTTAAATTCTCCATGATCTCTTGTGTTTCATGAGTTAATCATTCAAGAATATTTCCCGAAGATCCTTTTCTTGATTCTGGGGTGCATGTGGTATCTTCTTGATTTCTAGTGCGCATAGAAGAACTCAAACTGGAACACACATATTCCATCATCCCTTGTGCAATTTCTAGAGTGCATGAAAAATTGTAATTTGCACACAAATTTGTTTGTGCATGCATGCAATCTTTATCCCAAAACTTTGGGTGCCAACACATAAAATATTTAATAGGTCAACAATTAAAATGTCATAAGGACCCAACCCCTAGGGTGTAGAACAATTGGTGATGGAGTGTATTGTTAAGGCAGTCCATTATGTGATGTCATTGGTTGAAAATATCGACTTACCTTGTGTGTTTCATGAGGGGCCGCATTGACATCCCTACATCTTATAGTGGTAGGATTCGAAAAACATGACCCCGTGTCACGCGAGTACGTGCTTGACTAGTTGTCGATTCCTCCAACAACAAAAAAATGTTACAAGGACCCATATTTTCTTGGATGAACACCACATTCGACCTTTCTATATCCACAAATCATTTCCAATATAGTTTTTTATCCCATCCCCTCAAGCCTATGATGTTGACAAACATAATTTTCATGACAGAACTAGAGTAGGGACTATGCCTACTCTAAGGATCCCCGACCGTGTGCTTTGTCGACTTTGAAAAATCTCATGGTGTGCTTTCTCCTAGGCATGTTTTAATGTGGAATTGTGTCCCTCCTTAGAAGGACTGAAGACAATAGTTCCATCACATCCCAAACCCCTCGATTGTGTAAACCTTAAGTCAGAGGAGTAGGACCTCAAAATACAAGGCTCTATTCTTGAACATACCAAAGTGGAAGAATGAGAAAGTAGTAAGTTATTAAGACTAGAGAGAGTATAATAATCCCACCCTAATCCTATAACTAGTAAAGACCCACCCCTATAAGAATTAGTAGGAAACCCAAAAACCTCCCCCTTCGAAGTGTCTGGCAAAAACGAAGCACCCACCTCCTTAATGAGACCCAAAATAGAGACCAAATTATAAGCAAGCTGAGTATTTTCCATACCTTGAATTAAGGAATTTCTCTCTATCCATATCTGATCCAGATTTCCCATTGCAGTGTTGACAGGTCCAAGATTGGTTTGACCCCATCCCCATTGCTCGCATCGACATTTTCAGACAGAGCCTTATCATCTAAATTAACTTTTACCTCTCCAACCATAATTCCTTCCAACAACTTTTCTTTAAAGTTTTTTAAAATGTTCGGTTGCACCTCAGCCAAAGGCTCGGCCCAAGAATTTTGAGGTGAAAGAGCCTTAGAAACCCTGATTGCATTGTCTTTGTCACTTGATCCCACCGAGCCACCTCACATAGACCCTAGGAATTTTCTTTGAAATAATGATGAAAAATCAGCCAAAACATGAGCCACTTTATGGAAACAAGAGCACATAAAGGGAATGTTAAAAAAATAAAGGTTATGGGTAAAGGATCTCTCTCCAAGACCAAACTCCATCAACTCATAAAAAACTTGATGAGGGTTTAGGTCAACTAGGATATGTGTAACTATATTTATTATACTGGTCTTGTAGTTTTAATCGGATCCAAGAAAGGTACCTAGGAATCCACCAATTTCCCTCAACCTCGAATCATTCCAAAACTCTAGGGAAGGTTAGGAAATTTGATCTTAGTTGGAGCGTTGGTTAAGAGTTATTCATGTGCATCGAACAACAGATGCCAAGGATTTATGCAAAGTGATGGTCCCAATACCACTTGGACTTTAATATCTTCTATGAATCCACCTTCTCTTGAAAAAAAAAGCCTATCAACTCGCGCGATAGAACATGCACAATCGATATTTAACCCAACACTCCCTCCCATTCCTGTTGAATCCACCCATTCAACCTTGCCATGGATACCCATCAACGAAAAAAAAATTCCAACCAAAGCTCAACCATCTAGCTCAGTGATTTGGATGACCTAGAGGTCCTCCCCAACCACCAATGCAACCCCTCCACCCCTAGATGTTATATTCCTCCTACACTTAGAGTCGGAAACACACCATTCACTTGGAATGAAACCCATTTGGAGCTCCTTAAGGTTTAGTTTTTTACCAATAAAACTTGAAGGGAAAACAACCTTGTATCCCTTCTCAAAATCCTTTGTGATTGAGGATGAACTACATGCAGTAGGAAAATGCTTAGTTAGCTTAGTCCGAGTGCCAAAAATCTTGGCTCTGTCCACTTCCCTGGGTCAATAATGATTTTCCTCCTTGATACCACACAAATTCTCTGGTTGATTAGAAGTATTTACTTCTCTATCAGGATTGGTGGAATATGGATCCCCTTGTTCATACCAAATACCGTGAGGGAATTAACCCCACTCGAGTATGAAAAATGACTTTGGCCACCCTAGGGATTTTGAAAATCGAGAACTCGGATAGTGTATTGTCTAAGTAGTCCACGAGTTGTATCTCCTCCTCCAACGTTTCCTCCATTAACTCCTTCACCAAGTATCCTCACATGCCAACCAATCAAGGTTTATTTCCATTGGCTCTACAAATGTCTCTTTCCCCACTAGGGTTTGGGGTTTGAGCCACCGCCATCAAACCTCTCTTTTGAAATGGAAAAGCACAATACACATACACACAATTTTTTTTTTTCATTTTTTCAATGGTGGCAGAACCTATTATAACTTAGTTGTTAATTAGAAGGGAGGATGACAATTACCTCTTGGTCTTGGGTAGTTAACCTATTTACTTATGTCCGAGGAAAATGAGTTATTGGCCAACAAGAAGTAGTTTTAGGTTTATATATTTAATTATAAACAATTTAGTACTACGTAGGTGTACATACCCTAGCCACATCTGGATTTGAACCTGTGACCTCTCAAGAGGAAAAGCATATTCTTAACCATTAGACCCACTCAGGTTGTAACAATTTGACTCATGGTACCTTATAAAAAAATATTAATTCCAACACTGCTCTTTTACAAAGCATGTTGAAACCTTGCATTGTAGTTGAGTTAATAGATTGGAAGACACATATTCAAAATGTTAAGAGTAAATCTATTAATAAGTTTCAGTCCTTAGATTCTTCCATCTAAATAAACAAAGTTTTCTTTTAATTTTGAGAGGAAGAGATTCTTGATGGAAAAGATATGCATTACTATGAAAGAAGAAAAGGGAGTT
>JZKD02S1767351.1:70436-90120 GCA_000966675.3 Picea glauca
TACTTGATAACTAAATGAATAGGATACAAACACATGAAACATTGATTCTTCTTCTACTTGACAAAGAGAACACCTATTCCATCCAATCCAATCCAACCCCTCCTCTCTTCGCTGTCCCAAGTTAAAATCCTATTTTTCAGGGACAACCACATAAACAATCTAGTTTTCAAAAGGATTTTCCACTTCCAAAATAAATACAACCACCATCTTCTATCCACTCCAGCCCCTCCTGAATCCATGAACTCATATCCAAGATTTACTGTTACACTACCTGAGGCCCTATTCCATGACCAAAATAATTCTTCTTCTTCATTCCCCAAGGTGACTCTGTTATGATAAATCATCCTAATAAAACCACTCCAATCATTTTCCATAGCACCCTCCAAACCTAGCTCCTCCATCGAAGTCCACCTTTGAAAACCATTGGGTTGTATCTTGCTTGTCACAATATTTTCTATGTGCCTCAAACCATGAGCATTGAGAAGGACCCTAAGATCCTCTAACAATATAAACTAACCCCCTGCTCCAATCCACAAATCCTCCCCTAGACTAAATTGACTTCCATTCTCGATCTTCAAGGCTACCCATCTATCGATAATCAAAAAATCGCGTACAAGACCCTTCCAGATATTTGAATCCCCTTTTACAAATTTAGGATCCTTCCTGATCCATTCTTTTGTAGTTAAAAAAATGAGGTAATTAATCTTCATGATTGTATCCAACAAACCCTCATAAAAAACCATCCTCCATAGAATCCTAGCTACCAACTCTTGGCCAAACAAAAAGATATTCTTCAGACCCTACCCACCCTCTTTATTTGGTTTAGAAAAAACTATCCATTTGAACATAGGAATAATTTCTTTCACCTTCTTTCCTGACCACAAAAATATAAAGCATCACCTACAAATATTATCCAAGATACTCTTTAGAACATGAACCGAGGACAACTAATATGTTAGAATGCTTTCAAAAACCAATTTTACCAAACTCAGACTGCCACCTAAGGATTGCCATCTATGGGACCAAGGATTGATTCTATCTTCCACCTTTTTTAACAACCACATCCAATCCACCACTCTATAATCATTGGGTTTTTAAAAGTACCCAAGATACTTTGGACTAGTTTGTAGATTCTCAAATATGAAGTCAAACAAAGAAAGAAACTACTCTACCAGATTATCCGAAAGTTCATTTCCAAGCATAAGAGTCTTATTGATACTAATATCCAACCTATATCCAAACATAAAATGTTGAGAATACATTTGAAAACCATTTAATCCCTTATGGATCCCTCACCAAAAATAATTACATCATCGATAAAGACCAAATGGGTCAGTTGTAATTGTTTTACAAACTTTAAGCCTTTTAAAGTTCTCTCCTCCTGAGTCTTGAGAACTAATCTGCTCAATCACTATGTGGCTAGGAGGAACAAAAAGGGAGACAAGGGGAAACCTTGTTGGAGCTCCTTCGATGACTTAAACAATTTGGATGGGGACCCATTTCTTAATACTAGACAATTGGTCGAAGAGACACTTGACATGACCCAATTGGTCAACTCCAAAATTAATCCCAATTATAATAAGGCCAATCTGAGAAAAGTCCAATTCACCTTATCGTATACATTTTCCAAATCCAATTTCATAACCAGAGACGAGACCTTTTTTAATTTAATAGTATGCATTCCCTCCTATGTCGTCCCTGCCGCATCTATGATCCGTCGGTTAAAGAGAAAGCCAAATTGTTTCTTCGTCAGACACCTAGATAGTATCCCCTTAATCTGACTGGCTATTATCTTAGCAATCATATTGTAAATAAAATTGCAAAGAGAAATAAGTATAAAATCAATGAAACTTGAGGGATTGGATGTCTTTAGAATTAAAGCTAGAAATGTGTCATTAGTAGCCCCAAAAATTATTTCCATTGTTCTAATTTCCTCGACCACATTGAGGAGCTTATCGCCGAGAAAATAAAAAAATTCCAAATAAAACTCCATGGTCCAGCCATCGGGACCCAGACTCTTTTCTCTTTTAAAACCAGAAAGAGTCTTATTTATTTCATCCTTGGTAACTAGTGCCCCAATCAAGTCATTTTCATGTTGATAAAAGAAAAAAAGGAAATAATATTATTACCTACCATTTTCTCCAATGTGATTTTCCTATAGTTGTTTGAACATCGCTCCAAAGTATGCATCCCTTTCTTCTACAAGATCTTTGAAAGATATGACCACTTCCTTTGTCGAGCCTTCCAACTCCCAAATAGTGTTAAGAATCTTCACGTGCTTTGCAAATTTATGGAATAATTTAGTGTTGTTGTCACCTTCCACCAACCAAATGGCCTGAATTTTGAGTCTCTAGGTTGTCTCTTGAATTACCAACAGATGAGCCTTTTGTTCTTCTAGGAGTCACAGTTAAACACGCTCTTCCTCCATAAAAAATCCCACCCGATTGATATTGAAGATCAAATCTATCTTCTACTCAATCTCTAAGAGTTCATCCTGTCTGGACTCCCTCCTTTCTTTCTCTCAATTGAAAACACGTTGCTTCAAGTACTTTAGACTTTTAAGAAATTGAGCTTCTTGCTTGATCCAAACCAATTGTCCCAAACTAGTTTACGAAAAGATTCTTGCTTGATCTAGGCGTGATTAAATTTAAATGGCCCTGGATCTTTTTTTGAAACTGATTCGAGTTGCAACAAAATAGGTTGATGGTCAGACACCCCATTTGATCCTATCCATGTTCTATACTGATAAAAAAATTCTAGAACACCCTCATCAACCAAGAACATGTCTAGTCTTTTTGACACCCCACCTACTCCATTTCTACCATTTCTCCACATTGGCGCCATCAGAATTGGTTGCAAGTCCACCAATTTCAACTTTTCAAAGAGATAACCAAAAAATGGATCCAGAGGATCAATTTGAGATGACTCACCCAAAACCTCACTTCCAAACACCATCAAATTCAAATATCCTCCCAAAATTAAAGATGGGTCATTTAAAATTCCATCATCTAAATTTTCCTAGAATGTTTTTTTGATTTGCAAACTGTTATCCCCCACTTTCGGGGATAACTAGGAGATCATGTCTCGAGGCCCATAGGTCCTAGACATGGAGCACCGAGAGTAGGATTGACTTTAGCATGGCCCTGGAGGGCCCACCTTTTCTCTCTTCCAGCATCTTTATCCTATCAGCAACAACAACAACCTCCACCACCATCGACTTGGTCTTGTGTCAGAGAGGGTTCTTGCTTCATCAGGTAATTAGTTCGGGTATCATGGTATGTGTCACTTTGATCATAAAAACCATTTAATGTATGCATATGATTTCTAACAACTGCTTGGATCTTACACTTGCCCACTTGACCATGTTTTGGGGATTGACGGGATGTCCTAGTAAGCCTGTGTCAGTTGGTTTTGGTTAGCCACTGGGGGTTGTCTTTGAGAAGCCATCGTCCACTCCCTTCACAGTTTCACTTTTTCATATTGTATCCCGCTCACCTGTCCCATTACACTTGTCTGGGCACTGGGTTGACCTATTTCTAGGGTTTCACCTTATCTAGTGGGAAGAAGGGGCTAAAGGCCCATAAGGTAAAATCAAGCTGGTAAAAGATAAAAGCCTAAGAATAAAACCTTGAGATGCTTTGCCCAGGGATCCCCGAGAAAGCAATGAAAGGATTCTCAACAAGAAATAAGAGGGACCCTAAAAAATAATAAAAACAAGACCTAACTAGAGGATAGGGGGTCTCATCACAAGCCAGCCTATTAGGTCCATGGGTACCTAGCAGTATGGCATTGCCATTATCTGGTTAACATGCCAGGGTAGTGACCTTTGGTTGCATGGCCAAGGGAAAGGGGGTCTCATCATGATCCAGCCTTCTCATTTCTGTGAAAGTACTTGTGGGTAAAGTTGTCACCATTGGTCACCACGCCAGGGCACTGTCCCCTGATTATCTCTTGAGCAAAAAAGAAAAAAGAAATAAAATAATGAAATAACGAAAATAATAAAAGGCATGAATGGGCTTGGAAATAATTGCATCCATGATAGGTACATCTTGCCTTCTACAAAGGCACCCACAGGTAACACGTTGCATCCTCGACCCGCACCCACCTGCTTGGACATCCCTTGACCACTTCATCCACTTACATGTCTTGGAAGAGGTCTCTTCCTAGAACTTCCCTTATTCAGTGGACACAGTCCCAATAGGATACCTTGCCCTTTTCCAAGACTTGTATAGTAGGTTTGTGTAACGTCTTTGAGCTATTGAATGATCTATTAGGGGTTTTATTCATATGTTTATTAATATTGATGCTCAAATGTGATTGACATTGCTATGATCCCTATGACTGATGAGCCCATGGAGGGCGTAGCTTTTTATGTGTAGGACCATGCTTGATGAACAAGTACCATCTTGGACTGATACACATGGGGAGATGATCAGTTCGGACCTCCATGGGGCTGAAGATCCCATCAGGTGGACACTGAGACCCCATCAGGGGGCAGATACAGGATATATATATGGATACAGAGCTTTTCACCAGAGGAGAAGAGGACGTTCCACTAGAGGCACCCTGACAGAGCTTGACCTAGGGGGGATGAACCTTTCTCAGTGGAATGTTGGCCTTGGGAGGCCTAGGACGTCACCATCTTGACCATGATGTCACCCAACATCATGGATGTTTTGGGGGGAAGACTAGGCAACAATGGCACGTGTGGCAGGTTGGAGAAGTCCAAGGAGGGCTAACGTTTTGCTCCAGGATGCCCCATCTGCCCAAAAAGGGGATAATGTCTCCCTTGGAGGGGATTTTACTCTCTTTTCAGCTTGATTTAGGATTTAATTGACAATTTAATGTAAAACAATATGATTTTGGTATTTTGGCCTTGTCGGCCTTTTACATGACCTAAAAAGTAAAATTAGGTCATGATATTATATAAATGGAGGATTTTCTCCTTCATTTTTTCATCATCACTCATTCACTCCATAAGGAGGTCTGAAATTTTCGCCCTCTCTTCGGTATTTGGATAATTTAGTAAGGCGCACTAGTTGAAGGAAGACATTTTTTGGCATGTTTTGGCATTTCTCTTGAAGGAAGGTGTTACAACTAGGGTTTCCATGGTTATTTCTTGGTGAATTGTAAGTATTTTTCTGCAAAACTTCTTGAATGAATGGTTGTAGTCTAATTTCTTGCATATGTTTATGAATTTTTGAATCAAAACCTTAGGTGACAAGCACACAAGTAAGTCCTTGTCTCATGTCCCCTGATAGAGAATTTTTTCAGCCATTGAAGAAGGAAGAAAGAGCCTAGTCGTAACTACACTCCTATTTCTTCTTCCCCTTTGCTAGTTGTACCTTTAAAAGCTGAGAAGAAGGAGACGTATTGAATCCTAGGGTTTCTACACTTTAGGGCTGATCCTTCTAGGGTTTTCTAGTGAAGCCGTGTTGCTGCAACACTTTGTTTTATCAAACCCTCTTGTCTCAGTGTATCTTTTATGCTAGCCATTTTTCCATCCAAGAAAGGAGGAGAGAGAATGAGGCCTTGCCATAGAAACACCAGAGTGAACCTCTCTCCCCTAGGGTTTTGATTCTGAGGCCTTGCCATAGCAACACCTTAGAACTCCTTCCTCTAGTTCTTGACCGTTGTCACCTTAACTCCTTCAACCTTTGCGTCCTTCACTTTTGACTCCTTTAAACCCTAAGGCACCGATCTAGAGTCCTCCAACATTGAAGTGAAACTTGATTACAACACTCTCAAAACATTTGAATTGAAACCCTAACTACTAACCCCAGTCTAAGAGCTAACCCTATTAACCCTAAATGTTGTCGTCATCCTTTGCTATTTTATCATTAGTGAAGCTAGACGTTTTCTTTATGAGCATTTGAATAATGGTTAAAGCATTTATTGAATGAAGTATTGATTGGTTACATTGAATGCCATATTGTTCCAATATTTATTGGTGACATGTTACAATTTTCATTACTATTGATAAACATTGACTTCGTCAACATTTATTGCCAATTTCTTATATGTTATTCAGATAGTCGTCTATTATATGAAGTACTAACCCCATTGGAATATAACTTGCATATATTAGTTTGTTGTTTCATTGTTCCAGGTAGATATATCTTTGGGGGTTTACTCTAAATTGGCCTTTGGTCGAACTATATGTTTGGTGGTGGCTTGTGAGGGGGAACCTATCTGTGTCTTATTATCCTCTTGCCTCTTCAAAACCCCAGGTCACCAGGGACATCTCCCCTGGGCCTCGCCTCCCTAAATAGAAAGAACATTCCCATCGTGGTGACATTGGGTGGGATAGGTTACTATTATGCCAGTTTGACCTACAAGATTGAAGCGTTTTTTCCTAACTACAAACTGCACGATAATATTTTGGCGTCGTTGTCAGGGAACACCGAATCAAACCTTCCTCAGATGACACTTTTTCGGTAGGACTTGCCTCTAGAGCCTTTATCTTACAAGCTTACCTGGCGACTCCACTTGGGTGTTTTCCCTTTTCTTTGGTAGTTTCAAGTAAACTATCTGGCGACTCCACAAACCAAAAAGAGGTTCAATAATCCTCCTTTATCTTTCAGAAGGAAGCCTCCCAAGAACTCTCCTGTTGTAAAATCACTTTTCGGAAAGAGTCTTCCTTTGAAAATTATGTCTAGTTCTCAGACCGCTACAATGAACCCAACCAACAATCAAAGAAAATGGTCATCTACTCTCTTCAAACCATTAGACATGTCAGCCATACCAGGCTACCCTAGGCAAATTCCAGCCAAGTACGAGAAATGGTTGCCTAAATTTACCAGTACTTATGCAATTAGTGTCGAAGAGCACATGAGCATCTTTTGGGCGTTTTTCAGCTTCATCCCATTAGTGATGATGCTGAAGACTTAGTCATGAAGTTTTTCTCCGCTACCCTCTACGATGCTTCAAGACGTTGGTACCTGATCCTTCCAGATGGTAGTATTACAACCATGGACAAGCTATAAGAGGTCTTTCTCAAGAGGTGGAGTATCAAAGAAGACCCTAACATGCTTCTTACCCGACTAAATAACCTCTGGAAACATGAAAATGAGTCTATTCAGGAATTCCATACTAGGTTTGAGACCTTGCTGCAAAAGATCCTTGCTAGCCATCACCCGAAAAATGATTACCTTGTCCACATCTACACCAAGTCTTTCAATGGCCAATTAGGGTATCTCCTCAGGGACAAAACCCCCCAGTCAGTTCAAGAAGCCCAAGAGCTCACTACTAGAATTGAGGCTAACCTCCTCTCATCTAAAATTGAGCCCTTCGCAAATCCAAGGGGGAAAGTGGACACCAAACCAAAGATAGTGCACAATATTGAGCCCGCCTCAAACCTTTGTGCCAATATATCCAAGTTGCAAGATTCTATGGATGGAATCATGAAGAATCAAGAACAAATGATGAGTAGGATTGCCAAGTTGGAAAGATCCCAAAGCCTAGCACCCAGGGTACCGTACAAAGGGCAGTTTCAAAAAGGGAACCAATTTTATAAGCCAAAGAATGAGCAAGAGGTTCCATACACCTTAGCCCCTATGAACGTTGTTAATGAAAATCCTTGGTGCCTTGAATGCAGTGAAGCCCATTGGGAGCATGAATGCCCTTACAATGAAAATGACCATCAACAAGTAAAAAATATAGGCCATTTCATGGAAGGACCTCAGATAAATATCACCGGTGGAGAACATCAAGATACCATAAGAGAAGCAGCCAGGAAATATAGGATGGCAATAATAAACAACCTAGACCAGGAATCAAAAGAAAAGTTGAAGAAACAATAATGCCAGGTGTATAGAAGAAAGAAATCGAGCCAACCCCCCCTTCTTTGGATGTGCTCCTTCCTAAAAAATCCAAGACTAAGAAGGTTGAATTAAACTTTGACTTTGAAGGGGCACTATCTAAGATTCATGTAACCATTCCCCTAAGAGAAATCATTAAGGTGCCATATATCAAAGAGAGTTTTGACAATTTCTTCCAAGGATCAGATGGACCCATGGACCCCCCTATCATGTTGCAAGCCTA
The DNA here is from genome assembly GCA_000966675.3 of Picea glauca. Taxonomy (NCBI): domain Eukaryota; kingdom Viridiplantae; phylum Streptophyta; class Pinopsida; order Pinales; family Pinaceae; genus Picea; species Picea glauca. The sequence continues at coordinate 78,480 of JZKD02S1767351.1, forward strand.
TCACTTTAGGGTCCAATACGGTGAAAACCCCCCTTTCTTCATGACTTTGGTAATGAACTACAGGAGCATCAACAACTGAGAGGAAGGTGCCAACATAATGCCTTTTAAGGTCATGCAACAATTGGGGTTGAAATTTACACGTCCTTACAGGAATGTGTGTGGTTTCGAATCTAAATCCATACCCACACATGGAGTAGTTGAGAATGTGGAAATTTCCCTTAAAGAATACCCTGAGAAAGTAATCCACATTGACATTGTGATAGTAGACGTCCCAGATATGTGGGGGATGTTGTTGTCTAGGAAATTTGCTTCAATGTTGGGCGACACTCTTGAAATGGACCTTTCCTTTATAGAATTACCTTTGAAATATGGAATAATGGGCTGTCTCCTAAATGAAACAGTAGTTAAAACCCATGTGCAGGAAGCTAATCACCCTGTCAAGAATGACAAGGCACATGATGAGATCATACAAACTCTTCATAAATTATCTCCTGAAGATATGTCTTTTGCATCGGAAGAAGACTTTGATAAAGTTAAGTGGCCCAAAAGCGAAGAATACCGGCAACTCCTGGATGAATTCAAGGACAAGGAAATAGGGACTGTGAAGATACTAAAAAGACCAGAAGACAATGTACAGATCCATCCATCCTCGCAGGAAGTGTTTACAACAGAAGCCCACCCTCCTCCCTCTGCAAAATACACCCAGGTTGTCCAAGAGACAACCAAATACAAGATTAGGAAATACAAGGAATGAGATATAATATGGATGTGGGATACTTAGAAAGGAGAGCCAACTAATGTCAAAGGAAGGACTCAGTCATGGCTCGGGCCTTTAAAAGTTGGAAGAGAATCAGTTGATGACTCCTACTATCTATCCACTTTAGAAGGAAGAAGACGTCTGCTTCCGATCAACGGGCGCCTCCTCAAACCCCACCAAGGTGGGGGAACCTGACTTCATAGGTAAGTGCAGGTAAGTAGGCATTTTTCATTCGTGTATTATACCATTTGCATTGAATGTTAGTTTGATTTCACACTCACCTTATTGATTGCATTATTTTAGTCTTTATTTTTATCTATATATGTTGGGGTGGAATTACTGCCCTGTTTTTGTTACTAATGCTTCTACTTGAGATCAAGCAGGTCAGCAAGTTATGCCAGATATGTTGAGGTTCTCATGTGCTCTACGGTGAGCACATGTCCCCGAGTTGGAGCCAGATCTTATCCCCCACTTTCAGGGATAAATAGGAGATTATGTCTCGAGGCCCACAGGTCTTAGAAATGGAGTACTGAGAGCAAGATTGACTTCAACATGGCCCTGGAGGTCCCATCTTTTCTCTCTTCCAACATCTTTATCCTGTCAGTAGCAACAACAACCTCCACCACCATCGAATTGGTCTTGTGTCAAATATGGTTCTTGCTTCATGAGGTAATTAGTTTAGGTATCATGGTATGTGTCACTTTGATCATCAAAACCATTGAATGTATGCATATGATTTCTAACAACTGCTTGGATCTTACACTTTCCCACTTGACCATGTTTTGGGGATTGACAGGATGTACTAGTAAGCTTGTGTCTGTTGGTTTTGGTTAGCCACTCAGGGTTGTCACTGAGAATCCATCGTCCGCTCCCTTCACAGTTTCATGTTTTCATCTTGTTTCCCGCTCACCTATCCCATTACACTTGTCTGGGCACTGGGTTGACCTATTTCTAGGGTTGCACCTTATCTAGTGGGAAGAAGGGTCTAAAGGCCTAGAAGGTAAAAGAAAGCCGGTAAAAGATAAAATCCTAAGAATAAAACCTTGAGATGCTTCGCCCAGGGATCCCCGAGAAAGAAGTGAAAGGCTTCTTAACAAGAAACAAGAGGGACCCTAAAAAAATAACAATAAAAAGACCTAACTAGAGGATAGGGGGTCTCATCATGAGCTAGCCTATTAGGTCCATGGGTACCTAGCAGTATGGCATTTCCATTAGTTGGTTACCACGCCAGGGCAGTGACCTTTGGTTGCATGGCCAAGGGAAAGGGGGTCTCATCACGAGCCAACCTTCCCATTTCTGTGAAAGTACTTGTGGGTAACGTTGTCACCACTGGTCACCATGCCAGGGCAGTGTCCCTTGATTATCTCTTGAGAAAAAAAGAAAAAAACAATAAAAGAATGAAATAACGAAAAAAATAAAAGGCATGAATGGGCTTGGAAAGAATTGCATCCATGACAGGTACAACTCTCCTTCTACAAAGGCACCCACAGGTAACATGTTGCATCCTCGGCCTACACCCACCTGCTTGGACATCCCTTGACCACTTTATCCACTTACATGGCTTGGAAGAGGTCTCTTCCGGGAACTTCCATTATTCAGTGGACACAAGCCCAATAGGATACCTTGCCCTTTTCCCAGACTTGTATAGTAGGTTTGTGTAACGTCTTTGAGCTATTGACTGATCTATTAGGGGTTTTATGCATATGCTTATTAATATTGATGATGAAATGTGATTGACATTGCTATGATCCCCATGACTGATGAGCCCATGGAGGGCATATCTTTTGATGTGCAGGACCATGCTCGAGGAACAGGTACCATCTTGGACTGGAACACATGGGGATATGATCAGTTCGGACCTCCATGGGGATGAAGAGCCTGTCATGTGGTCACTGAGACCCTATCAGGGGGAAAATACAGGATAGAGATGGATCCAGAGCTTTGCACCAGAGGAGAAGAGGACGTTCCACTAGAGGCACCCCGACAGAGCTTGACCTAGAGGGGATGACCCTTTCTCAGTGGAACGTTGGCCTTGGGAGGCCTAGGATGTCACCATCTTGACCATGACATCACCCAACATCATGGACGTTTTGGGGGGCATACTAGGCAACAATGGCACATGTGGCAAGTTGGAGAAGCCCAAGGAGAGTTAATGTTTTGCTACAGGATGCACCATCTTCCGAAAAAGGGGCCAACGTCTCCCTTGGAGGAGCTTTTACTCTCTTTTCATCTTGATTTAGGATTTAATTTGACAATTTAATGTAAAACAATATGATTTTGGTATTTTGGCCTTGTCGACCTTTTACATGACCTAAAAACTAAAATTAGGTCATGATATTGTATAAATGGAGGATTTTCTCCTTCATTTTTTCATCATCACTCATTCACTCCATAAGGAGGTTTGAAATTTGTGCCCTCTCTTGGGTATTTGGTTGATTTAGTGAGGTGCACTTGTTGAAGGAAGACATTTTTTGGCATATTTTGGCATTTCTCTTCAAGGAAGGTGTTACAACTAGGGTTTGCATGGTTATTTCTTGGTGAATTGTAAGTATTTTTCTGCAAAACTTCTTGAATGAATGGTTGTAGCCTAATTTATTGCATATGTTTATGAATTTTGCTGAATCAAAACCCTAGCTAACAAGCACACAAGCAGGTCCTTGTCTCATGTCCCCTGATAGAGAATTTTTTCAGTAATTGAAGAAGGAAGAAAGAGCCTAGCCACAACTACACTCCTATTTCTTCTTCCCCTTTTCTAGCCGTACCTTTACAAGCTGAGAAGAAGGAAACGTCTTGAAGCCTACGGTTTGCTAGTGAAACCTTGTTGCTGCAACACTTCTAGGGTTTGCTAGTGAAGCCTTGTTGCTGCAACACTTTGTTTTATCAAACCCTCTTATCTCAGTTTATCTTTTATGCTAGTCGTTTTTCCATCCAAGAAAGGAGGAGAGAGCACAAGGCCTTGCCATGGAAACACCAGAGTGTTCCTCTCTCCCCTAGGGTTTTGATTCTTAGGCCTTTCCATAGAAACACCTCAGAACTCCTCCCTCTAGTTCTTGGCCATTGTCACCTTAACTCATTCAACCTTTGCGTCCTTCACTTTTGACTCCTTTAAACCCTAAGGCATTGATCTAGAGTCCTCCAACATTGAAGTGAAACTTGATTACAACACTCTCAAAAACTTTGAATTGAAACCCTAACTACTAACCCCAGTCTAAGAGCTAACCCTATTAACCCTAAGTGCTGCCATCATCCTTTGCTATTTTATTATTATTGCATCTAGACGTTTTCTTTATGAGCAATTGAATAATGGTTAAAGCATTTATTGAATGAAGTATTGATTGGTTACATTGAATGCCATATTGTTCCAATATTTAGTGGTGAAGTGTTACAATTTTCATTGCTATTGATAAACATTGACTTCGTCAACATTTATTGCCAATTGCTTATATGTTATTCAGATAGTCGGCTATTATATGAAGTACTAACCCCATTGGAATATAACTTGCATATATTAGTTTGTTGTTTCATTGTTCCAGGCAGGTATATCTTTGGGGCTTTACTCTAAATTGGCTTTTGGCCAGACTATCTGTTTGGTGGTGGCTTGTGAGGGGGAATCTATCTGTGTCTTATTATCCTCTTGCCTCCTCAAAACCTCAGGTCATTGGGGACGTCTCCCATGGGCATCACCTCCCTAAATAGAAAGAACCTTCCCATCGTGATGACATTGGGTGGGGTAGGTTCCTGTTACACCAGTTTGACCTACAAGATTCAAGCCTTTTATCCTAACTACAAACTTTGCGATAACACATACGACTCGTAATAGTTAAGAATTTTAAAAGTCTTACCCAAGAACTTGAGCTTCCCTTCTAACATAATACCTACATGAGAAAGGATTGTGTTCATCATTGCAATGGACAAGTTCGATGTCATACATAAACCACTGGATAAACCATTTGTATCAATCAAACAAAACTCCCACCTAGGAAAAAGAGAGGACACGAAAACCTCGACTCTGGAACCCTCCACTATAGTTTCTTGTAGTAACACGATGTCAGGATTATATAAATTAAAAATTCTATTGAGGGATATCCTTTTCGGGGCACCTAACATTCAATGACAGTATAATCATGACGAAACCATGTTATCAGGGTTCTTATCTCTAAGTTCCTGCACAATAAGTTTTTTGGCTCCCTTGCAACACCTCTTTAGAAGTTTGTTTCTTCACTTTACTCATAAACTAACTTTGACTTGGATGACCCCCGAGGTCCAACAAAGGAAAAATCCCTCCCTCTACTACACCCAATCCTTCACCCCTTTTCATATTACAAGATCATAGGTTATATCGAGGTGTTAGAGGACATACCTCTAAGTTAGACGAAGGTTTCTCAACAACAGAGAAAACCCCAGGTCCCAATCCCTGAGTCTCACCAACATCAACCACTATCTCATTTGACACGTCCATAAACATAGTGTTTCCTCCATTCTCCAAGTTACCTTCTGAAGCCACAAGATTAGACAACTAACTCAACTCATACAAAGGAGAAGGGTCTAACAACATACCTTTACTATTGGAAGTCATGCCACCAACCAACTCTACCCAAATATGTACCTCTTCTGAAGCCATATTTACACCTACTTGGTTTGATCGAGGAATCAATCTGTTGTCCCTTATGTAATGATCCCAAGCCATTATGTCAGGATCATCACGGTTTTGGGTGTCTTTTTAAAACTTTTTCTGGTTGTGGTATTTCGTCAAACACTTCACTGACCTACTTGTTTACATGTGTTTACTTGTTGAATGGACTCTTGATTTCGTCCTTAGGGTTTTCTGATGTGTTTACATATGTGTTTGCAGCAATTAACAATAATGTACAATCATGGAACATACCTCAACCATATGAAATATGATAGAGAAGCCAAAACATCTCAAATCTACTTTTATTCATGAAATAGAGAAACCTGCTACAATGAAGATGCCGATTTGGAATGCTCAACAGATGGCTAAGAATATAGACAATAGATTTGCTACAAAATGATCCAATAGAAGACTACAATAAGCCTCCAAAGGTTGTATATACAATGAAGACTGAATACAAGTAGATCTGGGCCGTAAGAATGCTAAACCCCCAAGCTAAAAGGTGCCACGCCCTGCTAGATGGCTGAAGCTCCTCAACAATTTGGCCCTGCTGCCAAATGTGTCCAATCACCCCAAGAAAGACGCCAAACAATAGATCAAGTGATGGCAAGAACAAACCAGGTGCCTAAATCTCCAAGATCTCTCTCAAACCATATGGATCTGAACCTCCTCTAATTTATGGTGCACCCTCCTGGATGGCTGAAACCCTAATAATTCAGCCTCTCTCCTAGAGACCTCCAACAGCTCCACCAATCCACTAGAATGATAGATCAAGGCATGGAAATGAAAACCCAAGTGCTCAACTAGGCCAAATATTGGATAGATCCTTAGATCTAGCTACCCTCCAAATAATGGTGTGCCCTCCTCTTGGGGAATCATCCCACTATCAATACAAATGAATCCTCCATTGAAGTGCCTCCAAAAACAACCAAGAATGGTGCTAAGACACCTGCAAGAGAAACCCAATACCTGGAATTCCCAAAATTGCCTCTCCTCAGCTAGGACGAATCCTCCCTCAATGAATGGTGCGCCCCTCTTGCTAGAAACCCTAGCTGGTGCACCCTCTCTCTCTCTTCCCCTACAACTGATGTAGAATCCTCCTGCAACTGAGTATATATGGAACAAGAACGGCATGGGAGATTATTTCATCTCCGAGACCAATCTTGAGACAAGCTAGGTGGAATCTTTCACCACTGAATCATCCTCTAGGGTTTGTTAAGTCAAAACCCTCAAAACCCCCAATGATGGGCTCACTAGCTAAAACCCAGATATCAAAATATGATCATAAATGAATGAATGAGAAGAGGCCCTTGCCTTTCCTTTATAATTTTTGGCTCACCTTGTCCCTCCAAAGTGACTTTCATTTTATTAATATTTAATTAATTAATTAAATCACTTTAGTTAATTAATTAACCTTTTTACCTCTGAAAAACACCTTATCTCTCCTTGTGGCTTCCCTAGCCACTGAAAGTCACTTCTCATTATCCCATCTTGTAGTGTTGCTCCTCCCGATTCCAGTGAGCTATTACACTGAGAGGTTCCTCCAAGTAATGTGCCCAAAATGTCCTCTTTAGTGAATTTAATTAACTTATAGCCCAAAATAGTCAAAATCATGGAAATCGTCGGAATGCAACAGAACCAAAGCCAACCTGTGCAGAATGGCTCATAATGATGAAATATGATGAGAAATGTAAGTTGGATCCCACAATGCCTCTCAATAACCCCTGTACTCTCTATAACATCCATTTGCCTACTCTAGTCATCATAAACCTTTGCACTGTGATGATGTCCCAAAGTGGGGACATTACAGTCCTCCCTGCTAGAAAATTGCTTGTCCTCAAGCAATAACCAAATCCCCTCAAATAAAATACCAATATCCCATGTCCACCTATGGGATACACAATGGAGCCCATCCAAGGATGAACACTGATACACTCTGCCCCCTGGGTCCCATATCAAGTCATGAACTGCTAGCCCCTAGGAAGCATAACCCTGAAATATACCAACTCCGGGAGTCTCCTGCATATGACACATGGCATCATCTCGGAATGATTCCATCCTCCAAGTCTCTAACAAGATCCATACAACCTCCATCAACTACACATGCTGATGCCAGAATGAGGTGTTGAAAAACCTCCGTGAGACACCCGCAAGCGATGCGCTCCTCTCAACACTGAAGCTCAATGGAAAGTTATAACAACTTCCCCCTGCAAAGGTCCACTCGCCTCTGTCAGTCAGTGAAATGCCTAACCCTGCAATCCCTGGGTCCCATGCTAACCTCTGTCGAAGATCACCCTGTTGGCCCTGCACTACTCTGACCATGACTGTTTGCCCCCTGCATACATCCTGAATCCTCCTCTCCTGGGTCCTCCAATTGAAATACCTGTGGCCATTGGACCTGTTGTCCATAAACTATATCAGTAAAGACACCTCTGTAGAAAAAGTACTTGTCCAAACATCTCCATGCCCTATCATGATGATCAAGAGGGAGAAAAGGTCTCGCCCCATAGGACAAGTACCTGCAGGCCCCCTCCAAACCAACCCCTGGTGGAGTGTCTGGCTCTCTGGCACCATCTGGGTCACCATGTAGTGAAACACCCTACTAACCAAGTGAACTATCAGATCCCATGGTAGACTTGGAAGCTTATCACTTCCAATCTCCTCTAACTGCTCATGTGTCAGAATGATCACCTTCGGAAACCTTCTGTGCTCATATTCTATCATCTGGCCTATGGTGCTCACCTTCGCACACCAAGTCTCAGCTGAATTCCTATGATGATCCATCTCTATCCCGCTGGATGTTGTAAAAGTACTCCTATTAGGCGGTCTCGGCCCACGCACTCTCCATGCCCTTTGCCACTGTCTATCTCTCCTCACGCTGCTATCCATGATAAAAGTGTCGGGAAAGGGTAACAAAGGCATCTGCAGCTGATTGTAGGACTGGAGGGTGTCACATGCTTTGGTCAATCCCAAGGATTGGACCAGAATCTCGTCCATCGGTGTCCATGATAAATATTCTCCTATGGTCATCACCGAATCCCAACCTTCCAATACAACTAGAAGTAACTCCTCCCACTGTTGGTCCACCAACCTATACCTCTCATATCCCATGCAACTGATGATATGGTGAAGGTGATCTCTCATAACTATGTGCTTCTGCAAAGGAGTGACATCTGCATGCTCCCCTAGGTGTGTCTCCTCCATGCAAGGCACTATATTCCTCTGAATCCCACCATACATCTCGACATGTCTCTGTGAGCTATCGCTCATCAATGTATGCTCCAGTATACTCATGCCATCTCCCGTATACTTGTGTTGCATCGTAGATCCTGGGTATGCTACTGGATAAACCTCTACCTGAGGGTCAATCACTCTCGGGACACAAAAGGACGTGTCCTCAAAACCGCCACTGGGTCCAAAGTCCCCATGCGTCAGAGACTGCTCAGTTGTATCAAATATCCTTGTGGAGTGTAGCTCCTGTACCTCCAGATCATAACTCTCTGTACTCATCAGTGACTCTGGGTACTCCTCATGCTCATCCATCAATTGACTCTCCTCTGCTAAACCACCAACATCTCACTAACTCTCAGCTACCTTGCTAAGTGGTGTGACTCCCGATCACAGTCACGTTGAGGTACCACCTCATGCCTCTCATGGCTAGTGCCATCACTAGAATCCTCAACAACACTCTCTGTAGAAGATAAAGTGTTGAACTGCCTACTGACCACTGTGCCATTGGGTTTTCCCATATGTAACTGCTCATCATCCTCAACTGCTAGCTCGCTCTGAATCCTATTGTATCCAGTGTGAGCAGTTGTATCCTCCTGTGCACTCAACCTGCTACTATCATTTGCACCTAGATCCCATATCGCTGTGTTCAGACACATGATCTGGTCATCCTGAATACTAAAGAGTGCATCCTCATCCATGCAAGCTGATCCTGGAAACAAGTGCTCCATAAACCTGTCAGTCTCCACAATCTGCTCAACTAATGGAGTCTCCAAAAGATGTGACTCAATCTCCTCTAGTTGATCTGTATGTGTAGGGTCCACTGTCTGTACTCCTTGTATCTCCTCCTGGATCGGTGGATCTACATGTCTGTGGTGTGCATCCCTCACACAAGGCTCATCAACCCTATCTGACATGCCACTGACCTCCTCATGTGATGTGGTTATTAGGGGTGTCTGGAAGGATGACATATGTGTCACAACCATCATAGGAGGTTGGTCATTTGTAGGTGCTAACACATGTGAGTCCTCACTAGTGTCACCACTCTATTGGGGCATAAGGTCATCAACACCATGTGATATGTCTGTTGAAGTACTGGTGCTATCATCCTGTCCACCCAACTGTCTATCCACTATACCAGGGTAATCATCCTCCTCAAGCGTGCTAGTAACATCGTCCTCTGTACAAGAGTCACTATCGCTAGCCTCTATGCAAGAGTCACTATCATCATCAGACTGTCCCAAATCATCATCCATCGCTCCATCCTCACTCATCTCATCATCACTGTCATAACGTGCCTCAATAGTGTGCTTCTGGTCCTGATCCCTTCACCTATGATCTGGTTCCCACGACCCCTTGCAACTGTAGCAAGGTTGTGTGCTCCTAATGGAGCTCCTCTATTCTTCCATCCATCTAGTTGTTTCTTTTTTCTTTTTATCTGCTGTGATGATCCTTTGTAAGATATCCTCTTTGCTCCAACTGGGCTTTCTAAAGGCTACATACTGAAAAAAGGTTATGAGAGCCCTATGTTCCTCGGTAAGGCTGAAATACATTATCTCCAAGCATGTCATCTCAAAGGATATCTTATCCATTTCTTCCCAACTATCCATTTATCCCTATGTGAGATCCCTCAGGTTTGGAAGGATTTAAGCTCTAATACCATTGTAATGATCCCAAGCCATTATGCCAGGATCATCACAATTTTGGGTGTCTTTTAAAAACTTTTTCTGGTTGTGGTATTTCGTCAAATAGTTCGCTGACCTACTTGTTTACATGTGTTTACTTGCTGAATGGCCTCTTGATTTTGGCCTTAGGGTTTACTGATGTGTTTACATATGTGTTTGCAACAATTAACAAGAAGATACAATTATGGAACATACGTCAACCATATGCAATATGATAGACAAGACAAAACATCTCAAATATTCTTTTATTCATGAAATAGAGAAACCTGCTACAATGAAGATGTCGATCTGGAATGCTCAACAGATGTCTAAGAATATATACAATAGAGCTGCTACAAAATGCCCCAATAGAAGACAACAATAAGCCTCCAAAGGATGGATATACAATGAAGACTGAATACAAGTAGATTTGGGCCGTAAGAATGCTAAACCCCCAAGATGGAAGGTGCCACACCCTGCTGGATAGCTGAAGCTCCTCAACAATTCGGCCCTCCTGCCAAATGTGTCCAATCACCCCAAGAAAGATTCCAAACAGTAGATTGGGTGATGGCAAGAACAACCCAGGTGCCCGAATCTCCAAGATCCCTCTCAAACCATATGGATCTGAACCTCCTCCAATGTATGGTGCGCCCTCTTGGATGGCTGAAACCCTAATAATTTGGCCTCTCTCCTAGAGACCTCCAACAACTCCACCAATCCACTAGAATGATAGATTGGGGCACGACAATGAAAACCCAAGTGATCAACTAGGCCAAATACAATCTAGATCCTTAGATCTAACTACCCTCCAAATAATGGTGCGCCCTCCTCTTGGGGAATCATCCCACTGCCAATAAAAATGAATCCTCCACTGAAGTGCCTCCGGAAACAACCAATAATGGTGCTAAGAAACCTGCAAGAGAAACCCAATACTTGGAATTCCCAAAATCACCTCTCCTCAGCTAGGACGAATCCTCCCTCAATGAATGGTGCACCCCTCTTGCTGGAAACCCTAGCTGGTGCACCCTCTCTCTCTCTGCCCCTGTAGCTGATGTAGAATCCTCCTATATCTGAGTAGATCTGGAACTAGAATGGTGTGGGAGAGTATTGCATCTCCGAGACCAAGCTTGGGACAAGCTAGGTGGAATCTTTCACCACTGAATCATCCTCTAGGGTTTGTTAAGTCAAAACCCTCAAAACCCCCAATGTTGAGCTCACTAGCTAAAAGCCATATATCAAAATATGATCATACATGAATGAATGAGAAGAGGCCCTTGCCTTTCCTTTATACTTTTTGGCTCACCTTGTCCCTCAAAAGTGACTTTCATTTTATTAATATTTAATTAATTAATTAAATCA
>JZKD02S1767351.1:90130-100273 GCA_000966675.3 Picea glauca
CTTCAATCCAGGCCAATAGAATTGTTTCCTGGTGGCCGTGATCATCTTCTGGTATCCTGGATGACCAGTATATGGTCTTTTATGTAGTTCATCCATTATGAACCTCTTCAAGTCACCACAATATGGAATATACAATCTATTTCTGTAAGTTAGCAGGCCTCCATCTATCATTTAGTATCCTTCATACTTTATCCATGTGGGTTCTTTCTCCCGGTATGAGGTTACGGTCTGGAAGAATGTGTCTGTTTCTTGTGCATTCTTAACTCTTTCCCTGACGTTGGTCTCGCAGGGGCTTACTGCTGCCAGATGAATTGTTTTCATACTTCTGCTAAGGGCATCGACCACCTTATTTTCCTTTCCCTTGATATGTTTGATTTCGAAATCAAACTCACTAAGAAGGGCCATCCACCTAGCTTGCCTAGCATTGAGTTTTGGTTGGTCAAACAGATGTCGCAATCCACAGTGGTCTATCATGAGTACGAATTACCTTCTCAGGAGGTAATGCCTCCACATTTTCAAGGCATGCACTATGGCAGCTAGCTCTAGATCATGGGTCACATAGTTGGCTTCGTGCTCATTCAATTTTTGGGATTCATAGTAGACTACACTTCCTTCTTGCATAAGGACTCCCCCGAGCCCTTCCTTACATGCATCTGTGCACACGAGGAAGTCGTTTTTTGGATCAATGATCTTCAACACAGGTGCGTGGGTCAGTAGATGTTTTAGGGATTGAAATCTTTCTTCACATTCTTGTGTCCACGTGAATTTAGCTCCCTTCTTCTGAAGGGCAGTGATTGGACAACCAATCTTGGAGAATCCTTTTATAAATCTCCTATAGTATCCTGCTAAACCCATAAAGGATCTGATATATGAAACATCCTTTGGGGTAGGCCATTCCATGATAGACCTGATCTTGTCAGGGTCTACTGCTACTCCCTCTTCAGATATGACATGGCCCAAGTAATGTATTTGCTTCTGGAAAAAGTCGCACTTCCTAAATTTGGCATAGAGTTGATGCTCTCTTAGCACTTGAAGCACAAGTCTAAGATGTTCCTCATGTTCCTCTCTATTCTTGGAGTAAATTAATATATCGTCAATAAAAAACAGTACAAATTTTTCTAGGAATTTGCTGAGCACATTGTTCATCAAGCACATAAAAGTGGCAGGGGCATTGGTCAATCCAAATGGTACTACCACAAACTCATAGTGACCATATCTCGTCCTGAAGGCAGTTTTGTGGATGTATTCACCCTTGATTCGGACTTGATGGTATCCAGATCTCAAATCAATCTTTGAGAAGATGGAAGCACCTCCCTATTGATCGAAAAGGTCATCGATCCTGGGTAAGGGGTACTTGTTCTTTATGGTTACCTTATTGAGTTGTCTATAATCTATGTACAGTCGGAGGGTACTATCTTTCTTTTTCACAAACAAGAATGGTGCTCCCCATGGAGACATGTTGGGCCGGATATAGCCTTTGTCCATCATTTCTTTTAGTTGTAATTTAAGCTCAACTAGCTCAGGTGTGCTCATCCTGAAGGGTGTCCTAGATACTGGCACCGCTCCTGGTTCAAGTTTTATCGAGAAGTTAATGTCCCTTCTTGGAGGTAGACCTGGTACCTCTTCTGGAAATACATCTCTATATTCTCTTAGTGTGGGGTGGTCTTCGAGGCTTGGTTTGTCATCTTCAACTGATTCCAACACCTGTATCGCATATAGTGGACATCCCCTTCTGCAATACTTTCTCATTTGAAGGGATGATATTTGTCTCACCGAGACAGGTTTTTGGATCCCTTGAAGGGTTATCCTTCTTCTTTCTTCACTTACACATTCTAAGGTTTTATGGTAACAGTCCAGTCTGGCTTTATATGTGGCTAGCCAGACCATACCAATAAATAGGTCATACGATCCTAGGGGTAATATGTTAAGGGTTGCTTGGGTGGGGAATTCACCCATAGTGAATTAGCAAGATGGTATGACCTCTGCTACCTTTCTTTTGGTGCCAGTGGATAACTGTACCAACCATGGCTTGGCATGTTTATGTGGCTATAATTTACACTTATCAATAGCCTTAGGGGCTATATAACTCACATTTGAACTAGGGTCAATTAGAATAGACACTAGATGGTTGTTCATCATACCTTCCATCTCCATCACTGAAGCTTGGTGGTCAGCTTGTTTATTATCCAAGGCTGCATAAATTTGCGGCACGCTCCTGGCCACGTCATTGACGGTGGTAGCTTCTTGAATGTTGTAAATTCTCTGATTGTTCTGTTGTCGGTGCGGGCAGTCCCTAAGTAGATGTTCTTCTCCACAACCCCAACATTTCAAGGGTTCTCTCTTTGGGTTATCAATATTTCCTGGGGTAGATCCAAAAGGTTTATTTCTGCCCTCGGAGGGGAAATTATGCTAGTGTACACTTTAGGTTGGGAAGCTCATCCTTGAGTTCTTTTTACAGTTTTTAAATCTTGAGGATTTAAACCCCTTTTTCTAGAATCCCGAACTATTCTTCTGCTTCCATCCTTCGCGAGGTTCTGTCCGATGCCTAAGTTGTTCATGACAATATCTTGCCTTTCGGATAGTGTCTTCTAGGGTATTTGGCTCATCAAACTCAATCATGTTGTGATAGTCCTTAGGTAGTCCACTGATGAATCGTTTCACCTTTGCCTTTTCTGCTTTTATATAGGGTACGTACCTCAGCAACTCGAGGAATCTACTGACATATTCCTCTATGGTGAGTTGCCCCAGCTTGAGTTCATAGAATTCTTTAGTCTTTTCGTCAAAATAATTTTCCGACAGATACTTCTTCCTGAATTATTTCTCAAACCGTTCCCAAGATATGTCTTCTTCGTGAATACATTTTACGTTCTTAAGGTATTCCCACCAAATGGAAGCCTTCCCATTCAGGTTGAAAGTGGCTACTTGGGCCTTCAAGTTTTTCGAGAAGTCATGGATTCTGAAATACTTCTTTAGTCCAAGAAGTTAGGCCTCCGCTTCCTATCCCTTCTTTATTTCACCGTCAAAAGAGGGTGGTTTGGCTTTCTTGAATTCTTCGAGATTATGATTTTTGGAATGATTTCGCTTCTTCCATTTTCTTCGGGAATAAGAACTAGTTCTGCGACTAGAAGATTCCTCTGAATCGCCAGTTTCCTTTCTAGAGGAATCGTCAGAAACTTATCCCTTATCTTTGGGGTGGACCTTTCTCGAGGTGCTCTTCCCAGTGTGGCCACTTAAAAGACCATGTTTTCGTATCTCAGGTGGACTTCAACTTTTCTTTGTCTGTCGCTGATCCGCGTGACTAGTGTCAGGTCCATGCTGCAATTGTCTTTGTATTCTGGATAAAATTTGCAACAAGACTGCATTAATTTTCGTTTGCTTCTCTTGCTCTTTTATCAACCTCTCGTTGTCAGACTTGTAGCTGTGTAGTTTTCCCATGAGGCTCCTCACAGTCTCAGCTAGATCTGGAGGGGTCTCTACCGCCCTCCTTTCATCAAACTCTTCATCTCTATTGTGGGAGCCATCCCCCACTTCGTGGTGCGTCAACATTATATTCATTCACAATCAACACATAATTCATATTTTTCAAATGCATACACACAATAGGAATTTTCATTCTTAACTTCGGCTTTTGATAAAAGGGGTTAAGATAGAGGGTTACTCCTTTTAAGAGTACTTCAAATGGATTTTCTGTGCAACTCGTTCATGAGCCCAAGCAGGCCAAGTTTTGTAGCCATGCTCTGATACCAATTTGTCACACACCCACTACGAAAACCTAGATTTTTCGTCTTTTCTTCGAGGGACATAATCCCCAAATCTCTATGGGGCCTAGTGAAAACCATCCCTTCCCTTATCCTCCTCCATGTGATCGTTGGCTATGACCACATGCCTTACCAAAAAGGCACTTCCATCTTTCGCGTTTCGGGATTTCTGTGTGCGAGCTCTCCCTGGCTCGCTATCCCTTGAAATGACGAAACCTAAAATGGGGTTGACGAGCTCCTTGGCTCCCCTTTTTCCTACTCCATGCGACCACCTCAGTGAACACACATTAACACCAAATGGCTCTACCAGAACTCAACTTTCGAGATTCCTGTTGCAAGGAACCCTTGTTCCTTCAATCTCCGAAACCCGAAAGCCCGATATGATCCGGATTTACGGTCCAGATCATCGAATTGATCAACGGCCTGGATTAAATCCCAACATTCTACCTTTCAGGATTCCTGGCGGGGTCTTCACTCCTATTCCTCCATTGTCCAGAACCCCGGTGGCTTTAGATATTTGCCACACGTTCTCTACAAATGGATGGTCCAAATGCTTTCGAGACTCCTCCTTCCTACCACATGAACTTGTCCTATGACCTAGGGCTCATCCACAAAGAGCGTCGGGGTTTTGTGTACTGGGATTTCACAACTTGTGAAAACGAGGGGTCTTTCCCTTTGGTTTCTCGGGTGCCGAAACGCCGAAACTTGTTCACGCTAAACCGATTCGAGGTTTCGTATATCGGGATTTCGTGACTGGCGGAAATGAGGGGTCTTGCCCTTTGGTTTCCCAGGTGCCGAAATGCCGAAACTTATTCACGCTAAACCGATTCGGGGTTTCGTATACCGGGATTTCGCGACTGGCGAAAACGAGGGGTCTTTCCCTTTGGTTTCTTAGGTGCCGAAACACCAAAAATTATTCACGCTAAACCAATTCGGGGTTTCGTATACCAGGATTTCGTGATTGGCGAAAACGAGGGGCCTTGCCCTTTGACCACTCCAAGTCGCGATTCAGTGCTCCTCTGAATACTTCAGGACTTTCAGGATGTTTGTCGAGTCCACTCTCCTGCGTATGCAAAGGTTAAGATCGACGGTCAATAGAGCTCCGACAGATCCTTGGATCTATGGTCCTGGATCCCATCACTACTTGCAAAGGATGAAGGGGTCGAGGTGTTAACTCTTGCGCTCCTCCTCTAGATTCATCGGTCTTGAACGATCTGGGGTATTTCCAAAAGGATTCCGACCGTTCATCTACCAAATGATGGGGTATTCTCTTTCGATAACTGGACTCGTTGTCCTTTCTAAGATTGAATCATGAGATTCAACCTCTCGGAGCTTCAAACTCCCATGACTTCGAAACCTGAGAGAACTACTCTTTCTTATACAAGGTTTCTAGACTTAGATCACATGATCCTTCAGAGGGTTCTTGGGTAATTATCCCTAGGCTTGGTGACCTAACTGAAAATCCTTCCTAATTCACCAAGCTATGAACTCTGTGATAGGGGTAAAGTAAACTCGTGGGTTTACTCTAATGGTATTCTTTTCAACGAACTCACTTCGGCTCTGGTATGCGAGAAAACTTCCCGGAAGGAGGTGCCTTCGGGAAATCAAACCAGGAGATAGCGTGAGTTAGGTAGATGGGACAAATCTCAAGGGAACGGACTCGTATTCTGAACTTATTCATTCTATACATAAACCAATTATGGTCATATAAGTATAAGCATGCATCCATTATTTCCAATCAAAACACAAGGCACACACTTCTATACAGAAACCATTTATGAGCATATAAACATGAGCATGCATTCATGATATTCAATTCAAAATACAATACATAACACTTATCAGAAACAATAGATGTGACATGACTGCTGAGAGGGGTGCTCGTTTCCACCCAACTGTAGGCTCAATGACTCCAGACGAATTTACCACTAGCCACCCCCGAGCTATACCACGATTCTTTAAGATTCAGTCTCCTACTTCCATCTCAACGGAAGTCAAGGACGAAGGTTACTCTCCTTCTCCTCTATTCAGAACTCCCCCGTATTTCTAGAGTTCCTCCGGTTTTTCTTCCACGATCCCTGTCGTGTGTGTTCTCTCCTCCTGTTCCCCACACTTCCTTTCTTTCCTTTTCTGCAAGATTGCATGTGGTGTGAATTCCCCCCTCCATGGTCAGGTCTGAGATCTTCTATAGATGGGAAGTTTGCCCCCATCCCCTCATTAACTCTTGAGGAGGCTCCCCACCTACCATCCTAGCGGGTAATTCATTCCAGGGTCAGAGAGTTGCTTTGGTCTTTGAGCAAGTAAAAACCAGTACAGTATTGGTTCGGTGGAAGTTAACACAACCATTCCAGGTCTCTTCCACCACCTCTCATTATCCATCGTGGTCTCTTTTAGCAAATCCCCCCTCCCAGCAGTCATGCAACACATAATCATAACATAATTTACATTCATCGAACTTTTATACAAAGGTTTGTCAAATCAAACATTCACATCTTTGAGTTTTCCATAGTTCTTGGCCAATATAGTTATTTTTACAGACTGGGGGAAACAGGGTGTTACACAAAAACCCTATACATCCAAAAACCTAACCCTAGGAGATGAATCACCAAAATACATGTGGGCCGCGTTTGGGTAAGTTAGTACATCAACTTCCTGGGGTCATAACTTTTGCTTACGATCTTCGTTTTAGGCGCATGATAGCCTGTTGGTAAGGTATCATCGAGGAAATTAATTTTGGGAGATCAATCATGCCTTCGGATATCATTGAGAATCTCGATACCGAAAAACCTTCATTTAGGCCCTCAAAATGTCCCCGAAAGATAAAAACTGCTAAAAATATTAAATTACCAAAATTGCCAGAAAATTGTTTTGAGCCAGTTGGAAAAGGTGGGTGGCTACCGATATCCAGCTAGATCAATCCTCCCTCCTTAGGAAGCAATGGTATCTATTTTGTTGAGTGCCCGGGGGAGAGGAAAAAGTGTTTGCTGAATCTGGATCTTGGTGGGTTTCTTGCCTTGCTGGAGACGTCGCGTTGTTCAGTTTTTGGAAGGCTATCACAAGCATGTGGTTGGAAGGGTTGGACCGTTTTAACCAGTCTAGATACATGATATTATTTTGTGCAGAAGGAGTCTTTACACTTTGCTAGAATCTTGTCGACGTGCTTCAATTGGATAGAAGGTGCTTGGGCCGACGTTGTAGTGGCTGCAGTATCCGTTTGTTTACCTTTTGAAAATATTGTGAAGAAGCTTAATTATGTAGTATGAGATAATACCCTGCGACACTTTTTAGGTGGAACAATAGTCAGAACTACCTCTGGTACTCTGTAGAGATGACCCCCCAGAGAAACAATGACACTGCGGGGTCGAGACTCATTAACAACGTGGCACTTCCACTTATATGGTTGGCCCAAGAGAACATCATAGACATCTAGTGGGGCAAAATAACATAATACCTCATCCTTGAAGGGTTGGATGTCGTATGACAATCGACACTGTTGGATGACACAAAGATCTCGTCCTTGGCGAAGCCACTCGATGTTGTATGGATGTGGGCGTGGTGTTGTCGACAATCCGAACTGTTTGACAACCTCTGCTGAGATGAGGTTCTTCTAGATTTCGCTATCAACAATAAAATGTAAGAGGGTCGCCTTCACCCACATCTGTGAATGAAAAAGGCGCTCCCCCTCTTTAGGGTCTGTTGGTTATTCTGGTTGAATTGTTGCGGTCGCGACAATAATAGTGGGGTTTGCGTCGATGATTTGTCTTTTACCAATATTTTCATAATCAGATTCTGAATCAGGGTTTGGCTCCTTGTCTTTGATCTCGGCCACCAATGACCATTTTGAGCGACATTCATCGGTGTTGTGCCAGGGGATTTTTTGGAAATCGCACCATTTTCTGGTGTCCTTTGTCTTCCCATGACCCTTTTTTCCCTATGGCTTGGACTGGTTTTCAGGAGACTGTTTGTTAGGGTCATATTTTTCATACTTTGGTTGTTGTGGATTTGTAGACCCGAACTCCCATTTGTTCTGGTGCTTAAATTTCTGCTCGATTTTAACAACATATCGATAAGCAACACCGAGTGATGAGATGTATAGAAAATCCATTGCCAGTTTGGATGTATCTGTGTAGAGCCCCACGGTATTTCAGAACCAAATTTCATTCAGAGTATTTGATAACCACCTTGGTGCGTAAGGTATGGAAGGTATTGGTGAAATCTAGAACTTCTTGGCCCCTCTCTTGCCGCAATGTGGTCCATCTCATGTACTGGTCCTCATAGTTGCCAACAGGGTAATATTATTACTTTACCGCATCCACAAAAAAATTCCAAGTGGGCTCCGCCCCATATATTCCAGACTCCTTTGTGGAAATTTTATCCTAGTAAGTTTCCCACCAATGTTTGACATGGGGGAGAGATTTAAGGAGTGCGAAGGTGATATTTTCCCTGTCGGAAAAATGGTGAACAGAGAAATAACCGTCTAGCAGATTTAACCATTTGTCTAGGGAATCCGCATCTATCTGACCTTCAAATATGAGAATATAAAAATTAACTTGTAACTTGAAAGGAGAGGTTCTTCCAAAGTGGTTGTTTGATGAAGATGCACCTGTTTCTATTGACAGACGTTGAAGGATATGGGAAAAATTCTCCATCATTTCGTCCCTCTGTCGCGTGAGATCTTTCTCAAGCAACATATTTATAGGATCATTTTCTCTGTCGTTTTTATTTTCTTCCATCATGGAGGGTTTGTTGGGTGTGCGAGAGCGATTGTCTTCAAGAGAGAAAATCTCGAGACCCATCTTGCTATACTCGGACCTCATCAGGGACATGCACTGAAAAAAACGATCAAGAGTAGCCTGCTCTGATACCACTGATCCAGATTTATTTTCGGCACGGAATGAGAGCAGAGATATAATAAATAAATGTATAGATATATCGTAGATATCCAATAATATAACAAAAATGTATCAGATATGCAACCATAAACACATATATACGGTAATACATGATTTCTATTATTGAAAGAAATGTACAGAGACTATAAAAATATACAGTGAAAGACTCGCTAGAATGGTGGCAACTTATCTCTGAGAAGAGATGCAACAGCTACTCGCATTCAGAAGAAGATGATTACAATGAGGCTCTGAAGGACTTTTTACAATAAATATAAGGAATGCCAAAAAACCTAGACATCCAAAAACCTAGCCCTAGGATATGAATCACCAAAAGTCATATGGGTCCTGTTTGGGTAAGTTAGTACATCAACTTCCTAGGGTTGTAACTTTTGCATACGATCTACGTTTTAGGTCCATGATATCCTGTTGGAAAGGTATCATCAAGGAGATTCATTTTGGGAGCTTAATCATGCCTTCGACTATTATTGAGAAGCTCGATCCCGAAAAACCTTCATTTAGGCCCTCAAAATGGCCCTAGAAGTTAAAAACTGCTAAAAATAGTAAATTACCAAAATCTCCCAAAAACTATTTTGAGCCAGTTGGAAAAGGTGGGTGGCCACCGATATCCGCCTGGATCAATCCTCCCTCCTTATGAAGCAATTTTCTCCATTTCGTTGAGTTCCCGGGGGAGAGGAAAAAGCGTTTGTTGAATCTGAATCTTGGTGGGTTGCCTGCCTTGTTGGAGACGTCGCACTGCTTGGTTTGTGGAAGGATATCACGAGAATGTGGCTGGAAGGGTTGGACCTTTTTAACCAGTCTGGATACATGAGATTCTTTTGTGCAGAAGGAATCTTTACACTTTGCTACAATCTTGTCGACCTGTTTCTGTTGAACAAAAGGTGCTTGGGCCGAGGCTGTAGTGGTTACAGTATCCTTTTGTTCACGTTTTGAACAGATTGTGAAGAAGCTTAATTTTGTAGTATGAGATACTACCTTGCAACACTTTTTAGGTGGAAAAGTAGTTGGAACTTGTTGGAGCCGGAAGTCACTCCTGGATTTCTTGCAGGAGCAGAGCCTGACACCCATCAGTTTAATGTCACGATTTGTTTGAAAGGGGTGATCAAATGGAAGCAAACTCGGAACAGTGGTCTCAACTCATAAACTAGGCCAGGCATGCATGAACGAGTGAGGTCTTGATAAACTTCAAACAGTGAGT
Source organism: Picea glauca (assembly GCA_000966675.3). NCBI lineage: Eukaryota > Viridiplantae > Streptophyta > Pinopsida > Pinales > Pinaceae > Picea > Picea glauca. Next base: position 99,997 of record JZKD02S1767351.1, read on the forward strand.
TGCAATAAAGGGTGAGTAGGGGGAAGACTTCATGAGAAGGGTGCAAGGGTCTGTTGTAGGCATCAAGCTTCTAACAGACTGTGAGAGCAGGCATCTGAAAACAAGATCTTCTTACTTCCAAATGTAGGAAACCAGAGAAACCAACAATGCAACAATAAATCATTTATCATAACAGAACTGTGTTAATTCATACGAAGCATTCGATCATGAACTCTCCAGCAAGAGGTGAAACATAGATGGAAAAGGAAAACTGTTTGTTATAAACCAAGAAATCTCA
>JZKD02S1767362.1:0-58637 GCA_000966675.3 Picea glauca
GACATTTTATCTAAGTGCATTCTAGCATCAACAACACTTACACACTCTATGCATTTGGCCATTACATATCAATTTAAATACTAAAAATTAACTGAGGGAATCCTTACCTCGATCCCCTTCAACATGTATGCATCAACGAAAACTAAATGCATATCTGCCTGGTTGTTACCAACCTACTGGTTTTTGTCTAACCAACTAATATTTTTAGAAGCTCACAGACTTCCCCCTTCATCATTTTGATCACCATTCCTGCCATCCTCATGGGTATTCACCTTGATGGAAATTATACACAACAACAACATCCACATATTTAACCCTATTGTATCATTTTTCTTGAATACACAATCCATCCTTTAGTCATACTCAAACATTATTTCATGATAATAGACTATTCTGAGTTCACCGACATGTTATATGCATATCCAAGGATGTACATATGCAAAATTACACATCTATATGCACCAAGCATTTACTGTCAACACGCCTACTAATGCATTTGAAATTTAACTTCATTGTATGCTTCATGCACTCTAGTGAATTTATGTTTCAATTCACTTATTTATTTATCTATTTTTATTGTAGTTGGTTGTCCTTGAATTCCTTTAGATCCTTGATGCCTTACGTGCTCCCATTCTTATCATCTTCACTATGGTTCCCTGGGTCTGAACACTCTTCCAGCCACATTCCACCTGGCCATTCTTTCCCACTTAGTACCATTCTTCAATGGAAATACATTTTCATTCAGTACCACTTTTGAAGTGAGAGAGCATTCCAATTCCTTTGCATTGGCATCTTACTTCCATTGTGAACTCTGATTTAAGCTTTTAGACAGTAGATAAGTCATATCTAACAAATCCTTCCCTGGAACTCCTATGCTTGACACATAGAGATTATTCACACGCCACCTCTTAAGCTATTTGTTTCCTTCCACGTTAAGCTTGCAACTATCTACACATCTCTACCTTCAAGGATATGGAGCCTTAATTTTCCTGTCTATGCCCATTAATGACATTATTCACCTGCTAGGTTTATGTCCCATGTGAGGATTCTTTCTTTTGTAGTACCTCATCCAACTTTTGTAAGCAAAGTCATGCCTCCATGACCCTAACATCTGATCCTATTCTTGAATTGATCTGGTTATACCTATAATCTTGATAAACCTACAAGAAGCCATCTTGTTAGAGCTATACATATCATACAAAAAATTGTCAATTAAATTTACAGGTACCTTTTCATTTAAATGATAATATTATTCTTTAATTAATATCATTTTTCCTTTTTATATGAATTAACTCTTTTTTAATCATGACCGTGTTTCAATTCTTTTGTCTTCATGAGTTGATCACATACATGGATCGACTCATTATATCGTACTCATGATTATGTTGTGTTCTCAGTTCACAAACAGATCATATTTTGACCCTTTATCAATTCCCTGTATTATTCTAGTGTTAACTCTCTGTCGAATTAAATATTTATGAGGCACTTCCTTCAAACCATTTACATATGACTAGATGCGCAAAAACATGGGCTTATTTGTTTGAGCATTGTCTCTTCTTTTCCCTTTGTTTCTTAATGCAGACCCCCTTTTCCTAAGGCTATGCGACCTCTCAGTCAAGGGTCTTCAATCCCAAGCTGAATTGACTCTCTGAAACCTTGATGGTTTCATTCTGTATCTAAACATAGGCCCTTCCATCTTTCTGGCATAGGTTTGATGGCCCCCGTGACCTTCTCCTTCACCCTTGCGAAAAATCTCAGAGTTGGCACTAGCTCCTTTTTCTCTTGGCCCCTCCTTAGATGTGACCTTAGGTGGTGACCTCACGTAGACGCGTGACTTCGGCCATGCTCAAAGGTGGTTTGGAACCAAACTACTTTTTATGATGAAATTCACCTCATGCCACCACATGTCCTTTTGCCAAAAACGTGGTCTCGATTGTGGCCTGCCCGAAAACCTTCTGTCCTCGCAATGTGTAGTGACCATTGAACTCATGATCTTGATGGTGCTTATAAATGAGCGATCGAGATCTACCTCTTGGGAACCAACAGTTCAGATTTACCTCTCCCAGATCAATGGTTGTGGTCATTTCAGAATTTTGGAATTCAGAATTCTCAAATCTCAAACTTTACTTCCCTTGAGATACAGGAGATTCTTCCACATGTCCTTTTGAATTAGACGGTGGGGAATTAATTCGGATGATCCAATGATCGACGTTTACTTCGGGTTCTTACCCGGAAGCCACAACTTCATGCCACCTATTCTCTTGATCTGACAGTTCAGGTCTACTTCAGATGATTCGACAGTTGACGTTTACTTTGGGTCCTTACCCGGAATCCACATCTTCATGCCACTTGTTCTCCTAATCAGACAGTTCAGGTCTACTTCAGACGATCCGATAGTCGACGTTTACTTCGGGTCTCCAGCTCTCTGGGATTTGGGAGTTTCAACTCTCAATTGAAAACTCTTAGAGCAATTTATCTGGAGTCCATGATCCATTGCCACATAGTGAAATATTGTAAGCGGAAACATGGTCTAATCATGCAGGTGACATGTGTCACCTCCTATCTGACATTTCAATCATTTGCATGCTCAAAACTTACTAACACATGGCGCACATCCCATGTTTCCATGGCATCCCCAGTGACATCCTCAAGCCACATCACTTCAAAAATTATGGGGTCCACATCACCTCCTGGTGACGTCATCATGCCCCACCACTTTGGCTCTTCGGGCTTCGAGAATTCGGGAGTTTCCACACTAGCACACTTCCAATTCTCCTGAAATTGGATTTCTCGAACTGACCAAACTACCACCATGTGTCACCCTTATCAAACAGCCCATATTAACCAAGGACTTTGGGACTTTGGAAGTTATCACTGCAAGGATCAACGACTACAATTCATTCGGGCCTTCGAACTTCGGAAACCTCAAACTTCAACTTTTTTCCAAAAAAAAAATTATTGGAAGCTCACGATCTACTGACACATGTTTCCCATGGATCGACGTCTATGATTTATTCGGTTCTTCATACTTCAGAGAACTCAACTCTCAACCTTCTCTTTTCCCCGAAGTGAGCGGATTTCTACCGTGTGTCCTCCTGGATCGAACGGCTACAATTCACTTTGGATCTTTGGGGTCTGAAAATCTCAATTCTCAACTTCTCCTTACTCGCCTTTTCCTAGAGTGCTTTCACCCGGAGCACACAATCAGTTGACACATGTCCTATTACATATCGATGGTCCCCAGCTACTTCTACTCTTCGAAGTTTCGTCGCTCGAGTACTAACATGTCACATCACTGCATGCCTTTCAATTTGTGGGGGCACACATCGACGGTTTGGAGTAACCCACTTTTCACCTTGCAATTCTCCTGATGCTGACATGTAGCCCCTTGGTGAAACCGTGGTTTGGATTGTGGGACCGCCTTGGGAAATTATCTCCCATGCAACTTGGTTCCCCACAATGCCTCTTATCCATTGATCTCTCTCTCCCAAGGGATCTGACAGTTGTGACCTTAACCCTTGCTTCCTTTACATCAAATGACCCATGTTCACATGTCCTTTGATGCAATGATCTCAGATCTCTCATGATCCTACAGTGGCGATCGATCCCAAATTCGAAGGGGGACAGTCACGATCCTTCGAACCCCTTACAAATGATCTCTGATGATCTAAATCTACATAGATTCTTCAAGTCCATTCCTCCTGATATTTTCAAATTCACAGTCAGAATTTGATCTCAACCAAGAGACTTTGACCAACAGACCCGACCCATACCGGCCTAGTCTTTCAACCAGAATCTCTGATATCAATCTATAACACACCCAGCCACCCACAGGCCGAGGCATGCTACCTTCAAGCCCACCCTTGGACTTCGTACTCTTACTGATACCTTCTTTAATTAATAAGAACACATAAGATACAATATTTAGTGACATGCACAACAATATTTAGCAAGCATGCATAATCTAAGATTTAGTTAAACGATAATTAAAATACACAGCAGAATACATTAAATAGAAAACACAAAGAGCACTTATATTTGCAAGTAAACGTTCACCAACTACCTACAGACCAAGGACGTTCCTCCCAACCATAGACATTGTTGTTCATTTACTCTCAACAGTAGGTCACCCCCGATCTAGGGCTATTGTTATCACTGTGAAATTTCGTCCACAAATGGTTAGAGGAATCCAGCATCTCCAAACACCTATTAGTTCATTCATGGCCCAAAAATACATTTCCAAAGGGCAGAAACTATACAATTGGTTATAAAATTAGCATGCACTTAGAATATAAAGGAAGAGCGCCCACATGCGCCAGTTGAAAATGCAGGGAAAGCACACATGCGCCCAATGCGTGATTGTGGATGAAAAACACCACACATACCTCAGAACAGTGCATTAATGATTCTGGTCGACCTCCCACCCACTTCTGGTTCATCTCCCAAGTCGATTTGACCCCCAAATCCAAGATGAATCCAAGTGGGGGGTTGGTCAAAGACCTAAAGGTGCCCCAAAGGGCACCTTGTTCACACTAAAGACTAGTTGGATAATGCCTCAAATCTTTTCTATAAAAAGAGGCCATGGGTGCACTATATTTACAAGAATTTATTTGTATTGTTATGTTGCCTCTATTCTCCTACAAGGAACCTCTTTCTTCATTGGATCATAAAAGCACCATTTCATTGGGATATTCACATCACCTCTTGAGTGAATGAGATTTGGATTTCTTCACCATTTTCTTTTAGTTTTCTATTTGTAAGAATATCTCTCTCATTGGGGGTTCAATATCCCTCCCTTGGAGGAATACAGGACCCAGAAGTCTCCTTTTCTCTTTGGTGTTTTCCCACTAATACAATCTATCCATTGGTGGCATGAATATTGGTCAATTGTTTGGTTAATTTTTTGTTCTAATTCCCCTATGCACTTTAGTTTAGTTTATTTAATTGTTGTTAGCTTATTTGTTGGTTTATTTATTTTGCTTGATATTTCTAACTCTTGCACTAACTTATGTCCTATCTAGCTAACCCAACTGGACTTGCAAGTTTCCCTCTTTTGCTCATTCAAGTGACGAAAAGGATACAACTGATTGGCGAATCCACTGGGGATAGGTATCAATTTCCTCCCCATTTGTGTTGTTTGAGAACTTATTTTTTATTTATTTAACTTGTAGGGATCATAATCGGCCCAAGACTGCCTGCAAAAAGCTAAATTTGGAGTTGAGATAAGAGAATTTCATTCGAAATTTTCTTCCCGGTGACGTATCAGAATGTTCATGAGTTTTTCAGCCCACAGGTGCATCTTCCGAGCACGTGCACCAAAAGCACTTTGTTTTTCAGCACATTCTGCACACTTGCACCAATAGGTCGTTGTTTATTTGCGCATTGGCACCACATGCGCCTCTGTCCTCTCTGTGACCCACGTACCTATCCAGAAATTCAACATTGTAAGGGTTTTTTGTGATGTTTTGAAGGCCCATAGCCTTCTAAATATTGATTCTATGCAATTTGTAATATGCACCACACTTAGATTCCCTCTCCATGTGAAGGATTAGTCAAAACATAGGCACTTAGGGGGTTAAAATCCATTTTTTTCTCTTTTTGCTTTCATTTTTCCACATGGATGGCTTGCTTTGATTGTAAAAGTTAAGTTGGAATCATTCAATATCACATATATAAACACTTTCATTGGGACCAGAAATTAAACTTCATTAATAGAGTATGCTCTTCTCTCGCACCATAGAGTGATCTTGAGAATTAGAAAAATGATTGAAGGAAGATTTCATCTCCCTTAAGGACAAAATCTTTAGGAGAGGACAATAACCCCCTTTGGGACTCCTCTTAGTTTCTTTTCAAAAACATATTAAATTTGTAAGGGCCCATGCATGCCCACATGCTACAAAGATAGGATAGTTTTGAAGTTACTTTCTTAGTTTACATCACTAGGGGAGTTTAAAGATTATTGTAACAGGCCCATACATGCCCACATGTCCACAATCTAGGATAGTCTTTTGAAGCTTTATTATTTTAAATCACATTAGGTAGTTTAAAGGATTGGTAAGGACCCACATGTCTACATGCTAGTTCTTTAGGGACTTTAAAATTCCGCAAGGTTGTACCAATGGCATCTAGTAAGACAGGTAATCAAGACTTGTAAGGACCACACGAAGTCCACATGCTGCAAGGTGACACCTAACTTATTAAAAAAAATTGCACATTTTATCACCTGCTCACACACAAAGTCACTACTCACTCACATAGTTTCATCTCGAATTGTGGAGGTTGAAGTAAGTTTCCCCCAAAAGGGATTATGAAACGTCCCACCCCTTTTCTTGAAGGAACTATCCACTCCCAATTAATTTGAACAAGATTGGTTCACACCCCCAATCTCACAAACAACCACATATAAAAAATTTCTAAAAACTCACTAATATTTCCTCCACAGGAGGTGCCAAAAGAATTTTTTTAGTCTAGGTAGGATCTCGGGAATAGGCATCCAAATAACTCCTCATTATTTGGTTCTCACATCTTCAAACATTAGAAGTTGTCAAATAGGGAACTTTAAATCCTCCAAGTCAAGTGTTCCTAACACCATAAGGTAGGGAGGTACCCTTGAAGGGTCGAAGGTCGAGGTCTAGTTGTTTTGTGCGTCCCCCCTTGAGTCACTCACCTCTTGGACGAGATCCATCTTGTGACCAATTTCTGAGGCCAAAAATATAAATGTCGCACTTTGACCAAGGTACCTAGTGAACAAATTTTAGGACATCTACCTAGGTGGCAATTGTGGGCTGCAATTTTACCTTGATCGGATTTTGTGTGGCTATTGGGAAATATCGCCAGCACTTTTAGGATATGCACCCTCTACCCCTCATTATAACTGATTGTTTCATCCTTCACTGGCTCCTCTTCCGGTGTCTTCAGACCCCACTGTTGAGTGTTATTGGAAGGTCTAGTGCTATTTGAGAGGAAGGACATTATGTCTTTTAGGACACGAGAATTTGTTTTCCCTGTTCTCCCACGTAAAAAAAATACACCTACCCACATATATGCTTCTTTATCAAATGATTTATCTATGATGCTCTTGTGATTACAAAATGATTGTGAGATATATTGTGAAGGTACAATTTATACAAAGTCTCATGTTCATTAATTATTCTCATCATCATTTTCACACATTCACTTTGCTAGTCGGACATCATAGGGGACCCACAAAATCCCCGTTGTTCCAGACATTTGCTAAATATCCCTCCTATTCTAGGGGGAGTTCCTAGTCTTGCCAACTCATCGGATCCACCCTCTCACACCCCTGTGAGTGATATTGTCTTGGGATCATCTTTGCTTGGTTCCACTTTACTTGGGTCCACTTCCCAAGGCCAACTGTCCACTAGCTCTCCTTTACAAGGAAGCGGGGGGAAAACTTCTTCCCAAGGGGGAAGTAGAAACCCATCCCACCACCCTCGAGGATCAGGTACACAAACCTCTCACATAATGGCTGGAACTAATCCTTAGCCACCACTTCAGATGCCATACTTAGCTTCCCTCAACATACTAGATCTGAGAAAGCTCACGAATGATCCTATATTGCACGACCCCACATGGCCTGCAATACCCACCAAACTACCTTCAGACATCCCCAAGTTTGAAGGAAAGGTGGGAGATGACCCTGTCAACCATGTCATGACCTTCCACTTATGTTGCTCTTCAAATAGCATCATGGATGACTACGTCTAATTAAGTTTATTCGAATGCACACTCACTGGCCCATCAGCCAAGTGGTATGTAGATGAAAAATCAGGGTCCTATGTGACTTTTGAATCATTGGCCAAATCATTTTTGACCTTCTTTCAACTACCAATCTTCCATGAAAATGGTCTTGAAATGCTCTCTGAGTTTAAACAAACCTTGGCCACACATATCGCTAACCACATTCACGAATGGAGTCAGCGACGTAGTTTATGCAAAGTAGAAACCACCAAACAACAATGCCTTGATTGGTTTCTCAGATCACCCATCTCCCTCCTTTCCAAATATGTGGCCTCCACTTTCCCCCAACCTGAAGAGGAAGCCATCAACAAGGCTCAACAGTATGACCTCATTTATGTGCAGTCAGGATACTTATATACGGTACTACCTGACATCCCAAGACATGTATCATTCGACCAAGACAAACCTAGGATGTCTCACTCAGTGGATGGATTGATTGGTACCACAACACACCACAACCCGTACATCCAACCCCCACCCATATATGGTACACCCCAACATCCAATGATATATGGAGAACCCCCTTATTAAACTCCTCTCCCTTACCAACATCCATACCCTATTGTACCCCCTCCACCCACAAGTGGACCCGCGTCGACACCCATGATGCATCCGATTGTACAACCAAGTTTTGGTACCCCCTCTACCTCATCTTACACCCTGACCACTAGTGAAAGCATTGTATCTTCCTATGTACCATATGGATCATTTCCACAAAATAATCTGTACTTTCCATTTCCTGGTCCTCCCCAACCCATGGCTCCACCACAAGGACAGCCACACGTCGGGGTTAACATTGTTCAGCCCTCTCCCATTCAGCAGTTTCAAAATTTTGAACAACTAGATATAGAAAATCCATCCCATCAGTTGAATAATGCCAAAAAGAAAGGAAAAAACTGAAACAATAATAATCCAGGACCATGGGGAAACCAATAATCTAGGACAAAGGGGAAACCACCCCCAAAAAAATCAACCTACTGGGGAAACCAGAATCAAGGGAACCAGAACCCCCAAGGGGGAAATCACAACAAATTCCAAGGAAAGAATAACAATAACCTCCAGAAAAACTTCCCTTGTGCCCTTTGCAGTGAATATGGCCATTATACTCACCATTTCCCCCAAATATCCAACTTTAAATGGATGAAATAATTTGTGAACGGACCACATCCCCCAGCACTGCTTGCCCCTCAGCAGGCCCCACAACAATATGTGCAACAACCACCCCCAGCGGTGTTACAGAACCCTATTCCACACCAAGGGGTGATGAATAACCAGTAGGAAATGCACCCTGCCCCACCACAGATGGGACAGTATAAAAACCCTAACACTCCTGCATATCGCACTATCCTACTCACTAGAAAAGAAGAAATTCTTCTACAAATGCATATTCGTCAATACAATGCACCCCCTGAATATACTACCACCACTTCGGAAGAAGTTCTAGTTACAACGGGACCACCTCTGATGATTTTGTGCCCTAACACTGAAACCCCCCTTTGGATTCCTCGCATCCCATTACAACGGAATGTTAATAACCCTCTGGCTAGGGAAGCACACAATTATAGTCTGGTCGATGACTTCGCACAATCCCCTACCACCATGTCAGTCTTGGAAGTCCTTCAAACCTATCCCACTCAACGGAAATCATTACTCTCTACCCTGGGGGAAGTCGAACCTGTTGATACTAGACTCATCACATTTGATCTGAATTGTGGGGAACATTGTCTCCCCACTTTGGTAGCTTTCTAGATACCAGTCAAAATTTGGAACATCATAGTTCATCGGTGCATCATCGATGAAGGTGCATCCACATGAATCATGTCCAAAACTGTATGGCAAAAACTTGGCTCTTCCGAGCTAATACCACCCGCCATCACTTTGAGAGCTTATGATGGATGACCATCCTCTCTTGAAGGGATCTTTCAAAATGTCCAGGTTGAACTTGGGGGAAAAACCATCCTTATCGACATTGAAGTTATCAATTCCCCACTCGATTACAATATCTTGGTCAGATGTAGCTACATGTACGCTATGAAGGCAGTCGTCTCTTTTGTGTTTCTCACGATGATGTTCCCCCACAATAGAAAGATTGTCGCCATCGATCAAGTTTCACATTATGAGCCTAACCCCTCCTCCAACATCGATAACATCCTACCTTTTGTCCACACTAATCCCAATGTCGACCCACTCATCGATATGGGCCCAAGAATTTTCAAATACCCATCCTTGCTAGGGACATACCACGGAGCACCCTCGCTCATACATCCCTCAGCTCAAGTATGCATCATCTCTTTCAATGAAACTAACACTGGAGATACCATTCCTCCCACCGAGGCTTCTTCACTTCCTGACGTCCCACTAGTCATATAACTCCTACCTCAGGAATCCCCTAAGAAATCTCTAGCACCACTTGTTCCCGATGTCCCTCTCCCCCAAGGTCACATCCTAGTTTGGAAGACAATCCCCCAGGCCATTACTAAAATCCCCTTCTTCTATCCCCCACTGAGCATACAAGCTTTCCAGGTAGCCACAATGCTTACTCTACCTAACATGGTGCTTGCCATCCCGATTTGGTATCTGCACCCACGTGAGATGGTTCCTCAACCATCCCTCCCTCCCCAAACTGAGGGAATCCCAATGTAGATCATAGTCCTCACTCCCACTGCACCACCCCCACCCCCACTTGTTGGTGCCACCGCTATAGTTGAGTGGCGAAGGAAGAAGAAAGATCCCACTACTCCACTTCCCCCCTAAGTTCAACTTCCTTGTGCACTATGCAAGAAATAAGGACACCCCACCAATCTATGTTCCTCTCTCCCCAAGTTATGCAATTTAATATGATTTCCTCGAGAAACCACAATGCTCGTCACTACATCCAACGCACCTATTACTACCACCACATCTCCAAGTACAGGTAACGCAGGGTTGCAAACCAAATTCACCTATGCCATATGTTCAGAGTATGGCCATTACACCCACCATTTCCCTGTGCTACCTCAATTTCGATAGACACTAACGACAGTATGCCAAATATTTCAGCAAGATTCCCCCCCCATCCACATCATCAAGTACTCATGTCATAGACATCCACTATGTCACAACCTTAGTTAACGAATGGATGATATGCCCTTTCTCTCTCTGTGAATCACTGGATCATTTCACATACCAGTGTCCTACGATCCTTGAATATAGGTGTCACCAAATGGCCCTTATTCAAAATCCTACACCCCCCCCATTTCTAGAGGTATCGGTGATTGCCCCTACTCCATCCCCTGATGTCATTCATATTATCTCTCCTGAGCCTGAGGCACTCCCCACTCCTCCATGGATCATGGATAGCCTATATGAGAATTTTCCACCAAATCCCCCCAATTATCTAGTACATTTCCCCACGGAAATCTTACGCCTGACTACAATTTTTAACCCATTGTATCTCGATATTTGGTTTATGTCAAGCACACCATCATAACCTCCTTGTCCCTCCCCTACATCTTCACCACCAGAAGATAATCATACAATGACAGTCACCAATGTTACTCCCCGAGATCCCCTATATTCTTGCCAGTTCCACTATGACGAAGACATCCTCAAGGAATTAACTACCCCCGATTTCATATGGAATGTGCTCCATCATAGAGTGCTCTTTCTCTCACAGGAAGCCTTTGAGGCCCCTAGCAAGACTCTATATACACAATCAAAACTAAATATTTTATCCCATCAAGGCATATAGACTAGTTCAATAACCCTATCCCTACCCCCGACGCTTTTGAAAAAGGCAACATGGCCAACATTTCCCCCACTTTCAAAATCGATATTTCCATCAAACATGGCATCATAGAGGAAATCACCATTGGCGTTGCATGCTCTCCTGAATAACTTATATCTTACAAATCTCTCTTCCAGGAATATTGGGACATTTTTTCCTGGTCATACACAAAGATGCTTGGCCTTGATCCTTCTATTATCGAACATCGTATAGACACATGGCCTGATATCACACCTATACGACAAAAGAAAATCCCACTACACCCATCCAAAGTAGTGGCCATCAAAGCCCAAATTGACAAATTACGCATTGTCAGGTTCATATACCCCATCTCCTATACGTCGTGGGTCTCCAACCCCGTCCTTGTCAACAAAAAATAGGGCACTATTCACATCTAAACTAACTTTCATGATCTCAATCATGCCTGTCCCAAAGACAACTTCCCAACACCCCTTCTTCGACCAAATTATTGATGATTATGCCGGCCACGAAGCCTTGTCCTTTATGGACAGTTTCTCTAGCTACAATCAAATTTAGATTCATCCTGCAAACTAGTACAAAACCACATTCACTACCCCATGGGGTACTTTTGGCATATCGTGTCATGCCTTTTGGCCTCAAGAATGTCAGTGTGAAATTCCAATGATCCATGACATACTTTTTCATGATCTGGCTCACATCATCCTACGCTACTTATACGATCTCATCACTCGATCTAAGAAAAACACTCAACATCTAGATGACTTATGCGTTGTATTTCATAGGTGTCGTCAGTACAATATCCAATTGAACCCCCTCAAGTGTGTATTTTGCATCACCGTTGGATTCCTCCTTGGGTTCATCGTTTCCCAACGCCAAATCACCATCGACCCCCTCAAGGTCCAAGCCATCACTGAAATTCCACCACCTCATAATTTATGCCAACTCCAAAGCCTACAAGGAAAAGCTAACTTTATACACCATTTTGTCCCCAATTACGCCACTCGCGCACACAGTTTCCTTCGCTTATTGCGTCACAATATCCAATTCTGATGGGATGAACATGTGCAAACCACTTTTGATGATTTAAAAGTGGTTCTCTCCAATGCCCCTTTGATTAGTCCACTCGACTATGATCGCAACTATATCCTCTACTTATCGGCCTGAGTCGTCTCAGTGGAAGGAGTTCTTGTCCAACTAGGGGATGATGGTCGTGAGCATGTAATTTACTATATTAGTAAAAATATTTCAAGACCACCCTTGAAGTACAATAATGAAGAGAAACTTGCCCTTATAGTAGTCCTCGTAGTCCAGAAACTATGCCATTACATCCTTATTCGCACTACCAAAGTCGTGGTAGATTCTAACCCCATGCAATACTTGCTTAGTCGCCAAAAAATTAATGGAATATTTTCCCAATGGATCGTCATCCTTCAAGAGTAACACCTTGAATTTTCAACACCCAAGAGCAAGAAATCCCTCATCCTCACCGAACTCATTATGGAATTTCCCTCAGATACTACCAGTTCACCTGTCAATATAGACTTCCTCGACAAACACCTCTTCTACATCCCCTCGAATGATCCCTGGTACGGTGATCTCCTCATCTACCTCCAAACACAGAAGTTTGGACCTTGCCTCTCCAAGGATGATTGATGACATATTCTCCATCAGGCCCCTTGATATCTCCTTATCAATGACATCTTATATTGACGAGGGGTCGACACCATACTCCGTTGGTGTTTGACCATCGACAAATCTGACTGAGTTCTAAATGATTGCCACGCCAGTGCTTGTGATGGTCACCTCTCAAGGATGTCCACCGCCCAGAAAATCATTCGAGAGGGCTACTTCTGGCCCACATTGTTTCACGACTATATCCACACTGTGAAATGCTATGACAAATGCTAGATTTATTCCCACAAATCACGAGTGCCACCCGCTCTTCTTCACCTAGTCATCCCCTACAACCCCTTTGTCAAATGGGTCATTAACTTCATGACTTGTAACCCTCCATCCAAAAATGGAAACAAGTACATTATCATGGCAATCAATTACTTCACCAAATGGGTTGAAGCCATGCCCACCTTCAACAACATTGCAGCGTGTTTTTTCTTTAATCACGACATCTCTCACTTTGGAGTCTCACTACAATTAGTCTATGATCACGGAAAACACTTCGAGAATGAGATCTTCGTCGAACTCTCCTCCTGGTTAGGCTTCTCCCCCGAGTTTGCCTCTCCATACTACCCTCAATCCAACGAACAAGTAGAGGCAGCCAACAAGGTCCTTAAAACCATGTTGCAATGTCCTGTCAACAAACATAAGACCAATTGGCATCATATTCTATTTTCATCACTATGGGCTTATCGCACAGCAGTTAAAAATACCAATGGTTTTACACCCTTCCATCTCATCCATGGGGTCGAATCCACACTCCCCATTGAGTGAGAAATTCCCACCTTATGCACCGCTATTGAGCTTTTTCTTGACACTTCTCCAATGCAGAAGCACTTGCTAAACCTAGAGTCACTAGATGAAGACCATCGGTCTTCATTACATAACAACAAGGAAGCCAAAAAATGGTCAAAGGCCAACTTTGACCGCCATGTCAACATTCACTCCTTTAACAAAGGAGACATCATCCTTGCTTAGGATATCCCCCACGATACCCTTGGCCATGGAAAATTTGAGTCGTTATGGCATGGACCCTACATCATTCAAAATTTCCTCACTAAAGGTGCCTACATCTTGGTCTCTCCTAAAGGCCACCCTCTCAAAGAACCCGTCAACGGGTTGTACTTAAAGAAATTTTACACCTAAGTGTAGCCATTCTACACTAGGATTTTTCTTTTTTGTACATGTTTTGTAGCATTTTTTAATATTCTTTTTCCTCCATGCCTTATGTCTTATCTACCATTTATGTTATTAACAGATGCTTCCTCCATCGCCCTACCACATCGTTTATGCTAACGGAGCTATCCGGTGGACACAAAATCTTTCTTTGGTCGCTTGGGCCCTCTATACCCCCTCACATGAACTGCTCCACTCTAGAAGCATATGTTTGGGCTCAACAACCAACAACCAAGAAGAATACGCAGTCATCATTGACCTACTCATTAAGGAAGTCACCATAATATTCACCACCTTAGTGTCTTACTATATTCCCAGCTCGTCATCCTGCAGCTCAACAATGTGTACCATGTCTACGATCCATGCCTCTTCCGCAAATACCTACAAGTTAAACTTTTATCTCGACATTTTGATTCAATCACATTTACACATATTCCATGACAATGCAATCAAACAGAAAATAATATGGCTAACCTAGTGTTGGATTGGCATTTATCACATCAAGATACCATTACACATACATAAAGCATTGAAAGTTTGTCACAGCATATAGATTAGACATCATAAAAAAACATCACAACACATCATCACATATGAACATCACAAAGAACAAAAAATGTATGTATGTATGTATATATATATATATATATATATATATATATATATATATATATATATATATATATATTGATCACTGTGCCATCAAATGTTTACAAAAAATAGTACAACATGTACATCGCCCATAGGCAGGTGAATCCCCTCATCCCTATAGGTACAAAAATAAGTGGCACACTACCATATACACAATATTGGCTCACGGGCCTCTATAAATACAAAAAATAAATACATCAAGCACTCATGGTGCCGCTAGAGTACCACCACCAAGTCCTCTGTCAAGAGGCGATGCCCCAAAAGCTAGAGGTCTGCCCGGTCCAGGTGGCAATTTCCCTGTCATCGTTTCCCTTGCTATAGATTCTTTGTGAATCATGGTCCGCAACTCCACCGGAAGTCCTACAAACTGCTCCAAGACTACCTCATCCTATATCTGTGTCCACATGACCTTAGGCACTCCCTGTAGCACCGCCTCCAATCAGCGGTGAAATTGCTCTAGCACTCTGCTATCCTCTGTCGGTGGAGAATGTGAAGGCCCCACACTAGGGTCATCATATTGATGCATCCTACCATCTCTATCAGCATCCTCTGGCCTCACACCAACCTCATCCCTCCAACGTCTCTCGCCTGCCCGCGGACCCCCCCACGGTGGTCTCTCCAGCCCCTAGTGAGCCGACACTCTAACCATCTCCATCTCTCAGCCTCGTGGCCCCACATATGCACACACAAAAAACAAGAGATAGTATCAGCATCCATCCATACATTAAACATATGCTACACTATCCAAAACATCAAATACATCAACATACCTATGTAGTCCCACACCTCTCCAGGAGGTAAGACCATGTAAGGATCCCGATGATAGTCCATCCCGCCATATGAGTATCACAGGATGATCTATGGCATATGATGCCACACACATGCTAGCTCGCCCATAAAGTAATGGCCACCCTCCCCAAGAACTAGGCCACCAAGATTGACCCAAAGGTGAAATCCCCTGAGTCAAAATCCTGACACCTATTGAGATTCCCCACCATCTTGGCATGTAGCATCAATCCCCAAGAAAAATGATCTCCACCCAGTGCCCTCTGCGTAATCCTCATTTGACCACCATTGATCCGCTAAGTAGCTAGGGTCCCATAGACGCTAACAATCATCGTTGCAATGAAACGATGCACAAGGGATTCCATCTCCCCAATCCTCACCACTGAGCTTGACATAAAGTCCTCCCCATTACAATTCGTTCGTGCCAGGTCAGCCAACTGACCATCCCCTAGCAACAGGGGATCAGCAGGTAGGGCTCTTCCCTGGAAAGGGAGCCTAGTCAAGAAATACACATCCTCTATCACAGAGAATGTGATATGCTCCCCCCGTACGATGAAGTACTACAAATCAGGCCTCCACATAGATATCATAAATTGTAGCAGGTACTCTTGTGCCCATAGCAATGAGAAGTCAAATAAATTTAGCAACCCACACGCTGCCAAAGGTCCCCGCACACTTGGCTCCTCATATCACACCACCTCTCTAAGGCACGCCCAGTCTCTCTCCCTCCATTGGAATCCTCAACTGGTCACCTGCATCCACATACACAGTACTTGATCAGACATCACAACCCATAAAAACACCCAAATCTCAAAAAATGCAAGTTTTTACACTCCCCATTTTTGCCTCATGTGTGCAGTTGTTTTCCCCATAGGTACACACATGTGCACGTCTGTTCTTCACAAAGTTATGCATCAATGCACGACCTTCGAAGACACAGGGGCACATTCATGAACCCCTATCACACACACAAACGCGCATGTTCGCTACACAGTTGTGCACACATGCGCAACTATCAGAGAAACAGTCGTGCACGAGTGTGCAATTATTCTTCAAACAGGTGTGCATCCAATGCACGCATGCTTTCCCCATTCATACACCCCCATGCACGGCTATCCCAATTACAGCCGTGCACCCAAGCACAAGAATCCTTTCATCGCATGTGCACTAAGGAACCCACCCTCACAAAATCCCTTCGTATGTCCCTGCCCAAAATAGAAATCCTAATTACTATGTAGGACAATATGACCACTAACATGGCACTCGTTGATCCTGGATCAGTTGGCCCAATCTCCCAAAATCTCAAAATGTCCTCTCACACCTCTTGTAAACTCACTATGACAATAGGTACAAATGAGGTGGCATTATGGGCCCTACAGCTATATATAGTACCTTTTTCCAAACTTCTGAACTCAATTACAGGAGCTTAGAGCATCCATTTTCCAATCTGTCTTCAGCCACAGGATCAGGATTATGTCACCTACACAATCACATTCCTCGAGTCACCATCCATCCTCAACCCCTGGAGAGTCTTTTTCTCACATCACGCCCAGGTACGCATGCTCATGTTCAAAATTATCAAATAAATGTTATATGTTCTTTATCTACAGATATTGTTCACGTCGAGTATTCAATTTTCATGTGTGCAGGTACTTGGTCATCACTTATAAACGCAACCCCTTCAGGTATATGCTCGACACTGGAATGTAAATCATTCCCCCTGAATATCAATTACATCTCCCAGTCACACCCTCTGACATTTTCCTGTAGGACCCTCACACCCATCTCTACAGTACTATCACCTCCATTTCATTTCAAGTACTATCACCTAGTAGCATTCTCCCCCACATGATTTGTCCCATTCATAGTCCCCCTTGGCACTTTGACACTCATGCTGCTTTCACCCCCTAGGGATGGGAGTCCCGATAGTCTGACGCATTTCCGAGAATCAGCTACATACTTCTTCTCCTCATTATGCTAGCCTTCCCAATGGACTCCCAAGATCTCTCATCATGGTTTCACTTTGAATGCACCTCCGCAATATCATTAACCTTCCATTTCATCCACAATTAGTTTGCATGTTTGCAAATTTCCCTCCATTCATTTACCTCATATAGAAACCCACCCATGGGGGCCCCACCCTCCACTACTTATTTCACTCAGCTTGCACCATCACAAGCCAAGCCATATTTCACTAGGGCACCCATTTATGTATATACACGTTTATCCCAATTGATTCTTTATTCATTTGGTAATTGTAAAAAATGTTTGTTTCCATCATTTACTTAGCTTTGTTTTATCACCCTTGACGACCTTGTTTTTTCTTGCAAAGCAACCCATGTCTCTCTTGGTTGGGGAATTCATTACCTTCTACTCTTTTTGACATTGTCCATAAACCCTTAGTATCCCACAGTCCATGTACCTATGTTGTATGATTTTTTCCACTTTGTCATGCATCTAGCACAATTTAACCCACATCTAGTCATCCCCCTGACTCTAGTTTCAATTTCACGGTTATTGCCACTCATACTTCACATATATCCCCAACCAAGGGAAGTCTTGAGTCTCACCACATCTTGATTTTTTCCATGCACTTCATCAATTCTTGATATCATCCAGTGGATTTCATGAAGCCCTTTGCTTCTTGGAGTCGCGTCTCCCTTTCTGTCGACATCAGCACAGTTTCCAGGAGGGCGATAGTATCTTGACTCTCATTCCCTTTACAATGAGGAGTCCACGACAACGCAAAGAAAACACCATTGTTATTTTTTGTTGTTGACCCCCATAACATTCAAATTCAACCCTATATCATGTTACAGTGGGTCTTACTTTGCGACTATTGCAGTTATTTTTATATTTTTCAAAGACCTCTGAACTTTGTTGGGCTATCAATGCTCGCGATTTCTCGACACTTCTTACAGGTGTCATTGCCTCTTTTCAGAGTATGATCACCATCAGAATTGCCTCTTCCATTATCAAACTTCCTCGAAGGGCACTGTAGTTATCTACATCAACCTACTATTTCAGTTATTGTCTTCCACATTTTGAGTTACATGACACGAGCATGGGGCATGCCCGCTTCATTTGTACACAGTTTTATTTTTCCACACCTAACAAAAGGTTTGGGTCCCACAGGTTCCCCTCTCCCTCCAATGGGTCGCTCCTACAATCCCTCTCAACACTCTTCCTTACAATGGTACTTTCAGTAGAATAAACGTTGATGTATTTCAGTTGTACGTATGTTGCTAACCTCACACATCAAAGGGCATATGTTATCACTGAAATTTCATCCGCAAATGGTTAAAGGAATCCAGCATCTCCAAACACCTATTAGTTCATTCATGGCCCAAAAATGCATTTCCAAATGGAACAAACTATACAACTGGTTATAAAATCATCATGTTCTCAAAATATAAAGGAAATGCGTGCATGTGCACCAGTCGAAAAATGCAAGGAAAGCGCACATGCACCCGATGCACGACTATGGATGAAAAAATCCACACACACCTTAGAATGGCGCATTAATGATTTTGGTCAGCCTCCCACCCACTTCTGGTTCATCTCCCAAGTTGATTTGACCCCCAAATCTGAGCTAAACCCGAGTGGGGGGGTGGTCAAAGACCTAAAAGTGCCCTAAAGGGCCCCTTGTTCACACTAAAGACCGGTTGGATAATGCCTCAAATCTTTTCTATACAAAAAGGCCATGGGTACACTATATTTCCAAGAATCTATTTGTATTGTTATGCTACCTCTATTCTCCTGCAAGGAACCTCTTTCCTCATTGGAGCATACAAGCACCATTTCATTGGGCTATTCACATCACCTCTTGCGTGAATGAGATTTGGATTTCTCCACCATTTTCTTTTAGTTTTATATTTGTAATAAGAGCTATATCATTAGGGTTTCAAGAGCCCTCCCTTAGAGGAAGAGGGGACCCATAAGTCTCCCTTTATCTTTGTTGTTTTCCCACTAATACAATATATCCATTGGTGGCATGAATATTGGTCAATTATTTGGTTAATTTTTTGTTCTAATTCCCTTATGCACTTTAGTTTAGTTTCTTTAATTATTGTTAGCTTAGTTGTTGGTTTATTTCTTGTGCTTGATATTTCTAACTCTTGCACTAACTTCTATCATGTCTAGCTAACCCAAATGGACTTGCAAGTGTCCCTCTTTTTCCCATTCAGGTGATAAAAAGGATACAACAACTATGAATTCACAAGGACGGGTCCTAGGCCAAGTCTAAATACACAGTAGTTGTCTAGGTAGATCTCAGGTTTCCCAATCTCACAGCAATCCTAATTTCTAGCTCTCTTTGCCCCTCAGCCTGCACAACCCCAAGAAATGAACACCATTCTCTCCCATGCAATCCCTAAGGTTGTTCCATTTCTCTCCAAGGCTCTAGTGCTACTAGTCAGGAAATATCCCTACTAGAAATTCCAAGGAATCTCAGATGTGGGTAGTTCCATCTGAACTTCAATCAAGTTCATGCACACAGGCATCCATTCCCTTTGGGAATGATTAGTAAATCATTACATCCATTCAATGATGTCTCTCCTCTTCCTGCCATTCATTTCCATGTTCATCCCAAGAGAACATGAACTAGTATTAGTGAGTGAAGAGGAAGAAGAATGAGTGAACCAGTGAGAAGAGGACGAACCAAGGGAAGCACGACCCCAAAATAGCCCCCAAGGGATGTTTAAATAACTACATGAATACAAGAACCACATGGCCTCCCTCCCAAGAAGCTCATGTAACCCCCTCTTCTCCATAAAATCAATTATGGGTAAATAAAATAATAATAACAAGACTTATCCCCTCAATCCCCCTCTCTCGCGAAATCATAGCCCCCTACCTCTTTTGTCCTTGTCAGTCTTGCTGCCAGCGGTTTATTTTATTAATGTATAGGAAATGTTACATTTCCTAGGCACTCTGGCCCCTTTTCAACTTTACCAGCTCACCAGCCTAAGTCATATTTACATAACACATTATAGTTTATAAGGGTTAGAACCGAGATGTTACAATAATCTCCTTAGATCTTACAATGCCTATTTATACTACAAAAAGTGGGTAAAACACATTACATCATGACCAAAACCCTAACCCTAAGTGGATTTATTTTTTTCCACATAGTAACTTCATGTGCACAGTTGGTCCTCGATCCAATCGTTCCTTTCTTTGACTCTTCTTTTCCTTGTGCTATTCTTCCTTGATTCTCGGCACGTTGCTTTCCCTTTTTCTAACATGTGCTCCAACTATCCTCCAAAATTGTTGCACATTTCCAAAAAATAACATGCTCCAACAAGCCCCCAACACTTACCTTTGGCTCATCCCAAGCCACTCAGGTGGTGTTTTCCTCTTGCATTGACTTCTTCATCATCTGAAATCTGCATGTCAACTCTTGTACTTGTGCTTTTTCCTATGCACTTCTTTCTACAATATTTTCTACCAACTGCGTTGTTATGTTCTCCTTCAGCACTTCTACACTCTCCAAGTGTAGTTTTTATATCCTTCTCTTTATTGCTTCCAAATTTGTAATCATCACTTTTGCCCCTTCTTGCAATGGCTCCAACTGAACCTACCTTAACTTCTTCTCCATCTGGATAGACTTCAGCTCTTCTTGCAGGTTATTCATCTTCTGTGTAGTCTTCATCTTGTTTAATATATCCATATGTTTATGTATGTGCTTCAAGTCTTGTACTACAGTGTTTATGTTTCCCTCATTTTGGTCTAATTCTTGAATATTTTCATCTACTTGCAATTATGTCCACATCTGTGTTGTATTGTTGTACAATTCTTCCATTCTATTAATCTCCCCTTCAATGTTTTATGTGTATTCTAAAACATGTTTTTCCCTTTGTTATTTGATTTTTGGTGGAGTTTTGGGTATCACCTTCTCTGATAGGTCTGTGATTTCCTATCTATAACTTTCCATAGCATGCGCTATATTTTATATATTTTATTATTTCCTTAACTCCTATGCTTGTGCATCATCTAGGATATTCTTAAAGACTTCCTCAATCCTATGTTCTATTTTATTTGTGTGTTGTTTTTCTTCATCCCTCTCAAGTTGCACTTGGTTGATGGCTATCTCCAGTATCTTCTTTACCTCCTTGGATATCTCTAAGTTTGTCGCATTTTTCCTAGCCCTTGATTGACCTTCAAGTGTAACATTAATCTGTAGATTGTATAATGCCTTGGTTGGAATCTTGGACAACAACAAGTCCAAATGCTCTATATCCTTCAATGGTTTTTGCGTTGTGTCCTCGTCTATTTTTAGAATAGCTTGGTTAATTTGGATAGTGTCACTTCCCATTTTTGTTGTATCTACTATCTACTTTTCTTCATGGGTTTTATCCCACTGCATTGTGCCTTTTTGATGTGATAAATTTCTCTGTAAGCTTTCCAAAACTTCTTTATCCTCCATCAAATTTTTCATTAGTTGATTTCTTTGTGACTCTGTGACGTATAATGATTATTCTCCTCAATATTGCACTTTTTCGAACACCAATTATGCATCATCCTCAGTTATTGTAAGTTGAGGGGTCTCCTTGTGCACCCTCATCTTCTTGCATTGTCCTCCTATCTTCGTCATTGATCTTATCTTTGGTGTTGTCTCTGTCTGCGTAGGGTTTTTTTCCTCTGGTAGGTCTCCACTTATTGTCTCCTAGCTAGGGATGTTATCATTCTTTTGAGCTTCCCCATTTTTTCCTTCTACATGATTAGTTTCTAGTACTACGGCCCTAGGTACTATTTCCTTCTTCCTCTGCTTCTTTATTGTCACCCTACTTTATGTTGGCTGAATGCGTTGTGATTCTTTCCTGGTATTTGATGTTGGACTACTTGATTATCCATTTCCTGCTTGTTCATCACCCTTTTTTCCTTTCTTTTCATCCACTGGTACCTTCCACGGATCCAACCATTCCTCTATCACCCATTGGTCTTCTTCTGTTGTGATACAATATTGCATATTCAACCATTTCTTCTTGGGGTCTCTCCTTTTTTGTATCCACATGTTGTGTCTAGATGATTTGAAATTTTCTATCCCTTCATTCTCCTTCACCTCTTCTAGTGAGATTCTCCATGTGTCTGTTATATTTCCCTACATCTCCTCAAGATACATCCCATAAATGTTGGCATTAGATTTCCTCTGCTTAGGATCTACATTGTGCCACAAGGTTATATACCTTGTTGTGTGACACTTTCCTCTCTTGTCATAGAGGGCTGAGAGTTTCAGTTATGCCCGTGCCACTAAGGCTATCAAAATAAGAAACCAATAATAGTGTAACTCTATCCCAGAATCATGCACATCTCGACAATCCTCCAAAAATAGGTTCAGAAAGTATGGTTCCCAAATGAGTATTTTCCCCTTCGTGCACTGCGCAACTACTTCTACCACTCTTGTTGGTGCCTCTTACTTGTGACATTTTCTTAGTAACTTGCAAGACATCATATTTTTTGTTAATCTGATGGATGGCTCATTTATATTTTTGATAATCATGCCTCTATTTCCCCTGTCAATTCCAAATAGGGATTTTACTTCTTTTGCAATTGTCTTTTACTTCGTTTTGTCATCTAAATATTGTCACGGCTTCACTCCATCTATTGGAAGCCCTATAATATTTCCAATTATGTCTACATCAATTGGCACAGGTCTTTCCATCCACAAAAATCCCCCATGTGCTCTCACCAATAATTTCTTCACGCAGTCATTGACATCCTTCCCCCTGCCAAACTGTGGTATTTCCAACAAATTCAGGATGCCAGAGTTATAAATCCATGTTATCCACTTCTTTGGTTCAAAAATGGGGCCTCCTAATGGGCCCTTTCCCTTCTCTCCATATAAATTTCTTGTGCGAACTCTGGAAACTTAACCACCTCTGTGATGTCGCGATATGTATACCTCAGTTTGGGAACAAACCCCAACATGTCCTCTACAGCTATTACTGACTCTGGAATTTGGGGTAATGACAGTGAAACATGATTCTATGTGCACACTATGGTTATTGTTGGATTTATTTTCTTCTTTGATGGACCTATTTTCTCATTCTGTATTTCTTCTTTTATGTTCTGATCTACGTCGTTGTCTTGTTTATTTATACTATCCTCGATTTCTGAGGATTTTTCTACCCTAGGGTTCATCTGATTCTATCTACTCGTCATATTCTTCATTTTGTTCTCCCTATGTGTGCGTCGCTCCTAGTTTTTTTATGTTAGGGTTTTCTTTCACTCTAGGATTTCGGCTTTTCTCCGCCTGGTTTACCTCCATTTCTTCTTCCTATGGGTTTTGTTCCTTGACCAAGGTCATACTAACTAACTCACTCATTTATGATGGGATCTCATCCACATCTACCACTCTTGTTTCATCCTCTATTGGTTTATTTTCACTTCTTGTCCTTCTTGCAAACTGGTTGGGTTCTTCGAACTTCTGTGGTTTCATTGTTCTAGATCAGGTAAAAATTGTTGTAAATCTAGGTTGGAATATTGACAACTTCTCACACAATCACACCTTGTTTTCTCCTTTGATCTTGTTTTCTCAAAATCACATTAAGTGTTTATCTTTTCATGATTTTCCCCTTTTATAACCTTTGTCATAAATTGTCGTTACTTTATCAGTCACCGGTGTGTTGGAAAAATAACTGAGAGGGGGGGTGAATCAGTTATTTATATATAATATTGAAACTTTTCAAGTTCTTTTATGAATATTTCTAGATTATTATTTAATGTCTTGATGATAAATTAACATGCATAGATATACAATATTTGATCAATCACACAGAATACACAGAGACATTGATTTTCCTGAGGAAACCCATAAAGGGATAAAACCTCTTCTTCTTCTTAGGATCTCAATCAAGATCCAAATTTCATGTACATCACAGTCTTTGAGCACCAACTCAAATATGAGGCTACAACCTCTGATAGCAAGCTACAAGTTGTAGAGAGCACCAACTCTCAGATTTCTCTAGCACCAACTAGATGGAAGTACCAACTCCCAGGTTTCTCTAGCACCAACAAGATGGAAGCATCAACTCCCAGAATATCTTCTAGCACCAACTAGAATTTAGAGGACTAAAATCCCCCCTAGAACCACCCTACCACCCTGATTTAATCTTACAAAAACTTACTTACTTGATCTATCTCTGATCTGATCTATTGCAACTCAAAGTCTCCTCTGCCTTCTTCAGCTTCTATGCGCTTATCCACTTCTGCATCGTTCTGTGTTTTATGCTCTATGATTCTTCTGCATGCTATGTGTCATGCCTCTACTATCCACTTCAGATATTGCACACATCCTCCTTCTACCTGGATGAAAAACTACCAAAAATCACTTCCTCTCTTCTATGTTCTACGTTTTTATCACGCCCAGACCTCTACCACATCATCCACGCAACTCTTCACCTTCTCCGGCAGTCATCCATAGTTTGTTCATCATCAATGGTCATTATCCTGAGATTCTTGGATTCAGGATTCTAGAACTCTCGAGACTTCTTCCCTTTTCCAAGCTTGAAAAAAATTTCTCACAATAAGTATAGAGCACAGTGCAATAAGTTCGTACCCTAGCTAAAGGTGGTCTGCGAGAATGTGTCATTCTTGCACCCTAGGCTATAAGCAGCCTGCGAACTCACTTTAAAAATATGTTTTCTGGAAGGAGATGAATGCCAGTTTTCTTAGGAGAAAGTTATTGTTAGGAGCCTGAGTACACCATTGTCAATACACCATCAAGATGACCAAAATCATGTGTAACAGAATGCCCCCCAAAGTATGAGGTCGGAATCAGTGACAGCTGAAATACTTTGTAAACTGTGTGTGTGTGTCAGAAACCAAGAGTGCACCTAATCGGAAACCTGCAAACAACTAAGAATCTGCAGAATATCATACTAGTTCTGAGGTAGGCACTCCCATACTTAGATCACAGACTGATGACATCATAGGTCACGGCCACCAATCATACACCGTGGATCCATGCCATCAAAATATCGCATAGCCACCAAGAATAAACTATGGATCCATGCAAGAAAATTCAAATTGAGACGACATAGCCATGAGACATACAAAGTGGATCTATGTGTCAGCAAATTATACATATTCCATCACAACCTGGATCAAAGAGATGAGAACCAGGGTATTCAATCCCATCACCTGAAAGTACAAATCTAACCATGTGATTACATGTGCTGAAGTCGAACATGGTAGAAGCCACTTGATTACCAATCATTGATGAAACCGTTAACAAGTGCGAGGGAAAATCACCATTAATGTCAATGACTCCCAAGGTACACTAGTACAATCCACCAAATGTGAGTAAATGAGTTGAGGTCGAACACTCAATGGAATCTCTCTATCAGGGGTCAATGATGAAAACCCACTGTCGAAAGCGAGGAAACCTACCATTGTCGAAAGCAAGGAAACCTGCCATTGAAGCATGCAAGTTCCAAGGTACCAAATAATTCCTAAGTCTTGTTTCCGGATAATGAGCTAGAGTCTATGGAACAAAACTCATCACAGGAGGGCCTTGATGTATCCCCCATCAATGACACGAAATGAGTAACAGATTTTGAAGGAGGAACAGAGTATGATGTAAGTTGGACTGGACACAGGGAAGGCCAACATGGGGAGAATGGACAACTGCAGATGGCCGACTCAATTTCAGATGAACTTCTCTTGAACATATGAATGACACGAACAATGATTTGGCAACACTAACTCAGATATGACGCAGTGTATGACCTTATAGAAAATTGAATGAGAGACAAATGGTTTTCCCAAACCGGCTTCAGATAATGAATAGGGGGGTGTCATGTTCAATAGCGACACTTACTGCCAATAATATGAATATGAAAACACATCCCTTTCCCAAATTTTTCCCTACCATTTCTGGCGAGTACCTCTTTATTTTTACGCAAGCTTGAGGAGGATAACATATGCTTGTTGATGTAAGCTCATCCTTTGGATGAGTCCTTCGGAGTATGTTTAACTAACCCTAGGAAGGAGTGGTTTAGTCCCATCACGGGTCTTTCGATGTTTGTTTAACGAGTCCAAAGATAGAAAACTTGAAGGTTTTTCATGATTATAGAATCTGGAAAAACACTTAAAAGATAACTCTCTCGGTTCCTTTTTCGTAAAATAGTATGATGGGACCGAAAAAGAGATAAATTATCACCCAACAGATTCTTTCTTCAAATACTTTAACGAGCGTGAAAATAGCAAGGTCGCTCGGTGATCTTTTCATGTTTAGAGAGTCTGAAAAGAGATTAAAGAGGACTCCAGGGGGTTCCTTTTTCGTATAACCTTGTTGAGCCCAAAAAAGTGATAAAAGTGTGCTCGATCGCTTTCTTATGTATTTTCGAGTGTGAAAAGACAAAAACCAAGCTCAAGGTTTTGTGCAAAAACCATAAAAAACAATTCAAACATGCGATGAAAAAGAGAAAAAATATCCATATCCTTGTGTATGAGCATCGAAGTCGTCATGTCTGCAAAAAGTTGCACTCATAAGGGTATTAGGCATTAGGTTTTAATAAATAAAACAATTATAAAAACCCACAAAAATGGTAAAAGTAAATATAAGTGGGTAAAAGTTCTTTTTACCATAGTCATTGTACCTTTGCCAATATTTTAGCCCAAAACCCCTCTTTTGCCCTTGAATTTCGGCGCTCGATTGTAGGAGGTATGAGAATCCATTCAACGAACTGTCTCCGACAGTGAGGTAAGCTCCTTGTCTTCTATCTTTTCATGGTTCAATTTTTCATTTTCATTGGTAAATTTCATGTTTTTGAGCTTGTTTTAGGGGTTAAATTTGCGCTCAGCCATTCTCGCAGGCCAGCCACACGGGACCTGCGAGAATGCATCATTCTTGTAGGTGGCCCCAAAGGCACCTGCGAGAACCTCACACTGTGCCTAAAATGAACCTGAGAGAACTGCAAAGTGAAAAATTTCTTTAAAGTTTGCTCAATGAAAAAGATACCAAGTCTTGAAGAGAGTTGTTGACATTCTTCTTATGTGTCTTATGCAGGCATTTGGCTATCACCATGGTACTGGAATGGCATGAAAGAGAGCATGAAGAAGATGATTCTATTGTTAGGAATAACCCGGGCACCGTTGCCTCTTTGTGAGACTATGGTCTCCTGAAATTCTTTCGTATCTTGGGTATGAAGACCCAAGTCAGGCTATTGGAGTACCTCGTACATATGTGGGACGTGGACCAATAAGTTTTCCACATGGGGGTCCACACATTGTCCTCGGATATCGAGGATGTTTACTTATTGACAGGACTGTCACGGCGTGGGTACCACACTAGCTTGACTGGTAGCTGAGGTGGTGGGTTGCCTATGAGTGAATACTGTCATTTGTACTGTGTTCCAGAGGCGGAAAGGAGCAAAGGAAAAGTGGCCATTTGGGGGGTGCAGGATTTGACCATTCGCACTATTTTTTTCACCATTTCTCGTATGGTTGGGAGTGCTACTCCACACATGGATATCCAAAGCTACTTTTAGTATTCCATAGAGTGTACTGAGCCTCTGGTCTTTAACTGGGCAGACGCAGTCCTTCGTAGCATGAAGAGGTAGTTGACCAAATGCAGGAGAGGCGACCTGAAACAATTTGGGTATGGGTCATTGTTGGTGTCCTTCTTTCTTGAGAGAGTTCCCTTGCTGAGGTTGCAGTTTGAGTGGGGTTTACCGGCTCCAGAGGATCCGAGAATGCTAAGGTGGTGTAACCTCATGGCCAGGCATGTAGTTGGACCAATCATCAAATAAAATGATTCCTTCTTTGACTGGTTGTGACCACAAATGTTGATGATCGATGAGTATGCCTATGCTGGGTTGGATTTCCAAGGAGATATAGACTTAGCTCTACCCGAGGGAACTTAGTGGGGAGATCTTGGTAAGAATTACACATTTTTTACTTTTTAAATGTTTTTGTGAATTTTATCATATGCAAATGTTTTTATGTTTGTCCAAGGTCTAATTTACAAAAAATATTTTTTGATGACACAGACGTGGGGCCTTATCGACCACCAGGTACTTCTCCTATTCAGTGATGAGGAGAGGTGGCTCCAGTGCCACGATGGGACATTGAATATTATGAAGCAGTGGAACAAAATTTAGAGGGTTTGACAGCAAACATTTCAGACATGTCTCTTGGAGAGGTTCCATGACGTTATCAGCGTCATATGGTGGGAGTGTCAGAATCAGTTGGCCAACTGCTTCGTAGGCTTTCTCGGGCAGTCGTGTCTTACCGTGAACATCATCCATGATGTCACTTTGTAAAATCTATGAGCTTCATATTTTGAAATTTTGGTCCTCGGAAAGAACTTTTTTGTAAAAAAAAAATTGATCGTTATATATACATACAGCTTCTACCAGCTTATTTTGTGTTGTGTGACACTTCTGATGTGATTGATTTATAAATGACCCAAATGTCTGTCTAATACATAGTTAGCTAATGCATCAGTTAATGTATTTAGACATCTAGGAATATGTTGATCCTCAATATAATCAAAATAATGTTCCAAGAGGCGAATTCGCAAATACACCCGTAACAAAGTAGGACTTCGAATAGCATAGACATTACTTAACTGTAGTACTACAAGCTACGAATCGAGTTTCACAAACAAGTGACGAACACCAAGCGAGACAACATCAGTCAACAATTCAATAACGACGCTATACTCTGCAATATTGTTGGTCACACGGCCAAGGCACACGCCTCGTAGAGTAACAAGTTCGGTTGTAGGGGCGTAAATTGCCCACGCAGTAGAAGCAAGGTTCCTAGTACTATGGCTAGTGCCATCAGCGAAGCCAATGCGGGGTAACGAAGACTTCGACATCTAGAAATCAAACACAACGTCACATAAGGGTGGAGACCAGATAATGAAAAAAACAAACTACAGTAACACACAAGAAGTATGATACAATAAAATACAAGTAATCGTGCATAGGGGATCTTATGCATAGTACTTATTCAAGTACAACCCATTTCTGGGTTCACTCAAAGGGATACCATCGTAATCTACTAACTCGTAATCTCCTTTGTCCAAAACTTGTTTAACTATATAAGTACCTCGCCACATGGCTTCAAATTTTCCAGCTCCTACCATATCTCGATCTTGTTTATAAAGGAGAACAAGATCTCCTTTAGAGAAAACGCGAGGCTTGACATGTTTGTCGTATTGGGCCTTGACACATTTCTTTTGGGCTTCTATGACTAGGGTAGTGTCGCATCGAGTTTCATCTAATCTCATGAGATGCAACAGATGTTCTTCCTCTGTAGAAGTGTTTGGTAGGAGTTCAACAACTAGTTTTAAAGAGGGTATCTCGCATTCAATCGGGATAATGGATTATAAACCATAGACTAACCGGAAAGGTGTAAACCTAGTAGTGGACTTAACGGACGTCCGGTAAGCCCACAATGCTGAAAACAACACTGTGTGCCAACTTGTTTTGTGAATCCCTATCATTCATCGGAGCATAGTTATGAGAACTTTGTTAATCACTTCGACTTGGTCATTGGCTTGTGGGTAATAGAGCGTTGAGTTTTCATGGTGAAGACCCAACTTTTCAGTGAGTTCGGACATCATGAAGTTTCTAAAGTGGCTACCATGATCAGTGACGATAGCCTGAGGAACACCAAAATGAGCTATGGTGTGATTGAAAATGTATAATGCTGTGGTCTTTCCAGTATTGTCAAATGTCGGCATCACCTCAGCCCATTTCATAAAATAATCTACAGCTACAATAATGTATCCATGCCCCCCGACCAAGTGGGGGTGACATGTCATGAAATCGATGCCCCATTTCACAAAGGGACCAACAGAGACCACAGGGTAAAGAGGAGCGGGGTGTGACCGTATCTTATGATTATAGGTCTGGCAAGCGTGGCATTTTTGGACGACGATTATGCAATCGTTAAATAAAGAAGGTCAAAAATACCCTGCGAATAAGATCTTCTGGGCAGTAGCATACCCGGACATATGACCACCACAGGCTCTAGAATGGAAATCATTTAAGGCTTTCTCGGCTTTTTCGAACGTGAGGCAGCATCGAAAAACTGAGTCAATCCCCTGATGATAAAGAGTATCCCCAAGGATAATATATTGACGGCCTTGGTAGCGTATTCGACATCGGTCAGTACTGGACAAATTGGGCTAGAAAGTCTGGGTTTGGAGATATATGATGATATCGCCATACCAAAGATCATCATAACTAATTAGGAAAAGGGATTCATCAGGTAATGAATCGACTGCTACATTTTCCGTTTCAAAGTAGGGAAAGTCGCATATCAACTCGACAAACACTAAGGACTTCTTAGACTTGGCTCGTTCAAATTCCAAGTCAAATTCTTGGAGTATCACGATCCATTTGGAGTATTTCCCACTGGCAATTGACGTGTGAGAATGTGTTGCATAGGGTTGAAATTAGAAATCATTGTAGTCTTGCGAGAGAGGATATAGTGACGGAAGCATTGAACTGCTTGGATGGCTGCCAAGGCCAGTTTTTCGACATGTAAATACTTGGTTTTAGTAGGTGTTAGACTTCGACTCAAGTAATAGATAACATGTTCTTCATGAGAATCATCCTCTTGGACGAGAACCAGAGCAGTGGTGTAATCTGAGGCTGCGAGGTAGAGGAAATAATCGCGACTATAATCGGGGGGGAAGAGAAGCGGAGCACATGTCAGGGACAGTTTCAAAGATTTGAAAGCTTTTTTTTTTATGGCATCCCATACGAACTCAGACCCCTTTTTGAGGAGTCGCGTAAATTCATGAGTTATCTCAACGTAGTTCGGGATGAAGCGACAAAGAAAGTTTTCTTTCCCTTGCAAACTTTGTAATTGGAGAAGTGTAGAAGGAGGAGGGAGATTAAGGATTGCCTCGACCTTTAAAGGATCTACCCTGATCCCTTGATGCGAAACAACAAAGCCTAGAAGTCGGTCAGATTCCACGTAGAAAACACACTTGTGAGGATTCAAGCGTATATGGTAAAACCGACAGCAGAAGAAAATGGCTCGGAGGTGGATTGGATTATCGACTTGACACATGGAATGAGCGAGTAAGTAGTCAAGATATGGTTGCAAAATGTGATCAATATCATGGAAGGCCTAAGACATAGCGCGTTGAAAAGTTTCACCAACGTTCTTTAGACCGAAAGGGAGTTTTCGATAGGCGAAAGTGCCCCAAGGACAAATGAAAGAGGTTTTGTGTTGATCCTCGGGAACAATATTGATTTGATTATATCCGGAGAAACCATCCATCAGAGAGAATATTTCGCTTTCGGTGCAATCGTCGACAATATGATCGACGAAGGGGGTAGGAAAGTTGTCCTTAGGACAAGCTTTGTTGATATCCCTATAATCAACACATACGCGGATTGTGCCTTGTTTCTTATCAATTGGGACAAGATTGGAAACCCAGTCAGTGAGGGCCATTAGGTAAATAAAGTCGGCTTTGAGAAGTTTCTCGACTTCAATATTAATAGGGGGTGCTTTACGTGGGTGAACTGGACGAAGGCGTTGTCGAACGAGTTTAGCATCTGGGTATGTCTTGATCTCATGTATCACAATGTCGGGGTCGATACCCGACATTTCTTCATAGATCCAGGCGAAGATGTCACGAAATTCTTTGAAAAGTGACTTGTAGGTGACGATTTCATCAGGGGAACACAAAGCTCCGATATGCACATTTTCGACAATTCTAGGTCTGATGGATATGTCAAGGGGAATAGTGGGTGAGATATTGCTTAAGTTCCCTTCGGAAAACACATCGTGTGTGGACTCAGGAACGGTTGAAATGACGAAAACGGTCGACGGGGCCGAGATCCGTTGGTATCTTTCAATGGTTTGTTGTTCCAGGAAGAGGATAGAATGGTGATGGCCATCTTCCCAGGGGGTGTCTTCCATGAAAGACATAATCATCTCGTCCGTGGGAAAAATGACACGGAAAGGATCTGGAGATAAATCACCAAGAGAGGGGGTATAGGGGGTATCCAATTGAATGGCCTGATAGGCAGATTCAACCAAACTCAAAGGCATTTCGTCGTCGTAACGAAGATGATCGCCAGGGTCAAGTACCATCCATGGGTCGTGAGATGTAGGGGTTCTGTGAATCGAGGTGGAGATCATGTTGATTGAAGCAATGGATGAGTGTGGAACATCAGGCGGTGGAATGGGGAAGGTACCCATTAACGAAGAGTCTTTTAGAAGACCTACACCGACGTTCTCGTAACTCGGTGGGGTTTTGGCGATGAACGGTATGTTGCAAGAACGCGTATCCAAGTTAAAGAAGGATAATTGGTCGATGGTGATTACCTTTCCTTGATGTGGGAAATGGAAAACATGAAAAAGAGTCGACACAACTGCATGCATGGAATCGATCCAGCTACGGCCAAGCAAAAGATTGTAATCGAGAGGAGCGTCAAAGAATTCCACTTCGACTTGGACTGTTTTGCCTTCTAGCGTGATTGGAAACGAAGGAAGGACACTGTAGGGCTTAAAACCGGAGCCATTGAAGGCTTTGAGAGTGTTATGGGATTCAGTCAAAGAGGGAGATCCAATGGCTTTCCAGTAGGTAACAGACATGACACACGTCGAGGCACCCTCATCGATAACGGTTCTACAAATGTTTTGTCAGAGAAAATCACTTGGATTTGGAACGCGAGTTGACGGGGTAACCGTGGAATGTGATCTTCCAAGTCAAAAATTATTAAATTTGTGTCCATCGGGTCGATTCCATCGATAGCTTTCAACAATGCCTTTCGTTGTGTAGGAAAACTTTGAAGGACTTCGAGGGCTGACATCGCAGAAGGTGCTTGGGATAGATCTTCAATAATGTTGTAGTTCTGAGCAGCACGAGCATGAGGATTGAAAGCTGATTTCTGAATGATTCCCTTTGGAGGGGGTTGAAGAACTATGTTAAGGCTTGGTCGTTCGAGATGAAGAGGATCATTGATAGGTGGAGTCACAAGAGAGGATTGTACCAATGAAGAAGGTAGATCATCAACCTTCTCTTTAGAGGGAGAATAATCTTTGGCTTGAGTGGTGAGTGCAATGTCATTCTTCTTTGAATCGCCAATACACATCAATACATAGGACATAGTAGAAGGGGAAGGTTGGTCATTAATGACCAATTGGGCCTGTTGTTGAGAGGGGAAGGGTTGGGACAAAATGGTCAGAGTGGGTGGTTTCGGGGCCCCTTGAAGGAACTTAGTGACCTCGACACATCGTGGACAATCCTTTGTGTAGTGATCATCACCACAGATAAGACAAGGGTATCGAGGTTTGCGCTTATCCATATCGTCAATAGGTGGAGTTTTGGTTCTCTCTACTTGAGAAGTATTTTTGTCCTCCTTATTCTTACCCTTTCCCTTTTGATATTTGTTTTTACCGGCTGGGGTATATTGAACTGCATTTACCTCAGAAGTCTTGCCAGTGGGAGGGGTAGGAGACAGAGCATTTTGAACATTAGAAGAAGAAGATTTGGGGTTGGTGCTTGAGGTGGAATGTGGTTGGGCATGGAAAGTGCCAATCAAACCGTCGGCTGCATGAGAAGAAGCTGGGGTAGTTGAGGTGGCGGAAGTGGAAGGACGAGGTGCATCAGGGAGTAAGTCATAAAGAGTACCCGTTTGTGAAGAAACCAAGTCAAGATATTGAGCATGACTTATGGCCTATTATTCTGTGACAACTCCACCCATGGCGATGTCACGAGCGATGTCATTCACAAATGATTTTGTGAACCACTCTGCTAGCAACTGCTCGGGAAGTTCGAGTTTGATGAGACGTCGTCTCCGTCGCCACTCATGAATGTGATCGAATATATGAGTGGCTTTGGTTTTTTTGAAAGAACTCAAAATCTCGGTCCCCATTTCATAACAGATCGGTAACTGGTAGTGGGTGAGGAAATCTATATCTAGGGTGTTGAAGTCGGCGAAGCAACCTCATTGTAATTCTATATACCAGTTCGCGGCAGAACCCGTGAGAGTTATTTGAAAAAGACGTAAATGAATATAGTCATCCATCAAGGAGTTGGATGAGCACCAGACATGAAAAGTAATGACATGATTGTTCGGGTCCTCTCCCGCTTTTCCATTGAATTTAGGGATGTCTGATGGTAGCTTGGCTGGAATAGCGGACCATTGGGGAGAGTTATGGATTGGATCGTTTAAAATCCTTGACAGATCCGAGAGGTCCAAAGTGGCCAAGAAGGGTAACTGTCTATTCACATGCAGGTACTAGTGGCTTTGGGGAGGGAGTCCCGTCGAAAAACCAGTGGGACCATAAGTAGTCTACATATAATGTGAAGACTCAGGAAGATTCAGTGGTTGTTGTGGAGGAAAGTAGCTCATGGGATTGTATCCTTGAACAGGGACGTGAGTTTGAGCATTCTAGCCCCAAATAGGATTGGATGTACCTGGATATGGTTGGCCTATACTAGGGGGTATAACATATGTATCTAGATGTTGTTGCCCCCCATTCAATTGAGGATTATGTTGTATCATATGGTTCCAATACTAGGCAAAGGATGGAGGTATGTTTTGTCCATAGGCTGGGGTCGGTGGGGGTTGTCCTCCAATCGGGGGTTGTGTTCCAGTTGGGGGTTGTGTTCCAATTGGGATTTGTGTTCCAATAAGAATTTTCCCTACAAGGGGGGGTTGAGTCAAACCTCCTTGGTGAAATTGTCTACCAACAAGAATCTGGTAATTTGGTGTGAACGATGGAATAGTGCCACTAGGATTAGTGTCGTTGATAGAGGATGAAAAAGGTCCTTCGAAAGGGGGTTGAGGAAGTGTCGGAATGAAGCCGGGAGGAGAGTGCCCAAAAGAAGAGGGACCACCAAGAGTTTTGGATGGGGTTTTCATAGGATTGGGAATAGAAGCATTCAACGCATGGTATCCAGGTGGAAGCATTGGGGTTACACTGGGAGAGAGGAGTGTGCCGATGGGGGCTTGACTAGTCGATGTAATCCCGGTGTGAATACTCATAGTATCTGTGTAATGGGCCATTTCTAAAGGGATGGTCAAGATGTGGTCAGCTCACGAAGCTTCTGTACCAGGAAAATAATAAGCAGTAGTAAAATTTATTGCGTCTGGGTCAGAGGTTTCGGGGAACGCAGGTGAGACGGAGATTTCAACGCCTGATCCTGCACCAAAGAGATCTCATCTAAAAATTCTAGCAGACCAAAAAGGATCTTATCCTTCTAGTCCTAGAAAAGGCTCGGTCGGTGATCGAGAAGACACAACAACTAAATCTCTAGAAGAATTCACTCGCATAATATGTCTCTCAGAATCGGGGTGAAGTCGAAAGTCCTCTCGAGAATTGGTAATTCGGAACCGTTCTAGAGAGTTAGTTC
This sequence comes from Picea glauca, assembly GCA_000966675.3. Lineage (NCBI taxonomy): Eukaryota > Viridiplantae > Streptophyta > Pinopsida > Pinales > Pinaceae > Picea > Picea glauca. The sequence goes on from JZKD02S1767362.1 coordinate 36,138, forward strand.
TTTCCATTTGTGGAGTGGTGACATCTTGGACTTCACTCTGTTGAGGAGAGCCCTTAGGTGAGCTTGTAGGCAGGGGTTGAGAACCTTCTAGGTTTTCTATAGGTAAGCCCTGCATTCTACATGAACGACGTGGAGGGTCTATTTTGAACGAGTTACAAACTTACGAAGAAAGTCCTATGGTCAACTTGGGTAAAAAAACAGCATGTGCTAGTAAACAAAATCTAGGAAACAATACCAAGCAAACAAGACCTTCTAATTCCGAAGTCACTAGTTGGTGATGAAATCCAATGTCGCAACAACAAGATGAGAAGGGGTTGGGCTAGGGTGGAAAAGTTACGCTGACAACTTGCATAATGGACTTACACCCTGGAGCAAGCTCCTACACATAATCGTGGGTATACCCTCCAAGGAGCCCAAGTGATCTTGGTCAATGTTGATTCCAGGTACTGTGAAGACTTGCCCCTTCACAGTCACCTTGTGTAAGACCCTAAAAAGATAGGCCACCAAGGTTACCACTTACAACAATAAATCCTGGGGGGATAGTCGACAGTCCGATCCACATGCAAAGGCAAGGTATCTAGCCCGAAATCAACTCGAGAGGCTTCCACTCATCATTGTGGGTATACCTCTAAGTGACCCCCGTAATACGTGCAATCTCTACACCGATATCAACAAAGCAGGGTGAGTAACTCTGTCAATATCAATGCGACCTTGGGTTTGACCCTTGTGTGAGAAGGGCTTCCCAGGATGAAATGTTGTAAATGAAATTTGACACTCCTTAACACAAGATGCTATTGTGTGTTTTGTGCTTTGGAGAGTGTATCTCTCTGCCTATTCCAAAGCGCTAGCATAGCTAATTGTTGGTGTAATAGAGCCCTAGAAAAGAGTTACTAGTTAAATTTTAAAATTGTGCAATGTTATTAAGGGTTGATGTTACTCAAAGGAAATTGTTGTTGGGAAAACACCCTACGAACTAGCAAATTAGGGTCTGACTTTGCATGCAGATTTGACCGAATAGAAACTACTTTTTTACCTACATCCCAAGATTTAAACCCCTTTTTCTCAGTAAATGCAAGGAAAAGGACCACCTACCTTGTTACCAGCTTTCGATGTAGATCCTCTGTTGTGCTTGATTACTTGTTTGCATTGCTCCTTCCAAAGATGACCTGCACTCAAGACAAACAACAACTATCCATGCATGCTACTTCTATACTCAAGGGTTAGAAATCGAACATAAATCAATCAAAATATAGAAAATTCATGATTTGGGAAGGGAAAATCATTCTTTTTATTACGTAAAGTGAATCAACTTACAAAAGCTAAGACCAGCCACTGCTCCTTGAACCTGATCCTGGGCTCCTCTTCTTTTGTCCTTCAACTACTTTGTGTTAAATCTCCTTTGGCATGAGGAAAGGCTAAAGGGTTGGGACAATAGATTACGTAAATGGGCAGAGTTTCTTCGCTATATTTTTTCCTCTTCCAAATGGTACCCCTACCCCTTCTTTTATAGGCTAGAAGGAGCTAGGGTTTTGGGTGAACCCTTGGCCATGCATGGCCGGGAGTTTCAGTTAACTGACCCATAGCTTTTTGTTCCGTCGACAACTTTCCTTTTTTCGTGATTTTGTAGGTACACGCGGGTTGTTGTAAGTCAGCCAGCGTGTACACGCTTGCAGTAATGGGTTAGGGCATGTGGGCCTTGACACAAGAGGATTTTCAAAGATTTGTTCAGCAGAGTTTTGGCAAAGAAGGTATATGAGTTGGCCCGATGCTAGGTAAGCATGTGTGGTGAAATTTAGGGTTATAACAGATGCCCCCTAATGTGTGAGGTCAGAAGAGCATATGATGGCCGAAATACATTACCAATCTTTACTAATGTGCCGAATGATTGAGCCCAAGGATCAGGAACCAGGAGGTGTCATCTGCAAAATAAAAAATGTCTCATCGAGGCAGGCATACCCATGCTCGGGATAAAATAGAACCATGTCTACCAATCAAATACATTGTAGATCCATGTCAAATAACTATAAAGAGTAGCCACGAATAATACACAGTGGAGCTACATCTCGAAATCAAAAAGATATACATATAGAGTATCCATCTTCTAGAAGCTAATTCGGACTGACGGCTAGACTTCGGAGCTCAAGAAACAACTTCAAAATATTCCAAAACTCGGGTATGAGTGTAATATGAGTGTATGACTGCACTACCCAGAGGTCTTCGACAGCTTGTCGGTCATGGACTTTGATAATATTGATGATCGGACTGAAGGCTTCATTGATTTTGAACAAGGATTTGATTGGACGTTCAGGATGGCCAAGTATGCGGACAAGAGACATATTGCAGAGGGGTCGACTCAAGCTTAGTGACAAACTTCCCTTGGACAATAGCACGACAAGTGATGAGACTTAGGTAGCATATATGCTAATCATAAGTCTACAAAGCAAGAGGTAACGCAAACTCTCCATATGTTTGGAAGAATAACCAAACGGTGGAGGACACAACTCTATATAGCGAGAAAAGCTTCCTAAGGTCGTACTACATCCCATAGTCTGATGATCAAATGGATAGATGTGCTTTATCCAAGGGCGACTCATTATGCTGCCAATAAATAAAATACTTTTCCCATCCTCTTTTTGAGGTATATTTGATTTTTTTGTTCTTTTTGATAATTTTGGAAAAAGAATAAAGGAATATTACGTTACAATGGAGGAACAAGTAATGAAAACATACAAGCTCAAGGCACAAGGACAAGACTAATGTTCTGGTGAAATGATACTCGAGAAAAATCCTCTGGCAGCCAAAGGTGTTAAGATGCAGAAGCAAACTATCACAAGGCTGGTGGATAAGGTATGCAAATGCGGTTGATAGAACACATAATGGTAACGTCCTTCGATGTAAGTTTAACGATCCCAGAGAAGGTAAGCTCGGTGATTTTTCATATTTAGAGAGTCTAAAAAATCATAAAAGGAGACTCCGTTGGGGTACCTTTTTTGACAATAGTCTAGTCAGTTCGAAAAAGGGGTAAAGTAGCACCGATTAGACGTCAATTCAAAACCATTTTAACGAGTGTGACAAGGACAAGATCACTCGGCCATTTTTTCACTTTTAAGGAGTCTGAAAAAAGCTTAACTATGGACTCCATCAGGAATATTCTTCTGCACCAATTTAATGAGTGTGAAAGAATAAGGTCACTCGGCGATCTTTTCAATTTTAGGGAGTCTGAAAAGAGCTTAACTATGGACTCCGTGGGGGTTTCTTTTTCATAAATTTAGTCCCTCGGGCCCGAAAAAGGAATAAAATTATACCTGAGAGTACTCTTCTAAAGAATGGGAATTCGATAGAGTATAACTTTGTTCGTACAGTTGACCATCGAGACCGAAAAAGGGGTAAACTACCGCCAGACAGACGTGACTTCAAATTTCAGTTTAACGAGCGTGAAAGGCCACAAGATCACTCGGCAATATTTTCATTTTTAGAGGGTCTGAAAAGGGCTTAAAAGGAGACCCATTATTTTTGGGAGTCCTGAGGGTGAGACAAAGAGAAAAAAAGAATCATGCAAATGAGGCTCAAACTCATATTCAGGAAAGACTATACAGACTCCCGAGACTACAGTGTTTTTAGAAACGGCATAGACACCATAATGCAACCAGGACCTACCTAGGGCATCCATGTTCTGGTAAGCTCTACCGCCAAGTTGTGACACTTTTAAAGAAAATATGATGGTTATGTGTCACAACCTGATGGGATCGATCCTATAGCAGAGCAAAAAGACAATGAGGCGCAAAAGTCAGGGTGGTAACCTAACCTATATGCTCAAGTTGATTTTTGAAAAAAAAATTATGGACCGTCAATATTTTCTCAAAACTCAAAAAAATTGTCCCAATACCCAATCAAATCCCTCCCATATAACTCCCGAATCACTCTAAATGGTTTTTGGTATAAAGAAACTAATAAGGGAGGCCAAAAAAGTGATAAAAAGAGGCCAAAAAGTCTATAAATAGAAGCTAGCAACTCATTATCACCATTGTTGATTTGGAAATTGACTCTGGAGCCAAAAGACCCCCTTTGCCAAAAATAGTGATTCTGGGAGCTACAATGGATGAAATGAACTTCTGCTTTGACCAAGTAAGTACAAACTCCCTTATCTAGCTATTCAATACTTCAATTTCATCTTTTAGTTTGTTTTTTGGGTGGGCATCGAACTTAAAAAGGTCGTCCCTAGGTACACACAGGCTGTCTCTGGACAGGCCGTGTGTACATTCGGGCAAAGTAAATTCTACCTGCGTGTACACGAGACTGACACCTCTATAGCCCGTGTGTACCCCCTGTTTGTAGTGAAAACCAAAACAACAGCAAGTACTGACCCTCCTTCACCTTGTTGTGTTGGCAGGATGTATGTCCAGTGGAGGGAAAGGGAGCATGAGGCCATCAGTGAGTTGATTACAGCAGATCCGAATGTCGTGGTTGTGTTAATGCAATGCGGTTTACTAAAATTATTTCTATGTCCATTTATGCATGCACAACCAAGGCTACTGAATGCCTTGATTGACTAATGGCACCCTAATGCAGAGGCTTTTATGCTAGAGGGGAAATCCCTAGTGCCCACCACCGAGGATATCTACTTTCTGACTGGCCTCGCAAGGAGAGGGGAACCAGTCAACTTCTGGATGTTTCCTGTGAGACCAAGAAAGATCTCGGAACTAATGGACGAGCATTGTGAGGCTGGGACTGACCGTGTGGGCTCCCAGGTACCTATTAGTAAGATTACTAGCTTAGCGTTGCAGACTATATTGTTACTGATTGGGCGGATTACTGGCTCAACAGCCTTGCATCAAGCGTCTCACGCACAGATGAATTGTGCCATCAAGTACTTGAATGAAAAGATTTTTTATTGGAGTACCACACTGCTCGAGTGCATGAAGAGGCAATTGATATATTTTCGACAACGAACACAGAGGAACTTCGGGTTTGGGACCATCTTGTGTTCATTCTTTTTTGAGAGAGTTCTGAGTTTTAGTCCTTGGGTTGTAGTACGAGGAAATCATGCCTCATTCCTTGCAATGTGTAGATGGGCAGTATTACTACCGCGATAGGGTGGTGGAAGGACCATTGAGTCCTTCAATGATGATTTCTTTGCGTGGATGTCATGACAGATCCCTGTGATTGACGACTACCCATATGCAGGGATAGATTTTTCTAGAGATCCTGAGATACCCGTGCCTCCTAGTGAGGAGCGAGGGGAGATGGGTAAGTCTCCACCTTTGTAGTTTTTTTGTTTGCATATGTAATTTTTATGTCATTTTTGTTATATATATCATTTTTTTTGTATGCTAGAGTATTTTATGGATAAATGTTTGTTGCATCCAGATGTGGGACCCGTGTAACCTGTCGATTATGCACGGAACAGTCATCGTCCACAGCCAGAAGCTGCGGCTGCCACCGCTGGGGGAGCAGCAGTAGCAAGGAACCTCCCAGTTGGAGAGGCCGAGAGGGTACTTAGACGAGTTGAGCGGAACTTCACTGCGCTCACTCGCACAGTCCCGATGGCAGAGATAGAGGACCTGCCGCCATCCATACAGCCTCATGTAGTGGGGGCACCTCGGACATGGGTCCGATTGTTTAGGCGTTTAGCCCATGTTGTGGATGATTATAATAGGGCCCATAGGCCCTGAACCTAATTAGACTTTTTGTGTGCCATGAGCACCTACTTGTATATATTTTTTGAGGGCATAATCCCGGTGACTCGTTACTACCCATTTTTTAGGCGCTTGCGTCCATCTATATACTCTGGTTATTTTATGATGTTATATATGGTTTTTATATTTTGTGTCTTATGGATTTTGTGTGAAAAAATGTATTTATGTGTTTATGTCAATGTTCTTTCATATGTGTGCAAGATGCCAATCTAAAATTTGATTAGCTAGAGTATCTGTAATTTGGTTTAATCTCCTAGGAACATGAAAACATGTAATATAATCAAAGTTTTGTTCTAAGAGACGTACCCTAAGGAATCGTCGATGTAAAGTTGGATCATGAACCCGATATACTTTGTTTAGCTGCAACACAACTAGTTGAGCGTCGAGATAGACCTGGAGATGAGAGATACCCAATGACAAGGCATCACAAAGAAACTCAATAACTGCACTATACTCGACGACATTATTTGTGGTGTCACCTAAGAATATACCTCCGGAAGATAACAATTGGCCCTGAGGTGTAAATATTACCCAAGCTGCAAAGGCAAGCCTCCACGTGTGCCGACTAGCACCGATTGCATACCCAACGAACACCTCAGAATCACTTGACATCTGCCATATTGATGAAAGATAACATCAATGACACGTCCATAACACTTTTAAAAGAAACTTAAAAAGTAATAGTACAAAGACTATCCATATGTTACAGAAAGTTACCCACAGTGACATGTCTATGAGTAATACTTCTTGAGGTAGAGACCATTTTTAGGCTCTGACAAAGCATTCCCTTCAAAATCAACCAAACGATAAGCGCCCTTTTTTAATACCTCTTTTATGATGAAGGGTTCGAACCACATGGGTTTAAACTTTCCTTCCCCCAGGGGGTCCTTATCTTGGTCATAGACCAGGACAAGGTCGCCCTCAGAGAAAATCCAAGGACGAACGGACCTATCATATTGACACTTGACCTTATGTTTGTGAGCCTCATTGGCCACGGCTGCATCACGACGCTGATCAAGGTGTACTAACCATTCTTCAATCGGAGAAGTGTTTGGCAATAACTGTACTGCCAATTTTAGAGATGGGATTTGACATTCGATGGGCAAGACTGCCTCCAGCCTGTAAACGAGTTGAAAAGGTGAGAAACCGGTTTCAGTCTTAACAGATGTTTGGTAAGCCCACAATGCTGAGTATAACATCAAATGCCAATTTGACTTGGCTGAGTTGATAGTTCGTTGTAGAATAGTCTTAAGAGTTTTGTTTACAGCTTCCACCTGCCCATTGGCTTGGGGGTAGTAAGGTGATGAATGCTCCTACCGTAACCCAAGATTTGATGTTAATTCAGTCATCATTTGGTTCTGAAATTGATTGCCATGGTCAGTGACAATCTCTCTCAGGACGTCGAACCTTGCTATGATTTGGTTGAATAAGAAGAGAGTTGTAGTCTCTCCATCATCCTTAAACGTTGTCATAGCTTCGACCCACTTAGTCAAGTAGTCGAAAACTACGATGATATAGTGGTGCCCCCTTGCTGACAGGGGGTTGCATGTAGTGTAATCAATCCCCCACTTATTGAAGGGACCAACTATGATGACAAGAAACATAGGAGCGGGATGTTCCCTCATCTTCCAAGAGAAGATTTGGCACGGATGGCACTTCTTGACCGATTCGATACAATCTTTGATAAGTGTCGCCTAGAAGTAACCTACTCATAGAATCTTTTGGGTTGTTGCCAACCCAGATAAATGACCACCACAAGCTCCAGTATGGCAATCGTTGAGCATGATGGTGGCCTCCTCATGAGTGAGACATCGATGCAAGATGCAGTCTACACCTCTCTGATACAACGTATCATCGAGTATGAGATAATTCTTAGCCTGATGGCGTATCCATCGATGCTCGTCACGAGAAGCAGAGGTGGGGCATTTCAAAGTCTAGAGATAGATAAGTATATCTCTGTACCATGGGTTTGAAGATGCAATCAAAAACATATCTCCCCAGATAGGAGATTCCTCAGGCACAACGTCACCTGACTCAACTGGAAGTTCTGAAATAAGCTCTGCGAAGACCAATGACTTCTTGGACTTGGCTGAAACGAAGTCTAAGTCAAATTCTTGGAGGATGACTATCCATCTACTGATTTTTCTGCCTATAACTCATCGTGTCAACATGTACTGGAGTGGATTCATGACAGCAATTATGGTGGTCTTGTGAAACAGAACATAGTGACGGAACCGTTGAACAGCATGAACTGTTGCCAACACAAGTTTTTCAATATGAGAATAATTGAGTTCCGGTCCTATGAGGCCACGGCTCAGGTAATAGATCACGAATTCTGAGAACGAATCGTCTTCCTGAACTAAAACCATGCCAATAGTTGACTCTACGGCAGCCAAATATAATAAGAAATATTTTTTATAGTTAGGTGTACGTAGCAGGGGTGCGGTTGTGAGGGTGTGTTTTAATGGATCGAAAGAGCATTGAGAAGCTTCATCCCAGAGAAAAGGAACATCTTTCTTTAGTAAACGCAAAAAGCCCTTGGTGATTTCGGCATAGTTGGCAATGAAGTGTCGTAAGAAGTTCGCCTTGCCTTGTAGACTCTGAAGTTGTAGGATTGTGCATGGGGGCGGCAACTGGATTATTGCCTCCACCTTAAGAGGATCTAACATGATCCATGTTGTTGATACAATGAAACTTAACAATCGTCCTGACGTTATGCAGAAGCTGCACTTTTTTGGATGCAAGTGAATCCTAAAGTAGTGACAGCGTTCAAAGATTAGTCTAAGGTGTGTGGGATGATCCATTCGCTTGCGAGAGCGTGATGCTAAATCATCTAGATAGGCCTCAAATATATGCTTGAGGTCATGAAAAGCAAAAGACATGGCCCACTGGAATGTGGCTCCAGCATTTTTAAGGCCAAAAGTCATCTTACGATATGCGAATGTACCCCAAGGACAAATGAATGTCGTTTTATGTTGGTCTTCGGGTTTGATTTGGATTTGATTATATCCCGAAAAACCGTCCATGAAAGAAAAGGCTTCACAACTAGCACATTCATCAATGATCTGGTCAATGAATGGTGTTGGAAAATTATCTTTGGTACATGCCTTGTTCAAATCACGGAAATCAATACATACACGAATCATGCCTTGTTTTTTATTGACTGGCACAGGATTTGACACCCATTGAGTCAAATGGATAGGATAAATAAAACCTGCCTTTAGAAATTTCTCAACCTCAATCTTGATGGCTACTACTTTCTTGGGATTGACTGGACGAAGTTTTTGTCGAATAGGCTTGGCATCAGGATACGTTGTGATTTCATGTTCAACTATTTTCGGATAGATACTTGGCATTTCCTCATAAGACCAGGCAAAAACATCGCAAAATTCTTTGAAAAGATCCGTGTAAATTTGAATCTCTTCGGGGGAGAAATCCGCTCCAACGAAGACATTCTCCATGATGCCAGGGTTTCGGGAGATGTTGATGTGTATAGTTTCATCGATAGTCGCCATATTGCCCTCATCATAGATTTCCTGCGTAGCTAAGAGATTAATAGGACATGGCTGATCTCCCGTCATGGTAACGGTGAATTCTCCTGCTTCGATTCGGTTTAACTCTGGGAGAAAATATGATCTGTGATGAAAATGTTCCCAAGGTTTTTCTGGACTATTCATTGCTTCGATTAATACTTCGTCATAAGGCAAGACTAAGTCTAACGAATCGACGTTAGAGAGAGAACCTTGAGCCCAAATAGGCTCTAGAAATGGATCTAACTCTTGTGCAGGAGTCGGATCAGGGTTAGCTGAAGATTGTTGGACTAAAGAGTATGCTACCTCAGTGGCAGATAAGGGTATGGACATGCCTGAGTGCCCTATCTCATCCATCGTGGCTGATGGGGAAGGAAGAATCCAAGGATCCTCAAAGTAAGTCGTGCGGAACGACGAAACTTTAAAAATCCCAACCTTATGGTGATTAGATACAAATTTGATATCATCATGAGGAGGTGGGAAATCGAAAGTACCCATCAAGGATGGAAACAAACCAACTCCTACGTTAACGACACCTAGTTGAGGATTATCAATCATCGGGACTGTGGATGCCCCCAAAGCTGGGTCAGGTCTGGAGAAAGATAGTTGATCAATGGTCACTATCTAACCCTCGTGTGGAAACAACAAGACTCATAAAATTGTAGCAACCATATCTTGCATAGAATAAGTCCAAATCCGTCCTAACAAGAGATTATAGTCGAGGGGAGCATCGACTACCTCTACTTTGACACACACGGTTTTCCCTCCTAACTGCACAGGGAAAGAAGGAATGATTCCATGTGATCAGAATGAACGACTGTCGAAAGTAGTGAGGAGAGTAGGTGATGGAGACAAAACAGGCTGGCCAATGGCCTTCCAGCATGCTAACGGCATAACGCATGTCGAGGCACCCTCGTCGACCACCGTGCGGAAGATATTCTGAGTAAAAGTTTTCATGGGATGAGCCACTACTATCTGAAACGCTACGTGGTAAGGAAGACGAGGTTTTAAGTCGGTTGTATCTAACATGATGGTTCCCGGATTACAAGTCTCAATAGATCCCAAAGCGGTTAACAAGGCTTTTCTCTGAGCAGGGCAGCTTTGGAGGACCTCCATAGCAGACATCACACAAGGGGTTTGTGATAAATCTTCCACCACAGAGTAATTATGGGTGGCCCTTGCGTTTGGGTTGTGAGAAGATTTTTTAAATGAACCCTTTGGAATGTGTTTCATTGTTTCTCCCAACGTCTTCTCAATCTGTAGAGGAAGAGATGGGAGATCAGCTTCTTTACCCTTCTCAGAAGCGCTTGATTTACTATAGTTGTGCGCTCTAGTCATTATGAAAGCATCACCCCTAACCATATATATGTTCGCGGATGAGGGATTGTTTGGAGAAGGGAAGGTTTCTTGGCTTCCACCTTCTGTGCTTGTAGAGGCTTGAGTTAGATTTTTCCCATGTTGAAAGGGATTAGTCAACACTATTTGTTGTTGTTGTGTGACAAAATTTTGGGCCTCTGTAAGTCGAGGAAAAAGATGGGTCGGGTGGTCTTCCACACACAAGTTTCATGGATACCTCACCTTCCATTTTTCTGTGTTGTCCCCACCAGCATTATCAGTGGGTTTTTTATCCCCCTTACCCTTCTTTCATTGTTTTTTCTTCCCTTCAAGAAGTTGGGTGGCCTTTGGGTTAGTCGACTACACGGTGTGTACTTCCGACGTCTGGGTAGGGGGAGCAACCAAAGTAGTAATTTGGCTAGCCGTTGTGTGTTGTATGGATAACTGTTGCAAATGTTTTGTCAATTTATCAGCGGGCTTGGTTTGTGCTGAACCAACAATACCATCAGCATGTGGTCCAGCTCTCTGTCTAGTTTTATCCAGTATCGAGAGTGGCGCATCTGGCAAGATGTTGTATAATAAACCAGACTAAGAATAGATGATCTCAAACTATTGAGCCCTCATGATGGCATCTTCTTCAGAGAAAAATCTGGATGTTGCGACGTCTTTGGATAACTATGGGACCAAATACTTAAGGAACCACTCAAGCAGGAATGTTGGTGGAACTGGTACTTTGATTAGACTCTTCCAGTGTCTCCACTCTCGGATATGATCAGAGATATGGTCCGCTGTTGTCTGTTCAAAATTGGCGAGCAGCTCTGTGCCAGCGTCGTATCTCACAGGTAACTGGAAATGGTTAAGGAAGGCCATCACCAATGCACCAAAAGAAGAGTATCTTGAGTGATCGAGCTCGATGTACCATTTCGTGGCACTCCCAATAAGAGTATGTTGAAACAATTGCAACTGTATGGAGTCATCTTTCAATGAGTTAGATGAGTACCAAAGATGAAAGGTAGTCACATGATCACATGGATCTTCATTAGGCTTGGCCTCAAACTTTGGGATGTCTGAAGGAAACTTCATCGGCATAGGAGGCCAACATGGATCGTGACAAATAGGATCATTTAACAACCTTGTCAAATCTGGCAAGTGTAAAGTCGCCAGGAATGGTAGTTTGGGTTGTTGCTGATAACCTGGGAAAAAGGGTCCTGGAGTTTGACTGGCACCAGGTTGCCAGGAAAAGTTTGGTTGCTAGCCCAGATTCTAGTAGAAACCATGGCCCTAACCAGCGTAAGGATTTTTCATCTGTGGAGACATCATTGGCTGATTTCCCAAAAAGGACATAGAGTGTTGGGCATGCATTATATTCGGAGGACTTTGGGAAGGATTACCCCATGCCGGTCCTGCAGGGAGAGGCATAGTAGTTTGTCCAGGGTTCCATTGACCATTGAAAGAATTACCCTAGAACATCATTTCGGAGGAGGGAATGGATCCTTGTCCTGAATTCCAAGGTCATGCTATGTGTGCCCCCTGTGTAGGAATAGTACCCTGCGCAGGAGTAGATTGTCCAAAAATGGGGTTGCCCCCGGATGGGAAAGCGGTTGACGAGAAAGTTTTATTACCAAACATTTTGTTCCAAGAAAATGGTGTTGAACCTACCAGCATATTATGCGAAGGGGGTCCCTGACTCCCTGCTCCAAATAGACTAGTGTGTGTAGGTTGCCCGGTGGACTACTGATGCAGACCACCAAGCGAAGGGGATGAAGGAGGGATATGACCGCCTGCGTAAGGAAAAACGTTAAAAGGGATAGGAGTGCCCCCAAGGTGACCTTGCAGAGGAGCGCTAGAGCTCCCTGCCCCCAGACCCAAAGTCTGTAAAGTGGAGTAGCTTAGTACAGGACTTGTTCCCGAACTAGGCATACCATATGAAAATGGAGGGCCTGTTGCACTAGGTGTGAAGGGGGTTGTGGTCGCTGCCATAGATGGGTTTGGTCCACTGTGTGATGTAGTTGCAGCCAAGACCATGGTGGCTCAGACTGACGATGGTAGGTTAGGAGATGACTCTCCTGTGGTGGCAACTATGATGGGAATTGACAACTTCCCTGAAGGAGTAACAACATTTTTTCCATTGTTGTGTGAGGCACTGTCTAGCGTTCGTGAAATTGGATTGGTACAATAAACGGTGCCAAGATATTAGTGCTTGGGGTTTCAACCGAGCCAAGAGTGGCTACTTCAAGGTCCAAAATGGTTGATTCCTCCAGGAGTTGTTCGGGCACAAAGGTTTGTAACCCGGTCACTTCAAAAGACCTTGTTGGTCTAGCTTCTGCCTTAAAGGTGGCAGGGGGTGGCTCCAGTGTAACCGACGGCAGGCCAAGAATCCTTCGTGACCGGCGGAGCTCAAGATCCTCCACTGTGTGAGAATATCCAAGACACGCTAAGGTATTCTAAACGTTCAAAATAAACACACACTAAAAAAGAATCCCCTGAGAGATAAGACAAGCAATCACTAAACTATTTGGAAGAACAGTTACAACAACCAACACTAGAGCAACTTACCGGTACAAGTGCAACTCGAACACGGAAGCACCCTCCAGGTATACTATGCAAAGAGTGGCCTGATGTCTGTCCTAGGTACCGCGGTATACCTCCACAGTCACCTGTGTATGTCCCTAAAAATATTGGCAACTAGGTTGCCAGCACACGAACAGTCACCAGGCGGGTACAGTCGAAAGTTGGGTAGACCACAATGAGCAGGGTATCGAGCCCAAAACATGTCAAGGGTATCAAGAGAAAATGGTCTGAAAGACAACTGAGGACCTCGAATGGATTCGAGACCCACGAAGCCCCGTGGCAAATGCAAACGACGAAATCCCAAAACAAGCCTCTATATGTGTTCTCCACTACGATTGGTCTGGCTTTGGAGGGGTTATCTCTGCTACCTTTCCGCACGTGACCTCGTGTTTATCCCCTATGTTAGAGGGGGGTCCCATATAACTTCCAAGAAACTGGACTTAGACACTCCTTATCTTAGACTCTAATGTTTGGTTTTGAATGGCCTTGAAGAGTTTCCTCTCCAACCTAATCCAAGGCCCTAGTCCTGAACTAGTTTGTGAACCCTACAAACATAAAAGTCTAGTAGATTTTAAAATTAGCGTTGCTTTTATGGCTTTATCTTACGTCAAGGGGTGTGAGGGTGAAACTGATGATGTGTAAAATATGAAAGAAAAAATTAATGAAAAAGATGGAAACAAAAACTTTTACGAAATGCAAAATTTCAACAACTTTTCACAAAGAAAGATTTTTTTTTTATTTTTTTTTAAGATTTTGGACAGCAAACTCACAGGAATTTCGCTCGACTATGAGCTACTTATCATCTAAGTGCACTGAAAAAACTTACGAAAGAAAATACTTTTCCCTAGCTAATGATGCAGAAACACATTCTTTAACCAAAGAAGAAAATGAAAAGAGATTTTTTTTTTTTATTTAAATGCTAGTAAAGCAAGAAAGGGAAAATACCGACAAGCAAAAAACCAAGAAAAAAAATTATGGCTTAAAGTGCAGATCGCAAATAATCAGAGTAAAGAATCACACAAAGGAAATTGAAAAAACAATGACTCTCAAGCTTGTCTAAAAACCATAAAAACAAAAAAAAACAAAAAAATTATATTTTTCTTTCAACTTTTTAACTGAGAAAAAGTAGGCTAAGGGTAAGATGAAGCCCAAGCTATTGACTATTCAAACATAGATTCAAACACCTAAGAGGAATACTTCGTATCAAAGGAGGGGATGACTACCCCACCCTGAACAAAAATTAGCCTGTACAAGCACGCTACTGTCACTCAAACAGCACACGTGTAAACGCGTGCTGACCCGAGACAGAGAGCGTGTACACACATGCTAACCTTGTACAGGCCGTGTGTATATCTAAATTCTAAGAAAAAATATGAAAATAGGTAGTCCAGACCAGGAAGAGGTCTCTGGTATTGATAACCAGGATCCCTTGTAGGCTTGGATACTCTTTCTAATAGAAAAAAAAAATAATGGCAGGAAAAATAATAAGGCAAAAAAAAGCAATTTGATATAGGACTGAAATCAAGAAAGACTCAGACAGGATTCCAAAAAACCCCCCTGAGAATGTGTGATTCTGACAGGGAAGAGGAGGACTGCCTCTAAGGTTCTCTGAACTCCTACACGCTACTGCTATCTCTACAGCTAGCATTCACATGCGAGCTGTCAGAGGATAGGGCACGGGTACACGCATTCAGGCCTTCTACAAGCCGCATGTACCTCTGTGTGTCCCAAAAAATACAGTCAAGAAAAAGTCAGGGAAAGTTGGTATGGAAAACCAAACTCCCTGCTAGCTCAGACCTTATAGAAATAAAAGAAAAAGACAGGCAAAGAAAAAACAAAAAACCTAGTCTCTAAACTACCCAAAAACTTAAATAAATCTAGGAACCCTAAAGAGTATCCTTTCCCAGTATGGTCACCAATTCTGTTGTTGGGAAAAACACCCTACGGACTAGCAAATTAGGGTTTAACTTTGCATGCAGATTTGACCGAATAGAAACTACTTTTTTA
This sequence comes from Picea glauca, assembly GCA_000966675.3. Taxonomy (NCBI): domain Eukaryota; kingdom Viridiplantae; phylum Streptophyta; class Pinopsida; order Pinales; family Pinaceae; genus Picea; species Picea glauca. The sequence continues at coordinate 51,277 of JZKD02S1767362.1, forward strand.
CCTACATCCCAAGATTTAAACCCCTTTTTCTCAGTAAATGCATGGAAAAGGACCACCTACCTTGTTACCTGTGTTTGATGTAGATCCTTCGTTGTGCTTGATTACTTGTTTGTGTTTCTCCTTCCAAATTTGACTTGCACTCAAGACAAACAACAACTATGCATGCATGCTACTTCTATACTCAAGGGTTAGAAATCGAACATAAATCAATAAAACTATAGACAATTCATGATTTGGGATGGGAAAAGCATTCTTTTTATTACATAAAGTGAATCAACTTACAAAAGCTGAGACCGGCCACCGCTCCTTGAACCTGATCCTGGGCTCCTCTTCTTCTGTCCTTCAACTACTTTATGTTAAATCTCCTTTGGCATGAGGAAAGGCTAAAGGGTTGGGACAATGGATTACATAAATGGGCAGAGTTTCTTCGCTATATTTTTTCCTCTTCTAAATGGTACCCCTACCCCTTCTTTTATAGGCTAGAAGGAGCTAGGGTTTTGGACGAACCCTCGGACATGCATGGCTGGGAGTTTCAGTTAACTGACCCATATCTTTTTGTTCCGTCGGCAACTTTCCTTTTTTCATGCTTTTGTAGGTACACGCGGGTTGTTGTGAGCCAGCCAGCGTGTACACGCGTGCAGTAATGGGTTAGGGCGCGTGGGCCTTGACACAAGAGGATTTTCAAAGAGTTGTTCAGCAGAGTTTTAGCAAAGAAGGGATATGAGTTGGCCTAATGCCAAGTAAGCATGTGTGGTGCAATTTAGGATTATAACAGAAATGGAGATGAAATTGATGTTATGTGAGACTCTGACCCAACAATGCATATATAGGAATGAAATATATCAATTTTCATTCAATGAATCCTATGTACAGGAGGGAAAGAGAAGTGTTCCGGAACAATCTTGAACTACGATACACAATCTTCTTTAAAATGCAATCTTTAACGAATCACGCAATAATGACAATTCTCTATTTGTTCTTTTTCAATAATTGATTTCCAATATTTTCAGAATGAAAATGCTTTTAGAAAGAAAAAATAAATTTGCTTTTCAAAAATATCTACACCATGGTGGTGAAAGTAAGGAAAACCAATAACTAACGAACAAGCAATAACAAAACCCAAACCAATCTTTCAATGGAAACAAAAATGATAAGCAAACAAGACTAGCCTTTTCAATTGCATGAGAACAATGATCTTCCAAGTAATGAGCAAAAGAGAAAGACAAACAATCCCAACTTTTAAACCGATCACCGGCTCCTAACCAAACAAGTACTTAGATCCCAAGATCAAAGATTATATCCTTGCTAAGAAAAGTCAAGAGATGAGAGTTGAGAAAAAATGGACAAGAAGAGCCTTTGATTTCTGAAGACTGATCGTGCACAAAATCCAAAGTCAATAAAACATCAACCAGTGGTCCAAGAAGTTCTTTTCAGACACCTATACTGATCTAGGCATCTGAGCATGCAAAAACCTTAAATCCAAAAATTTTAAAAGAGGGTTCGCAGGCTGTCAGTAATACACAGTGCGAGAATGGAGCATTCTCGCAGGTTGGCTTTGAGAAGGGTGTAAGAACCTCACACTGGACTGAAAGGCGAAGTGTGAACTCAAGGTGTTCTCATAGGCCACTATGGGGTTCGGTGCGAGAAGGCCTGAAACTAGGCAAAATTTTGGAAAAAGACAAAAATTTTGAAGGGACTTCTGGACCCAAAGAGTCTATCAGGGTGTCCTGAAGACTCAGAGATTGATAGAAATGAAGAAAGGAAAGGAAAGAGCAAATGGCCAAGGAAAAACACCAAAAACCACTAAAAAAATGGGTTGCATCCCTAGTGGAGTCGCCAATTTTGTTATCGGACTAATCGGTAGGTGCAGACACTAACAAATCTCCCTAGATCCACCTGGATCTAGAACAAAACAAGACAGGACATGACTCTTTCCCTAGGTTATGACCATTGAATTAGCTAGTAAGAAGGAACAAGGGACATACCTTTGTATCGCTTCCTAGGGTCTTTGTTGCTCCTGCTTCGCTCCGATGCTCTCATAAGGTTAAGACCAAGACAACACAAACCAACCAAAGTGAAGATGGAAAAATGTATTCAATCATCAACTTATGTGTATGATCAAGGAATTACACAATAAAATAAGAACGACTTTATGGCAAAAGGACATGTCATTGTATCATATTAATCGAAAGTAGAAGATACAACCTGATCGCCTTGATGTTGCAAGATTCCTTTCGATGACTCTTGGTTCCAACACACACACTTGCTATGTCCTTGTATGAAGAAGATCCAATTCCTCTTGATAGACCTACTAGAGTCTCCAAGCTTCTGTTCAAGCAAGGCTCTTCACACAATTCCTTCACCAATTCTTCAATTAATCTTGCTTAACCTTTTCCATGAGAAACCTATCAATATATAGGAGAGAATGAGATGGTTACATGGATGAGAATGATCCCACCAAATCAGGGAAACCAGTAAAATGATAACCATTCGAATGCCAATCCATTTTCTAGAAGATTCCCTTCTAGAACTCTCGAGACTTCTTCCCTTTTCCAAGCTTGAAAACAAGTTCTCACCCTAAGTATAGAGAACAGTGCAAGAATTTCACACCCTAGCTGAAGGTGGCCTATGAGAAAGTGTCATTCTCGCACCCTAGGCTATAAGAAGCCTGCAAACTCACTTTAAAAATATGTTTTCTGGAAGGAGATGAATGCCACTTTTCTCAGAAGAAAGTTCTTGTTAGGAGCCTGAGTACACCATTGTCAATACACCATCAAGATGACCAAAATCATGTGTAACAACGTGTCCTTCCCAGTACCAATAACTAGGATTTCCTTAGCGATTTCAAACTTCGCAATTTTCCACTCTTCTCCTTGCAAATATTTCGAGGTCTGAATCCTCGAACTCTCAGATCTGCTTCCACATGTACCCCTTGATGATGGACGGTTCCAATATACCTTGGAACTTTGGGACTTTGTGAGTTCACTTCTCCTGTGCACTCTAAAGGAATTAAGGCTCGTGCACTTACCTCTGGATCCAATGAAGGTTGGTCCATGTGCTTAGATCTAATGCCTTATATATGTTCTCCTCCTTTGTCCACTCGTTCCTCCTGTTTGAACTCTAAACCAACAATCCATATTCTTCATAGTGCTCGATATGACGGCCACTATCGCTCCTCCTCCTGATATTACAATCTCTTCCGACTTAGAATATTTTCTAAGTATTCAAATTTTTCGGCCTTCGACCCTTCTCTTGCGAGACTAGTTGAAGGGTCTCATATTCACTTTTTTGTTTGCCATCAATGACAAACACACTCTTCCTGTAAACATGCCAACAATCTCCCCCTTTGACATTGATGGAAACCCTAAAAGGATGCACTATTCTTCGTAGACCTCCAACTGTAGCATCCATACCACACTCTATTCTTCTTAGACCTCTAACTGTAGCATCTAGACCACACCTTTTTCTCCCCCTTTGACATCAATGTCAAAAAAAACTAAGAGTGACTATGTTCTCCCCTTGATCAGATACACTATTTTAACTTGATAGCAAGGTCACGCCCAACTTCTGGCGTAGATAATCAAACTCAGCTTTTGGAAGTAGTTTAGTGAAGATATCAACAATTTGATCTTTGGATGGAATACAATGCAAATAAAAAATAGTGTTGATTACTTGTTCCCTCAAGAAGTGATACTTGATGGGTATATGCTTGGTCTTGGAGTGAAATACAAGATTCTTTGACACACTAATTGCACTAGTATTATCACAATGAATTGGAATCTGTGCAGTATATTTGACCTCCAAGTATGCAAGTGTCTGAATCATCCACGATACTTGGGTACAGCAAGTGGTAGTTTCAATGTATTCAGCTTCTGTAGTTGATAAGGAAATGGAACCTTGCTTCTTGCTCAACCATGCTATAAGAGAATCTCCTAAGAAGAATGCACCTCCACTTGTGTTTTTCCTTTCATCCATATAGTTAGCCCATTCAGCATCTGAATAGACTAATAATTGAAAATTTTGATTCCTATGATACCATAGGCCATAGTTCATTGTTCCTTTCAAGTATCTGAATATTCTTTTGACAGCTAGAAAATGACTCTGTATAGGTGCAGACTGATGCCTTCCTACCATTCCAACACCATGCATTATTTATGGACGACATGCTATGATGTACAACAGGCTGCCTATCATAGACCTATATGAACTATGATCAACATCAGGTGAGTCATCATCCTTTCTTAACGTGCATCCAGTGACCATAGGTGTGCTCATAGGTGTAGAATATTCCATTTGAAACCTTTTCAACATTTCTCTTAGATATTTCTCTTGAGAAAGAAATATTCCTTCATACCTATGAGTAATTTGTAGACCAAGAAAAAATGACATTTCCCCTATCATAGACATTTCAAATTTAGACTGCATGGAAGAAGCAAACCATTGTACGAATGAAGCATTATTACTTTCAAATATGATGTCATCTACATAGACCAACACAAAGAGAAAATCATTATCCTATGTTTTGATATATAGATTGTATTCAATTGTTCCTCTCTTGAACCCTTTGTCTTGAAGATACTAATCCAATCTGTAATACCATGCATGAGGAGCTTGTTTCAACCCATACAAGGCTTTCTTCAACTTGCAGACAAGGTCAAGATTATCTGACAGTTAGAAACCCTCTGGTTGTTCCATATAGACTTCTTCTTTTAGATATCCATTTATAAAATCTAACTTGAAATGCATTTGGTAGACTTTAAACTTCTTATGAAAAGCATAGGAAAGAAACATTCTCATAGATTATAATCTTTCTACAAGCGCAAATGTTTCATCAAAATCTATTCCTTCTATTTGAGCATACCCTTTGCAGACCAATCTAGCCTAATTTCTTACAATATCTCCTTGCTCATTCATCTTATTTTTGTAGACCCATTTGGATCCTATTACATTTTTGTTTGTTGGCCTAGGAACAATTTCCCAAGTATCATTATTTTCAATCTGATCCAGTTCCTCATTCATTTGTTTTAACCAATTTACATCCTTATTGGCTTCATTAAGGTTCTTGGGTTCCACCATGGATATGAAGGCTATATGTGATTGCTCAGTGTCTTTGATTATCCTTGTCCTGGTTTGTACACCTTTGTCTTTCTCACCAATTATCTGACTTGTAGGATGATTCTTTTGAGTAATTCTGGAGGAAGGATTTGATGTTGATTGTTGTCTTGACTCTTCTTGTCTGGGTGTCTCTTCTCCACCCAATTCATCATCTTCTTGTGAATCTGAGATTTTATGTTCTTCATTTTCATTATCCTCGTCATCTTCTTCATCTGACTTGGTGCTTATTCTCTATTGATCTTTTATAGGATCTTCTTCATCAATTTGAACATCAATAAAGTCTACTAATTTATGCATTATTTTTTTAAAACATCTATATCCTTTACTGTTCATTGCATATCCTAAGAACATAACTTTATCAGCTCTACCATCAAATTTTCCTAGATGATCAAAATTATTTTTGATGTAGCATTTACTTCCAAATACTTTGAAGTGCTTGATTGATGCAAGTCGACCAAACCACAGCCCATATGAAGTTTTATCACTGTTCGACCTTAGATGCACTTTGTTTAGAATATGAACAGTCGTTTGAATGGCCTCCACCCAGAAGGTTTGTGAAATTTCTCTTTCATTCATCATAACCCTTGCCATCTACTGAACTGATCTATTTTGGTGTTCTACAACTCCATTTTGTTGAGGAGTACCTGGAATAGTATATTCTCTTTTAATTCCGTGTCTATCACAGAATTCTTTGTTGGCACAGGGGAAAACCTAGGGTTCAATGCTACAACAATGCACCAACAAAACCCTAACTACCGACCCTTTCGGCAACACCTGCGAAGCAGATGAAGTCTCACCGGAGGTAGAGGCAGGGGTGGTTGCAAGACTCAAGTGTCTACAAACTTAGTTGGGACACATATATGTGATTATAACACTTAATAGAGAACTTACCACTGTTAGTTCATCATTATCTAACCAATATCTATTCCGCAGAGAAAATAGAGCATCGTAGCATTCACCTTGATCTAATGTGTATAAGCACTTAGCAAAGGAATTAGATCATATCTAACAGATTCAATCACTAAGTAAGGTCACAGATGTTAGGTCTAGCATCCAGATTCATCATAAGCACAAAGAATAAATAGATATATCTATCTATATCAAATCACTTTGCACATAACACATAAACACATCAAAACATTGCACAGAGCAGAATAACATAGTATTTACATGGTTCACCCCCACCCTGGGGTTACGTCCACCAACTATTCTTCTTTATTAGCTTCAATTAGTCGTATACATGCATAAGGCCTCAAAACCCTTGCTACGCATAAGACAGTATATCTACGCAGCTCGCTAGATCCTCCTTCCTTGTGTTACAACACAAATCCCTCCACCGTCTCTTACAATGACTTGCACTTGGCTCTGCAAGTCTCACATAGTATGCACAAAGCCTTACACTTCTTGATCACACAGATCCCACTCTTAGCACTTAGCCAACTTGCACAACACTTGCACACTATTCAAATACTTCTTACATTGCCTAGCCTTCTATTTATACATACAAAATAGGCCTAAATATGGGTAAACCCATGGGCCGACATCCCATTCCTGTTACATATTCCCAAATCCCAAAAAGGACCCAAAAATGGGTCGAGATCCCGCGATCTCTGCTTTGTCTTGCGCTTCATCTTTGATAGGCTATCGAAGTCCCAAAATAGGTCAAATTGACCAAGGATCTCCCAAAACTTGGTCAAGGGCCAACAGTCCCCCAACACTCACCTGTGACTCATCCCAAGTCACTCTGGTCTAACTAGTTCTACTTTGAATGCCTTAAGCTTGGCTCAAGATAATTCAACTTTCTATTATGCTATGGCTTCCTTTTCAGTGAACTCGTGGATGACTGCATCATTGATAGGTCCCTCTAGACGTTGTTATGTTGTAGTGACAACCTGCTCTAACTCTTCTCCTTGTCCTTCTACCTCTGTAAACAACTGATAGGCCTTATCTTTCACAGGTTGTATTTTCTTAGTTATCTCCATAAATATGCTCTAGATAGTATGTATTTTCTACTTTGCAGTGCGTTTCTCTTGGGAGATATTCATTCTTTCCACAACTGACAGGGACTTCAACTGTGCCTATATCTTTTCAGCTTGGTACTTCGCCTCTTGGAGCTACGACTCTAGTGTTCTTAATTCTAGACTCTCAGCGAGTCGCTCATATGTTAGGGCACTACGATCAATGAGTTTCTTACATTCTAGGGTAATATCCTTGAATCGTTCAACTATGCTCCTGGCAGTTGCTTC
>JZKD02S1767362.1:71555-81889 GCA_000966675.3 Picea glauca
CAAACGACTCGGTGTTCTCCCTCCTGAATTTAACTTCTAAAAGACGATTTCAATCTCTGTCTCCCTTTGAGCACTTCAAAGGTGTTATCCTTCCTGAGCTTTCACTTGTAAACTCAAGCTCCCCAAAAGGATCCCTGCTCGCACTCCTTGTGGCAAACCCTCAAATAGCCTCTGGTTATTTGAGTCTCCGACCCTGTGCACTCTTTGCAACCGTGGTCCTCTCAATCTTCCCCTTAGTTGATTAAGTTCTAAGGCTCCAACCAACCTGTGCACACCTTACATGGCTCTGTGCTTCACCTGCACTTCAGCTGGTATGAGAACAATGCTATCTTTCCTGAGCTTTCTGAGATGAAACTCAAACCCTCGTCAACGCACACCTTGTGGACGTTCACTGCACTCCTTGTAGGAATTCTCAGGAAGAGAAACAATTGAAACTCATTCTTATCCTCTCTCAGACTTCATACATTCACCATGAAATCATACACATAATGCAGCATTGAAACAAATGCATAACAGATAAACAAATCAATTGTAAACATACCATTCAACAAATGTCAACAGTAAGCATCATAACACCATGAAATTTGAGTCAAAGATTCATATATTAACTCAAGTGCTCCTATACATGGGTTCTTCTCTACATCTCTCTGGTACAACTCTACATCTTATGAATTCTGAATGATCATCCCCAAAATTACAATGATACAAGGGTGAGGGTGTCTATATCCATTTTCCCTCCTGCGCTTCTAAATTGTCTAATCTATTAAATTAAGTCTACCTACTTGCATTCATTACGCATAAATGCCTTTACATACTATAGATGAGAGCAATGCTCAAGATCTGTTTACAACATCTATACATAAGTGTAAGTATGCTTCCCTTAACTATTACATTAATGTCCATTCATTAATCTCAAAACACTTCAAAATGTGCACTGGTGCTTTTCCAGCTGTCTCCCGCTTTTACGTTGCTTGCTTGGCTGGATGCTTACGATGCTCCTGCATCATACTCCCTCGCTTGAAAATTTTCATGAACTCCTTTTCATGAGCTCTTGCACGGTCTGTCCATGCCTATTAATTTCTGCTTCATCCTCCCAACTGGCATCTTCAAGTGGATGTCCCTTCCATTTAACCAAGTATTCAAAATACTCTTTCCTCCTGGTCTTTTTGCTAATCCTTTTGTCAATTATGCCTTCCATCTGTGGCTTGTCAGCTATAGGAATTTGTTTTGTCCATTGAATTTCTTTCTGTTCCTCCTCTGCTCCTGCTTCTTCATCTCTATAAGGATACAAATCCACAACATTGAATATCGGTGAGATTTCGACCCCATCGGGTAATTCAATCTCATATGCGTTTTCCCCAAATTTCCTTATGACCTTGCACGGTCCAATATTTTTCATCTTCAGCTTATTATACGTTCCCCTTGGGAACCTCTCCTTCCTCAGGTGTGCAAGAATCAGATCACCAACTTCAAATTGAAATTCTCACTTGTGTTGATCTGCTCTTCACTTGTATTATTGACTTGAACTCTGCAATCGCTCCTTAATTTGGCTGTGAAGCTCCTCCATTCCTTCTACAAAGTCCTATGCACTAGCACTCCTGAATTCATTTTGTTCTGAATCATTCAATTCAGAAACTCCCCTTGGTTGCATTCCATATACAATCTGGAATGTACTCTGCCCTATGCTTCTATTGAGTGAATAATTGTAAGCGAATTCCGCCTGTGGCAGAATGTGATCCCATTGACTGTGATGTTCAGTCACTAAGCTTCTTACCAAATCTCCCAAGCTCATGTTCACAAACTTTGTCTTTCCATCCGTTTGAGGATGATATGCAGAGATAAAAGACAAACTTGTCCCCAAATTCTTCCATAAGGTCCTCCAGAAATTCCCTACGAACTTGGTATCTCGATCAGAAATGATACTCTTTGGCAAGCCGTGAAGTCTGATGACTTCCTTGAAAAACAAGTTCGCAATATGAGTTGTGTCACTGGTTTTTTGGCATGGTATGAAATGTGCCATTTTTTTTAAATCTGTCGACTACCACAAAGATCAAATCATATCCTCTCTGTATCCTTGTTAGTCCCAATACAAAATCCATGCTCTCTGCATCCCATGGCCTTTCAGGTATGGGAAATGGTTGGTATAACGCTATGTTCTGCCTTTTTCCTTTCGTGTGCTGACAAATTCTACACCTGTCCACAAATTTCTTAACATTTTTCCTCATCCCTGGCCAAAAATATGAGCCATTCAACTTTGAGAACGTCTTTTCATGACCGAAATGTCTGGCCAATCCTCCACTGTGTTTTTCCTTCAGCAGATTCTTCCTCATGGAGCATTTCAGAATACATAGTTGATTTCCCTTGAACAATAATCCATCCTAGATCATGTATTCATTCCATTGGCTTCTGTCCCTAAGAATTGGATTCTCATATGATTCATATGCCTCTTTAAAATCTAGGTCATCCCAATACATTTCTTTGAGGTTATCAAAACCCAAAGTCTTGACTCTGAATTCCTGCATAAGAAAAAAAATTATTCTCAAAGCATCAACCACTTTTTTAGCAGTTCCAAAAATATGCTTAATCACAAAAGTAAAATTCTGCATGAATTCAACCCATTTAGGATTTTTTTGGTTCAACTTCTCCTGTCGAGTCACAAATTGCAAAGCATGATTATCGTTGTATAAAACAAACTCCTTGGGAACCAAATAGTGTCTCCATTTCTTCAATGCTTGTATGGCGACATAGAATTCCTTGTCATACGTGGAGTACTTAACCTTCGCTTCATTCTGTTTTTCACTGAAGTACGTGACCGGCCTATTGTCTTGGCTCAAGACCACTCCAATTTCAAAAACACTCATGTCACACCTAACCTGGAATGTCTTGCTAAAATATGACAAAACCATAATTGGTTGTTCAGTGATCTTCTTCTTCAACAAATTGAAACTCTTCTCTACTTCCTCCATCCAATGAAAAGATTTATGTCTCTTCTTCACCGTATCCATCATCGGTGAGCTAATTCCACTGAATTTTCGGATGAATTTCATGTAGAAGCTAGCCAAACCATGGAAGCTTCCAACTTCAAACATGCTCTTTGGCGATGGCCAATTCTTAATCACCTTTATATTTTCCGGATCCATTTTTAATTCATTTGCAGAGATAACAAAAACCAAATAAATGAGTTATGTCCTCTTAAATGATGATTTCTTCATATTAATCAACAATTTCTCTTGCTATAATCTTCTCATTACTGCAACTAAATGCTTTAAGTGTTCTGCTTCTGTCTTGCTGAAAATTAATATATCATCAAGATATACAATGATGAATTTCCCAATGAAATCCTTCAGGACTTCGTTCATCAACCTCATGAAAGTACTGGGTGCATTCGTTAAGCCAAATGGCATGACAAGACATTCATACAACCCCTCATTCATCTTGAATGTTGTCTTCCATTCATCACCTTCTCTCATTCGAATTTGATGATATCCGCTTTTCAAATCAATCTTTGAAAAACATCTTGCTCCACTCAAGCAATCCATCAAGTTGTCCATCCTTGGCAATGGAAATCTATAACTGATGGTAATCTTATTGATTTCCCTTGATTATTTACACATTCTCCAGCCTCTGTCTTTCTTTGGGATGACCACTATCAGAGCAGCGCATCGATTCAAGCTTTCTCGAATCAATCCTTTGTCCATTAAGTTCTGGACCTGTCTCTTAACTTCTTCATTTTCATGTGGCTTCAACCTATACGTTTCTTTGTTCGGTAAGTTGGCTCCAGGTATAAGATCGATATGATGACTTATACTCCTGATAGGTGGCAATGAACAAGGTAGTTCGTCTACTACTATATCAGCAAACTCTCCCAGCAACTCTTGGATTTCTTCTGGTAAATCATCTATCCTCGTATTGGTCAAAACAATTTTGGGCTTCCTGACCACAATAAATTGTGTGTCTTCCTTCTTCCTAACCTCATTAAGAAGTTCCTTCCCACTCATGAGAAGTATAGTGTTGCTCATTTCTATTTTCACCTTTTTATCCTTAATTGGCAGCAACATGTGAGTCCTACCATTTTTCTCCAAGGTGTATGTGTTCTTTCTCCCATCATGAACTATGTTTCTGTCATATTGCCATGGTCTACCCAGCAATAGATGACAAACATCCATGGGAATGACATCACATAATATTTCATCTTTATATCCTCCTATTTTAAATTCAACTAAACATTGTTTAGTGACATTTACCTGATGTCCTTTTTATAGCCACGAAACCCTGTAGGGGCTTGGATGTACAATAGTCTCCAGCTCCAGCTTTTCTACCATCTCTATAGATACGAGATTTTATGTTCTACCACTATCCACTATGACTTTGCATAACCTATCCTTAGTTTTGCAAGCAGTCCAAAATAGACTATTTCTTTGGGCTGGGTTCTCTGCCTCCTTCTCTGGCTTCAAGAGAACTTTCCTCATCATCAAATATCTTCCACCCTTAGCGTCTTCTGCCTCAACATTCCATCCTTGAGCTTCGGCAATGTGAGATTCACCACCATATTTCTTCTTATCTGGACACTCATAGGATTTATGTTCGATTTTTCCATAGACGAAGCATTTCACTTCACCTCCTATGTCTCTTCCTCTTCCTCTGGCTCGAGGCAAAGTATTTCTATCAGCATATTGCCTTCCCTATGAGCTTCCTCCTCTCTCAGGTTGAGTTTGAGGTTTCTTTCCCTCTTATTTAGGTCTCTGAGTTCTGTCTTGGGAAATTGTTTTTTCTCTAGCTTGACTTCTACCTCGGCCTCTTTGACCTTGCTTCCAGCTCAGCTTCTCTTTATCTTTCAGAGCTATATGATAAGCATCTTCTACATTTTGAATGGTCATCATGCTCATCTCATCTTGAATGTCATATCGCAGACCATCCATGTACCTAGCAACCTTTTCATGATCGCTTTCTCGTTGACCTTCTCTGATGTTTATCCTGTAGAACTCTTCAATGTATTCTTTTACTGACATCAGATTCTGTCTCAAATTCTACATCCTCTGAAACAGAGTGATTTGATAATCCCTGGGTATAAATTTGGCTTTCATCTTTGCAGCCATTCTATCCCAGCTTTTGATTTTCTTCTTTCCCTTGTAGCGTCTATCATCCTACAGTTCATCCCACCATAGTGTTGCATGCCCTTTAAGTCTAGTAACAGCATGTTAGACTTTCTTATCTTCCTCGACATCCTCATAGTCGAAGTATTTGTCTAGATCTCTAATCCAGTCTAGAAGTTCTTCAACATCCAAGTTTCCTTTGTACACTGGAATGTCCATTTTTTCTCTGGCACCTATCCTTGCAACAACCCTGAATAGGCATTCATCTGCAGCATCTTCATCTGCAACTTCTTCTCCTTCATTTCTAGCTTCATTTTCACTTTCATCCTCAGTGATATCCCCAGCCTCGACTGTGTGCCTCTATGTTGTCCCCATAGCATCAAGTCTGGCACGTAACTCACACATTTCTCTTTCCACTGTTGGATCGAGCATTGTCCTATCTCTTCTTCTTGGCGGCATGGCTGAAAATTTTTCTCTTTTCTCTCTGCTACAGAAAGAAAATAATTTTTTTTGTGCTCTGATACCACTTTGACGCAGACCCCTTGCCCTCGGGATGAGATCCGCGCAAGATCATCACTAAAACCATGCCAAGGGTTAATCAAACCCTTTGTTTAAGCCACAAAGGACTTCGGGTTTCAATATTTGGAGAGTCCCAATGTATTTCCACAGCTCTTGGCAAATGCTGAAATGTGAAACGTCAACGAAGATTGACTCCTTCAATGCGTCTCACACACACCCACTAATTTCGACTTTCGGGACTTTGAACGAACATCCAACAGTCATTCATCTTCCCTTATGATTCCCCGAACTCTAAAATGTTGGTATGCCAAAATGGGTTCAACGTCCCATGGAATGCGAGATCGATGGCCTTTCGGGATTTTCGTCGAAGCTTGAACCCTCCTTTGACTTTCGTCGCATGTATCCTCTGACTGATACTTGGGACCCACCTTTCGGTGTTTCTCTCTTCACGATTTCGGGAGTTGTGTTGACAATGCAACTCCACTTCTTGAGTCCTGAAACCCCGAAACCCGATTGGTACCCAATGGCTATTGTCTCTCAACCTTTTCGGGAATTTTTTCTTTCCCTCTTCGGGATTTCATGAACCGGGAGTTTGAAACTCTCAATTCCAAAGTTGTTGCCTCCTCTACTTCCCGAACTCCAGAAAATTGAAATGCCAAAATCCCACACCAAAGGCACACCGCGTTTTGCGACTTCGGGATTTTCAATGCAAAGAGTCACGGTTCCCTGTCATCGGAATTTTTGGTATGTCGAACCCCGAATTACCAAAATTCTGAAATTCCACACCTAATAATCCTTTTCGTGATCTGGGAATTTGCGTGACCAAGGATTTTTGCCTGCACTCCAAACTTGTGAATCCCGAATCCACGAAATGATCTTATGGCTCAACAAACCACGATCAATGGTCCATGTTGATTCTTGATGTTAGGGTGGTGGATTCACCCAACTCCTAACCACCTTATAGCTCCTCTAGATCCTACGGTCCTCGCGACTTCGTGAGTTCTCCACGGAGAATTCTGACCACCAGATGCACTCTTCAATGACCCATGTCCAAAGGACTCGGTGTTCTTCCTCCTGAACTTAACTTTAGGAGATGATTTCATTCTCCGTCTCCCTTTGTGCACTTCAAAGGTGTTATCCTTCCTGATATTTCACTTGTAAACTCAAGCTCCCCAAAAGGATCCCTGCTCACACTCCTTGCGGAAAACCCTCAAATAACCTCTGGTTATTTGAGTCTTCGACCTTGTGCACTCTTTGCAAAAGTGGTCCTCTCAATATTCCCCTTAGTTGATAAGTTCTAAGGCTCCAACCATCCTGCACACACCTTGCACGGCTCTATGCTTCACCTGCACTTCAGCTGGTATGAGAACAACAGTATCTCTCCTAAGATTTCTGAGAAGAAACTCAGACCCTCATCAACACACACCTTGCGGATGTTCACTGCACTCCTTGCAGAAATTCTCAGGAAGAGAAACAATTGAAACTCATTCTTCTCCTCTCTCAGAATTCATACATTCACTATGAAATCATACACACAATGCAACATTGAAACAAATAGATAACAGAGAAACAAATCAACTATAAACATACCATTCAACAAATGTCAATAGTAAGCATCATAACACCATGAAATTTGAGTCAAAGCTTCATATATTAACTCAAGTGCTCCTGTACATGGGTTCTTCTCTATAGCTCTCTGCTACAGCACTACAGCTTATGAATTCTGAATGATCATCCCCAAAATTACAATGATACAAGGGTGAGGGTGTCTATATCCATTTTCCCTCCTGCACTTCTAAACTATCTAATATATTAAATTAAATCTACCTACTTTCATTCATTACGCATAAATTCCTTTACATACTACAGATGAGAGCAATGCTCAAGATATGTTTACAACATCTAGACATAAGTGTAAGTACGCTTCCCTTAACTATTACATTAATGTCCATTCATTAATCTCAAAACACTTCAAAATGTGCGCTGGTGATTTTCCATTTGTCTCCCGCTTTTACGTTGATTGCTTGGTTGGCTTCTTACGATGCTCCTGCATCAATTCTCTTGATTCAAAGATCATTTTCCTAGTCTTTAGATGGATGATAATCTGATTATCAAATTCTCAATCTAGTCCCAACAATAATGGATAGGGTGTAGTGTTATCCACTATGTCAATCACTTCAAAGTCTACCACAGTGAAGACACCATCTAAATCCAATGGTATTCCCTTCAATATACCAATTGGTATCACCCTATTTTGGTTTTCTAACTTCAACTGGATAGGTTAATATCCCAGTGTAGGTTCCCCCATGGCTTCCCATGTATTCTTAGGAAAACCATTTACTTCAAACCCTAAGTCTAATATGATATCACCCATGTTAAAATCTTAAATGTTTTCATTCAATCTAAACTCCCTAATTATTCTTCTCTTCTTATGGACCTGATTGACTGTATTTTTTTCTAATTTCATCTCTTCTCCAGAATTGCACTTCTCTAACAAACTCTATAATACTTGTAAATAATTTTTATCATTCAAAAATTTCACACAAGACCCCAAAAAGTTTCACAAATTACTTACTTGTTATGATGGTTGATCTTTGTTGTTCTGATTAAATAGGTGAGGCATGGCATACACTGGTACATCATCTCCTGGATTTGTACCTAAAGTAGACGCAATATTATCCTTATAAATCTCTTGTCTAGCCTCCTTGAATGTCTCATTTTCCTTGCACGCATCAAAATTATGTTGAGGTGTTGTGTTCTTTCTGACCCACTGGTGTTGGTCTTGATCATTCTTTTTTTCATCTGCTCCTTTATTATCTCCACCTCTAGTAACTATATTGATCTTCTTCCCATCCTCTTCTCTAGTTTCCACAGAAATCCATAGAACATTCTGATATTTCTAATTCCTATTTTTCTATATATTTGTCAATAGTGTTGGACATTCTTTTGTATCATGATATGTTGCGTGACAATACATACCTTTCGCGGGTGGTTGTGGACAATCTCTTGCGTAATGTCTAGGTTTCTGAAAATTGTGACATGTTACTAGTTCTCTACCTCCTCCAAATCCTCTTCCTCCATGGCCTCCTCCTTTGAATTATCCTTTGTTACCTTGATTATCTATGCGCGGTGTATTATACTATGGTGCTTGATTATACTACGGTTGTGCATTATTATACTGTGGTGGCGCTGAAAACTTCTGTGTGTTATTATATTGTGGTTGTGTTGAAAATTGTTGCGTGTTATTATACTATGGTTGTGATGTAAACTATTGTGCAGGTTTTCCTGTCATTAGTTCATCCTACACCCTATAAGTATATGATCTCCTCTCCTTCATTATTTCCAAAGTTCTACAATCATTGTCTTCATGCCCTACAGACTTACAGAAGTTGTAGAATGTACTCTTGGGTATTGTTTGATATGTTTGCATCATGGGACAATGATAAGGATCATGTCCATGTGTTCTAAATATTTCACACCATGGCCTTCCCATGGGTAAAGGATTTGGAATTCCTGCTCCCAAGTAATGTGCAAAGTTTGGGCACTCATTCTTAAGATGTCCTTATCTTCTACATAATGTACACCAGACAGCTTCTCTCTTCTCCTTTCATTTATTCTGATTCAACTGAAATGTCAAATTCTTCATATCTTCTCTTAGCTCTTCCACAACTAGATATGTATGCTTATATTGATTTTCCTCTAATTGCAAGGTTTCTTGCAGAGCCTCGACCTAACTCTGGAACTTTTGTTGCCTCAATGGATACTTCAAATGTGGAAATAAAGAGTTAACAAATAAGTGTCTATGTTTCATATATGTGATAGGGTACTCCAACTTACCTTTCAACCTCTTGAACTTATGATCAATCTCCCACATTGATCTCTATCATCTCATCCATGAACTGATCCTATGAACTTGGTCATTGATACTCATTGATTAATGCCTTCTTCACATCTGCAATATTTGTAGGTGCTCCTTGTGAACTATTTAATGTGAGGCCCATATACCAATCCAATGCATGGTATCTGAATGCGATTGCCAACTATGCCACTTTTGTATCTTCATATGTGATCTTATTATCTTCCCAAATATTATCACAAATAAACAAATTCTTGTATGGGTCCTCCGACCCTTCTCTACGGAAATCTGGTAATCGAATAGTTGGATCTACTCCTGCCATTGTAATTTTTTTTGTACTACCATCTCCACGTGGTGTAAATAATTGACTGATACAAGATGAATTTGTACTTCCACTTGAATTTCCATTGGACCCACATCCTACTAAAATTCTTCTACCCCTAATTGTGGGTTTTCTAAATGATTCTTCTTCTTAATATGTCTTAGTCGCACATGGGGTTGTGGGTTCCACACTAGTTCTGATATGGAATGGAGAGCCTTCTTCTACATCGAACACTTGACCTCTAGTTTTCATCTTATAGGTGGTGTGTGATATTTCCTCAATATGCCCCCATCACACGGAGATCCTCTACCTCTTCCTCATCACTGTTCAAACCCTTTGGCTCAACTCCTGCCCTCTTTTTCCTATTGATCTTATACTAGTATGGTCTTTTGTTGTGCGTCACTCCCGCTCTGTCCAATATCTCCTTAGTTTGTTTGTTAAGAACCAAACATCAATATAGCATAGAAAAACCTCAAGAAAAGTACTCAACGCCTTGAAAAAGAGATAATATCAGATAATAAGCCTCTTCGAGGGGGCAACCTCC
>JZKD02S1767362.1:92364-107787 GCA_000966675.3 Picea glauca
TGCAGGTGAAGCACAGAGCCATGTAAGGTGTGCACAGGTTGGTTGGAGCCTTAGAACTTAATCAACTAAGGGGAAGATTGAGAGGACCACGGTTGCAAAGAGTGCACAGGGTCGGCGACTCAAATAACCAGAGGCTATTTGAGGGTTTGCCACAAGGAGTGCGAGCAGGGAGCCTTTTGGGGAGCTTGAGTTTACAAGGTAAAGCTCAGGAAGGATAACAGCGTTGAAGTGCTCAAAGGGAGACAGAGATTGAAATCGTCTTTTAGAAGTTAAATTCAGGAGGGAGAACACCGAGTCGTTTGGACACGGGTCATTGAAGAGTGCATCTGGTGGTCAGAATTCTCCGTGGAGAAATCGCGAAGTCATGAGGACCGTAGGATCCAGAGGAGTTGTAAGGTGGTTAGGAGTTGGGTGAATTCGCCACCCTGACATCAAGAATAAATGTGGACCATTGATCGTGGTCTATAGAGCCATAAGATCATTTCGGGGATTCGGGATTCACAAGTTTGGAGTGCAGGACAAAATCCTTGGTCACACAAATTCCCGGATCATAAAAAGGATTATCAGGTGTGGAATTTCAGAATTTTGGTAATTCGGGGTTCGGCATACCAGAAATTCTGATGACAAGGAATCGAGACTCTTTGCGTTGAAAATATTGAAGTCACGAAACACAGTGTGCCTTTGGTGTGGGATTTCGACATTTCGGTTTTCTGGAGTTCAGGAAGTAGAGGAGGCAGTGACTTTGGAATCGAGAGTTTCAAACTCCCGGTTCGTGAAATCCCAAAGAGGGAAAGGAAAAATTCTCGAAAAGGTTGAGGGACAATAGCCGTTGGGTACCAATCGGGTTTCGGGACTCAAGAAGTGGAGTTGCATCATCAACACAAATCCTGAAATCACGAAGAAAGAAATGCCGAAAGGTGGGTCCCAAGTATCAATCAAAGGATACGTGTGACAAAAGTCAAAGGAGGGGTCAAGCTTCGGCGAAAATCCCAAAATGCCATCGATCTGGCATTCCATGGGACGTTGAACCCATTTTGGCATACCGACATTTCAGAGTTTGGGGAATCATAAGGGAAGAGGAACGAATGTTGGTTGTTCACTTAAAGTCCCAAAAGACGAAATTAGTGGGCATGTGTGTGGCACATTGAAGGAGTCAACCTTCATTGACGTTTCGCATTTCGGCATTTGCCAAGAGATGTGGAAATACATCAGGACTCTCCATCTCTCGAAACCCAAAGTCCTTTGTGGCTTAAACAAAGGGTTTGATTAACCCTTGGCATAGTTTTAGTGACGATCCTACGTGGATCTCGACCCGAGGGCAGGGGGTCTACGTCAAGAATACATAGTCATTGCACCATTGGATCCTTCATAAGGATGAATATATGTTTAACCTGCGACAAGAAATTTCATTATAGAAGACATAAACCAGTGGTATAAAACTACCATGCAAGAGGAAGATTATGTTAACCCAACAACATATGTAATGATTATTTGGAGAAGCATTAGTTCCTGTGCTTCAGATTCTGAGACAAGAATGGAGAATTGGTAGCAACAGTTGTATGAGTTATCTACCAGAAGATGCGCAAGAATGACACTCACAATAAGATGGGTTGGCACAGAGGTAAGAGAACCTCCTACTTCTTATGGTCAGAATGATTTAGAAGAATTTTTAAAAAAGTTTGAATTAGAAGTTTTTGAAAGTCAGAGGTTACCAGTTTTGGATATTTCTTTGAAATCTACACCTACACGTTGGTGGGGTAATCATAAGGAGAATATCAACAACTAGTATCAATGCAAGAGGTTACTGCGCATTAGATTTGGCACATAACAAGAGAGTAGATAGGTGGAGAAATATGATGGAATAGGACAACCCAAAGAACATGTAGACATATATATACCCCAATGGATATTGGTACCACTAGAGGAGTGGCCACATCACTTTATTCATACATTGGAAGGAATCCCAAGGAATTGTTACATAGAATTGGAACTGTGTAGAGAAACTGCAAATTGGGAGGAGATAGAACAAAACTTTGTTATTACATTTGCATTTGAACATGAGAATCCATAAATAGATAAAAAACCGAAGTTGGTAAGAGATATGATCTTTGAAGAAACATAATTTGAATTTGTAACAGTTTATCGAAACTAGAAGAGACAGACAGTCAGATGATTGCTACACTGATATCACGTCACAGAAGATGATCAAACAGAGGAAAACCCACACGATATCAAGATTACATAAGTTGAAGGGGAAAGAGAAGTGGAAGGTCCAAAGGTAGATTCAATTTTTTTTTCTACACCACCGAAGATAAAGAAGGTAAATATTGGAACAACAAAAAATCCAAAGATTGCAAGTATTGGAGATTATTAGGACAACTAGACAGTGGAAATAATAACATAGTTACTGCATGAGTTTAATGACCTATTTCTAGCAAAACTTTTAGATATGAAAGGGGCAGGAGGAGAACTTGGAGAAATAAATATCCTTGTGAAGCTAGATGCCAGACCAATGAGATAGAGACCTTATAGATTGAATCCAGTATATGAGCAGAAAGTAAAGGCAAGTATTGACAAAATGTTAGAGGCTGGTGTAATAGAACATGTGGAATAATTTGAGTGGATTATCCCTATGGTAGTGCATGAGAAGAAGCATGGGGGAATGAGGATCTGTGTAGACTTGAGGAAATTGAATGATGCTTGTCTGCATGATCCCTTTCCTACTGCATTTACAGGTGAAGTTTTGGAGAATGTAGGAGGACAAGAATCATATTCATTTACTGATGGATTTTCAGGATATCACCAGAGGATAAACATAAGAATAAATTTTCTACATAATGGGGGTAATATCAGTACACAATAATGCCTTTTGGGTTGAATAATTCACTTGCTATTTTTTCAAGAGTAGTAATAGCTCCATTTAAATATTTTATTCATAAATGTTTGGAAGTTTATTTGGATGATTAGACAATATTTTATTTATTAAAGGATCATGTTGAAGTATTAAGATTGATGTTAGACAAGTGTAGACAATGTCAAATTTCATTGAATATTAATAAATGCATTTTCAATGCACCATTTGGTATTCTATTAGGGCATGTGGTGTGTAAACAGGGTCTGTTGGTAGATCCTACAAAGATTGTTGTCATAGTTAACTTACCACCAACTAAGTCAGTGTGCCAATTAAAAAGTACACTTGGTCATACAAGATACTATAGGAAGGCCATAAGGGGATATGCATAGATTACTGTGTCTATGGAGAAATTGTTGAAAAAGGACATTATTTATCAGTGGAATGATGACTACCAATAGAGTTTGGACATCTTGAAGGAGAAAATGGTGACAACACCAATTTTGGTGTTTCTAGATTGGTCAAAGGAATTTCATGTGCATGTAGATGCATCTGTAATAACACTTGGAGCAATGTTGACACAACCAGGAGAAGGTGATATAGATCACCCCATAGAATTTGAGAGCAAGAAGCTTTCAGACTCATAAAAAAATTACAATACAACATAAAGAGAAGGGTTGGCTATGGTGTATGCATTGCATAAGTTCAGACATTATTTGTTAGGCCAACATTTTAATATGTTTATAGATCACTGTGCTCTTAGATATTTGGTCAACAAGCTAATGTTAGGGGGAAGAATATGTAGATGGTTGTTGTTATTTCAAGTGTTTTATTTTGAAGTAGTTGTGAAACTTGGAAGACTGAATGCAGGGCTAGATCATCTGTCTAGGATAAATAATGGAGAAGAACCAACCAACTTGGGGGGAAAATTACCATATGCACAACTCTTTTCAGTACAAATTGCTGATGAATATTTTGCTGACATTATTGAATTTTTGAGTACAATATTTTCCCCAATGGAATATAATACTACGCAAAAGAAAAATCTGGTTGTCAGAGCTGCAGACTACTACATGGTTGTAGGAAACTTGTACAAACTTGGTGAAGAGAACATTTTGAGGATATGTGTCATGGAAAATGAATGTCCCATTATCTTAGAAAAATCACATGAAGGAATAGATGTAGGACACTACACAGGAAAGGCTACCGCGCATAAGATATTGCGCACAAGATTATGGTGGCCAACTGTTCACAAGGATGAAAAGGAGTTTTTCCAGAACTATAATGTCTGTCAGAGGGTTGGAAATCCATCCAGGAGGGATGAGATTCCATTGAGACCTCAAGTAAATTTGAAAGTGTTTGATAAATGGGTAGTATATTTTGTAGGACCAAATAATCCACCAACTAGAAGATCAAGAGCAAGGTATATAATTACAACAACATAATAATCAACCAGATGGGCTAAAGCAACAACAATGAAGGATTGCAGTGTAGAGACTGAAACACACTTCTTATTTGAACATGTAGTCACAATATTTGGATTCCCTAAAATTCTGATGAGTGATCATGGGTCTCATTTGATCAATAGTAATATCGAGGCAATGCATGTAGAATTTGAGATACATCATCAGAAGAGAACTCCATACCATCCTCAAGATAATGGAATAGTGGAAACATTTAATAATATATTACATAATTCCTTAACCAAGATTTGCAATGTAAACATGGATGATTAGGACTTAAAGATACCAGCAGTGTTATGGGCTGATAGAACTACATGCAAGAAGCTAACAGGGCATACACCTTTTAGATTGGTGTATGGACATCAAGCATTAGTCTGTTTAGAGTATTTGATACATAGTATATGCATTTTAGCCATTAAAAACATGACAAAAAGATACACAACTCAAGAAATATTGGCTCAACTCATGGAATTAGAAGAAGACATGATTGTAGCTAGTTTTCATCCAAAATTATAGAAATCAAAAGATAAATCTTGGCATGAAAAACATATTAAGAAGAATAAATTCAAGGAAGGAGATCTAGTTCTCCTCTATGACAATAAATATTTGCAGCACCTAGGGAAGTTCAGGATGCATTGGCTAGGGCCATATGAGATAAAGTTTGGCACAGATGGAGGGGCTGTGCAGTTGCAAGACTTAGCAGACAAAGAGATTCAAGGATTGGTGAATGGTAGTCGACTGAAAATGTACATGGACAGTCAACATACTAACCCTCAGTAGATCCCGCACAGAAAATTAGAGTTGTACATAGTGTATATAGTAGGATCTAAAAGAAGAAAAAGAAAAGAAAAAAATGAGTAAAAGAAGAAAAGGAAGAAAAAAGTTGAAAAATGAGAAAAAGACAAAAAACGATAAGTAGATGGATAAGTGGTAAACATACAATTGGAAGATACAACACACAACATATTGATGCGACATAATTAAAGATATTGCACTTTGGACAGAATTGACAGAATGAAAACACAATGTAATGAGAAAATAAAGCAGTTAGAAAAAGAAACATCATGTTGGCATGTTTATAGGAAGAGTGTGCTTGTAATTGATGGAAAACATAAAAGAGAATATGGGACCCTTCAACCCATCTTGCAAGAGAAGGGTCAAGGTCGAAACCTTTGAATACTTAGAAAATATTCTAAGTCGGAAGAGATCATAAGATCACGAGGAGGAGAGATAGTGGCCGTCGGATCGAGCACTATGAAAAATATGGATCATTGGATCAGAGTCCAGACAGGAGGAACGAGTGCGCAGAGAAGGAGAATAGATCTCAGGAGTCTATCATAATAGATCGAAGTTCCGAGGTCTATCAGAACTATCCATCATCGAGGGGGACATGTGGAAGTAGATCCGAGAGTTCGAAGATTCGCACTTTGAAAGATTTGCAAGGAGAAGAGTGGAGACTCGCGAAGTTCAAAATCGTGAAGGAAATCCTAGCCATTGGTGCTGGGAAGGACACATGGCGAGAGATCAATGTTTCACTGATTTACAAATCATGAAATACAAAGGAAGAAGTGAATGCATGAGACATGAACTCGAAAAGTCTGAGTTCACGAATTGATCTCAACCGTTGGATCACAGAGAGATCTGGGCCATTGATTTGACGCAAGTGCAAATTTGGGAATCAAAGAAAGGAGGTGCCCTAACCTCCGACATCATGATTCATGAAGTCTTGAAGTGTGAAGAAGAGATCTGGACCATCGATCGAGGAATTTTATAATCCATTGATATGGCATGATGAAATTCAGAGTTCGGGAGCTCAGAATTTGAAGAATGGAGGAGAGCTAACCCAAAAGATCGCTAAACGTGAAGTCACGTAGTGCCTTTTTGGATAGCATGTGGTCATAGCCTGTGGACATGTGAAGAGGAACTTACACCCGGTGCTAGTTCACGCAGGTGAATTTCATAAGGAGATTCTTCACAAGGAACTCCTGTAACTGTCATAAGAGACCTCCTCTAACTGTCATAAGAGACCTCCTCTAACTGTCAGATGAACTGTAACTGTAACAGAGAAGAGGAAGGGTCACACTGGAAAAGAAGCCAAGAATCTTAGGATAACTACCACTGATGACGAACAAACTATGGATAACTGCCAGAGAAGGTGAATAGTTGTGTGGATGATGTGGTAGAGGTCTTGGTGTGATAAAAACGCAGAACATAGAAGAGAGGAAGTGCTTTTTGGTAGTTGTTCATGCGGGTATAAGGAGGTTGTGTGTAGGATTTGAAGTGGATAGTGGAGGCGCAACACATAGCATACAGAAGCAACATAGAGCATAAAACACAGAAAGATGAAAAAGTGGATAAGTGCATAGAATCTAAAGAAGGCAGAAAAGATTCTGAGCTGCAATAGATCAGATTAGAGACAGATCAAGTAAGTAAGTTTTTGTAAGATTAAATCAGGGTGGTAGGGTGGTGTTAGGGAGTATTGTAGTCCTCTAAATTCTAGTTGGTGCTAGAAGATATTCTGGGGGTTGGTGCTAGAGAAACCTGGGAGTTGGTACTTCCATCTAGTTGGTGCTCTTTGCAAGTTGTAGCTTGCTATCAGAGGTTTTAGCCTCATATTTGAGTTGGTGCTCAAAGACTGTGATGTACATGAAAGTTAGATCTTGATTGACATCCTAAGAAGAAGAGGTTTTCTCCCTTTATGGGTTTCCTCAGAAAAACCAGTGTCTCTGTGTATTCTGTGTGATTGATCAAATATGGTATATATATGCATGTTAATATATCAACAACACATTAAATAATAATATAGAAAGATTCATAAAATAACTTGAAAATTTTCAAGATTATATATAAATAATTGATTCACCCCCCCCTCTCAGTTATTTTTCCAACAATTGGTATCACAGCCGGTTCCTTTGATCAAATGTAGATCCATAAGCTTGATCATGACTAGTCATGAAGGAATTTCAACTAATAGAGTCCCTCTATTTGATGGAACAAACTTTTCCTTCTGGAAAATAAGGATGAGAACATATTTAATGTCCCTAGGTGCTGATGTTTGGGATGTCGTTGAAATTGGATATGTGAAGCCTGTAGTCTTGGCCTCAAAAAATGATAAGATGGAGTTTATATTTAATGAAAAATCAATGAATGCCATCCTCAATGGACTTGCATAAGCTGAGTTTTTCAAAGTCATGCACTGTGATTCAACAAAAGTTATGTGGGACAAGCTGATAAGTAGTTATGAAGGTAATGAAAAGGTGAAAGACACAAAAATTCAGACTCACAGACTGAAATTTGAGCAGTTAAATATGGATGAAGACAAAAATATCAGAAAGTACTTATTATGTATAGAAGAACTTGTCAACACTATGAAAGGTCTAGGTGAAACAATAGATGAATATTTTCTAGTCTAAAAAATATTAAGATCTCTTCTTGATAGATTTAACTCAAAGGTATCTGCTATAGAGGAAATAAATGATCTCAAAGTGTTGACACTAGATAAACTTCTTGGAACCCTAAATACTTATTAAATTAGAATCACCAAATGTAAATCCACTACAAGAGAGGCATCCTTTAAAGAAAAGAAAAAAACAGAATTCGATATAGATGATATTGAAGCAAATTTTGTGAGAAGACTGATGAAAGGATCAGGAAAATACAAAGGTAAAATGCCCTTCAAATGTTTCAACTGTAGTAAGATAGGTCATTTTTCATCTAAGTGTCCTCACAAAAGAAGGATCAGACATATGATGATGAAGAAAATCGTGAACACAAAAAGGTCTATAGAGAGAATAATTTTAAGAATAAAAGCCTTTGTGTAAACAATGTTGACAATCCTTCAGATGATGAAGATAGTGACTCTTCTATTGAAAGTAAAATAAATGATGTCATGCTAATAGCCTTAGAATATATAAACACTAAAGATATAGGAAGTGAGTTCGCTGATTGTGAAGTAGTAGTAGATCTTGAAGGAGAACTTGTCAGTGCCATGGAAGAGATTGATAGACTCAGAGAAAAGAAAAGAAAACAAAAATAGTTACTGCTTAGGTATGAGAAAACATGAAATGAACCATCTGAATAAATTGCTCTATTGAAATTTAATTTAGAAGAATCTAAGAGGATTGAGGACATCCTCAAAAAACAATTAAAGGAATCCAAAACAAAAGGTGAAAAATTGGAAGCTGAAGTAGTGTCTGTCAGAAAAGATCTAGCGAAATTTTAGGCCTTATATCATCAAAATCTGACAAGTATTAAAGCCTCAGAAGGATTAATCACCATTTTGAATCAACAAAGGAATCCAAAGTTGAAAACTGGTTTGGGTTATGAAGAGGGATCAAGTAGTGGTCATCCAAGCAACAAATAATCCATCAAGTTTGTCAAATCTACAACCATTGACAACAACAAACTTGCAGAAACAAAGGAAGATAATCAGCCTCCAAGGAGGAGTGAAGAAAAAGGTACCATAACTAGATTTATAGAACAAAGAAATAATACACCCTCTGCTTAAGGAAATCATCAACATGGAAGAAATCGACCTGCTCAAAGAAGACAATTGTTTTATAGGTTCAAAGATTTTTTCTATGGATATTGTTTTTACTGTTCTAACTTTGGCCACAAAGCTATAAATTGTTCGTTAAGATTTAGATATGAACAATCTAGACACCCAAGGAATAAATATCTGCCACAAAAAATAATTAGACAACCAAGTAACAAACAAACACAAACTGCAAATCATGTGATGGTTGGGAAAAGGATGCAGATTAAGCATAACAATCATTATGATCCTTTATTCAATGAACTAGAATGTTACATCTTCCATAATTATGGACATAAAGATGCACACTGGCGCGTAAAGAACTATAAGCCAGTTTCAAATCACAAAGATGAAAATGGCAATGTTTGGAAGAAGAAAGAAGATAACAAGTGTGGATTAGTGTTGGCAGCTCAAATACAAAATAACCCTAGGTATATTGAGAATGGATTCTCCAGTCATATGACAGGTGACAAAAGTAAGTTCCTATCACTCAAATAAAGTAAATCAGGAAATGTGACCTTTGGAAATGATGCTCCAAGAAAGATTGGAGGTAAAGGTCTAGTAAGCTTAGGTAATGGAAGATCCAAAGCTCAAGATGAATTATTTGTTGATGGATTAAAGCACAATCTTCTTAGTGTCAGTCAAGTGTGTGACAGAGGATGTGAAGTCACTTTCACTCCCAAATATTGTAAAATAAAAAATAGTGAACATAGGAGAGATGCTTGCAAAAGGGGTTAGAACTGAAAACAATGTCTATGTTCTGAAGGAAGATAAGGAGGAATGCCATTTAAGAAAATTTGATTAAAGTTGGTTATGGCACAAAAGGCTCAGACACCTGAATTTTGATCATATTGTCAAGCTAAATAATGAAGGTGCTGTGAAAGATCTTCCAAGAATATCTAAGCCTCATAACTCTGTATGCGAATCTTGTCAAATGGGGAAGCTGACTCGTGTTCAATTCAAATTGAATAGTTTCACATATTCAGAGAAACCACTTCAACTTATTCATATGGATCTGTGTGGACAATTGTGAAAGGAAGGAACTAGAGGAGAACGTTACTTTATGCTGGTCATTGATAACTTCTCCAGACTTACATGGGTTTCCTTTCTGAGAGAAAAATATGATGTGTTTGAGAAGTTTAAAAAGTTTAAGGCGTTAGATGAGAATCATACAGGAATGAAGTTAAAGGTAATTCTCTCAGACAGGGGAGGGGAATTTACGTCAATAGATTTCAAAGAATGTTGGCCCTTGACCAAGTTTTGGGAGATCCTTGGTCAAGTTGACTTATTTTGGGACTTTGATAGCTTGTCGAAGATAGAGCACAAGATGAAGCAGATATCGTGGGATCTCGACCCCTTTTTGGGTCCTTTTGGGATTTGTGAATATGTAACAGGAATGGGATGTCGGCCCATGGGCTTACCCATCTTTAGGCCTATTTTGTATGTATAAATAGAAGGCTAGGAAATGTAAGAAGTAGTTGAATAGTGCACAAGTTTTGTGCAAGTTGGCTAAGTGATAAGAGTGGGATCTGTGTGATCAAGAAGTGTAAGGATTTATGCATGCTGTGTGAGACTTTTAGAGCCAAGTGCAAGTCATTGTAAGATACTTTAAAGGGATTTGTGCTATAATGCAAGGAAGGAGGATCTAGAGAGCTGTGCAGATCTCCTGTCTTATGCAGAGTAAGGGTTTTGAGGCTCTGTGCATGTACATTACTGATTGAAGCTAATAAATAAGAAGAGTTGGTGGACGTAGCCCCAGGGTGGGGGTGAATCACGAAAATACTGTGTTATTCTTCTCTGTGCGATGTTCTGATGTGTTTATGTGTTATGTGCTAAGTGCTTTGATATAGATAGATAGATCTGTTTGTGATTTATGCTTATGATGAATCTAGATGCTAGATCTAACATCTGTGACCTTTCTTAGTGCTTGAACCTGCTAGATCTGATCTAATTCCTTTGCTAAGTTCTTCTATACATTAGATGAGGGTGAATTTTGCGATGCTTTGTTTTCTCTGCGGAGTAGATATTGGTTAAATAATGATGAACTAATGGTGATAAGTGCTCTATTAAGTGTTATAATCATATATATATGTGTCCCATCTAAGGTTGCAGACACCTGAGTCCTGCAACCACCCCTGCCTCTACCTCGGGTGATACTTCATCTGCTTCACAGGTGTTGCCGAAAGGGCCAGTAGTTAGGGTTTTTTTGGTGTGTTGTTGTAGCGTTGAACCCTGGGTCTGCCCTTGTGCCAAAAAATGGTTCTATTGTTGGGACCTGAAACTATGATTACTGGGAACTAAGGAAGAAGAAGCTTTGTGCAAAGATCTGACCTGAAATTGTGAATGCTCTATGTGTAGATCTGTTTCCCTAGTGCGCAGTATTCTACTTGAATTATAAAGATCTACGCTAAAGAAAGAAGTTTGATTTGAAGAAAAGAGGTAAGATCTGAAAGATTTGTTCTCTGAGAAAGGTAAAAGTGAGACTTTTTGAGGTAAGATCTGAAAGCTCCGTGCTCTGATAAAAGTAAGAATATTGAAAAAGTTCTAGATCTGAAGCTTTGTGCTCTGTAGAAGTAAGATTAGTGAAAATTTTTGTTTCAAAAGTATCAATCTAGGTATGTTTGATAGATTCTGTCCTAGCTTGAAAACTAGGGTATTAATAGATGGAAGAATATTTGATATGAATAGATCTGATAAGAATAGCAGAAAATATGTTATACCTATGCATAGAAAGGATATTTGGACTAAGAAGTGTATGCAGGATCCTAGAAAGATTTTTTTGTAGGTTAGCTACCATGATCCTAATGCGCAGTACAAGAAAGGTTGGGGATCATTTAAAAGAAAGAGAGGATTAACCCTCTATTATAGTTGCATAAGACCGATACATCTTGCTAAGGAATTCCCTGGGAGAATACCCAGTTGTCTTTGTTTTAAAGTAATGGACCATGAAGTATTGGATTGTCCTAGAATGATTGCTAAGCTTGAAGAAATGAACATGAGACAAGAAAACCCTAAGGAAGATCCAAAAACTAAGATTATGACAGAATCCCAGAAAGAATTAGAGAGAGTATTGCTATAGATAAGAGAAACCTTGAATGACCACCGACATGTCAACTTATCAGAGATCTTCAAAGAAAAATAATGCCTTGAAGCAAGAATATGAGACTTTGACATTAACTGTGTTATAGATGATGAAACACAAGTGAATATTATGATAGAGAGAACTTGGGAAGCTATAGGAAGGCCTTCTATGCTTCCTTCATTAGGAGGAATAAGACTATTCGAAGGAAAGTTGATAAACCTATGTGAAAATCTCACCTGGATACCTATGAATGCCAATGGAACTTCGACAGAGGAAGATTTTGAGATTGTTAAATTCAATGAGAACAACGCCCCATTTACCATGCTACTAGGAAAACCTTGGATTGAAAGATATTAGGCCAGAAGGCAAGAAGAAGAGAAAGTTTTAGAACAGAAGAAGCAAGAGTTAAAATAATTCATGACAAGAAGGATCACACACTTGATTGAACAAAAAAAGAAATGATCGAAGCTATTTAACACTAGAGACACAGATGTCGAAGTTGTTGCAAGAACACTAGAAGAACCACTGAATATTGAAGTACCTATTCCATATGAAGAAGAAGGGTTACCCTTGAATCTTAGGAAGGAATCTCAACAATGAGAAGTACCTATGCCAAAAGAAGCTAAGGATCATAATGGAAAATGATACACCAAGAAAAAAATCACACAGAAGAATGTTAGAAAGCTAAGTAAAAAGAGAGATAATATCGACAAGTTGAAAAAGGGTCTAGAGGGGAGCACGTAGAAGAAAAATTTACAAAATTGGAGCTTCGCCAGGATATCAGAAGAACGACGCATGGCACTTCGCCATGACAAAGAAATATAGCCATTGGGGCCATTATAACTGTTAAACCAACACTCCGAATGGGCTGAAAGACATTTATGGACAGACAGATCACCATTCGACCATTGGGACCACGCCATAATAGACAGAACAGAGTTAATGAAGCCTTCATACCCATTGCAAGCGACTCGTTTCCAAGTTACCTATTTATCCCATTAATCCATGGACTGAGAACACTTTTTCCAACTGATAATTTGAGCCCACAAACTAAGTTGATTTTATATAGTGATCATCGCACTCTTTCCCCCTATCCTATTGCAGTGTTTAAGTTATTCCTTGAACTCGAGATAATTAACCCCGAGTGTGCATGTCAGGCGAGTTGAGCTCTGCCGAGAAAATTGTTGAAGAAGTTTTGATCGACCTCATGACTAAGAGAGTCATGTCAATGTCTACAAGTGTACAAGAATCATTGACAAGAGGACTGCCAACCTCTCCATCCATTGCTCGCGGAGCTAGACCATCCCGACCATCTGATGAAAAGAGAACCAAGCACAAGAATGATATAGAAAATGCTAAATTGATCTCGACCGTATTACCCACCTATCTACCACCTCTGAGCTGCGCAATAAATCGAGACAATGTGCCCAAAGATTTTGAGTACACCTTGGTTACGGTGTAACTCCCGAAGGGGATATGCACAGTTTGAGCAGACCAAGATAAGATTGCGGCATTGAAGTTTAGCGACTTCAACCTTGGAGATCAAAAAATTTACAACATGCTCGCCCCACATAAGTACCTGACCCAGACTAAGGGGAAGAATTCAAGGATAATCCCCCAGTCGTGGACCCATAACCTTGCACAGTCCACCCTGCTCAATGTCATGAAGATTCCTCACTTTGGACGACACCAGGAGGTGAATGCATGTATCAAGCTACTACTGTCTTGTTACCATGGGGGTTATTTGTGGCTAAACCACCATAAAACAATTGATCCAATGCTGATCAATTGAATCATGGGATTGAGTATAAAAGGACCCGATCCACATGAGTTTTACCCTAGAAAATCCATGGATCGCACTCTAGCACAACGGATCAAGGAAACTTATGGCGATGTGAAGAAGGGCACGTGAATTTACAAGGTAGCTTCTATTCAGAGTGGCATAGTGTGCCTTGCCTGTCAGTTGATTCTAGGGAAGTTAGTCTGAAAGAATTGACCTACTCAAGTCACCGGTTTTGTAGTTGACCTCGTAGGGAAGTGCGTAGAAGAACTTTAGATGAACTAGAAGAAGTACCTAGTGAACCAATTAGAATTCGACTAGAGAGAAGCCCAAGACCAAGGGTACTAATTTCATTTCAGTTGGCTATTGATCTTGATCGCTTTTATTTCCTGGGAGATGGCGGAAGGTGTGACCTTCCCGGACATCGAGTCTTTTGAACCATTGGCCCCGAAGTTCAGTACACTGTGGTACTTAAGTGATATGAATAAATAGTGGCAGTCCAATGTTGTTTTTCATACCTATTACAACCAACTGAAGAAAAAAATCCAGTCCAAGCCTCGCATAACTCCGAACACTCTACACCAGTTCCGGCCCTCGATGAAGTTCAATGCAGACCAACATTTTATTTACATCATAGTGCATGCTGATGAACATAAGAAACAACTTTAGTCCTACTATAAGCTAATGGAGGAGGACTTGGAGGAGATCACAAGGAATGGTCGATGAACCTCCTCATTCCAATAGACCCTATGGAGATATCCAACATCGACAACCCAAAAACTGCACAAGATACACCGAAGAGGTTCAATATTTAGACAGTGCATCTGTGAAGACTTCTTCCATATCACCAGAGCAAGGAGGTGATGGTGAAGAGTTGAATGACAAAGAGGTCGAACAACAACAGGGTGATGAGGCTGATCCCCTGAAGAAGAGGAAAGGTTCACCTCCAAAACATTCCTCCCGAAAAAAATTGAAGGCCACTATGACCAATATGTAGACCGTCCTCTCCTCTGATGACTTCGACTTCCTCGTAGCAGCCCTGAATGATGCTTAGGCTGGAAATAACAGAGAAACAAGAAGCAAAGAAAGAGGATATGTATGATTGAATTGAGACTGAACTCCAAGGGGTACAATAGGCCCTACAATCCATCTACATAGTCTCCACTGCGCTAGGAGAACCAAAATTTGGAGATGAGCCATCTCAACTCCACTACCTAGCTGATACAGTCGAAGCTCATCTTCGATGAGCGCATGAAGAAACAGAGCAAGCCACATAAGATTTGGCACAAGTATAGGGAGTCCTTGTAGAGCAATGCAGTTCTACAGAACGAGAAAATATTTTTCTCCAGGCGAAGTTTAATGAAGAAAAATCCCAGATACAACAAGAAAAGGAACAATTGCTGGTGGAGAAACTCGAAGTAAAGGAAGTGGTCAAAAGAGAACTTTGCTCTGTGACAGTCATAGAAGTAAAGGCCGAAGAGCAAGTTACATAACAAGTAGTGAAACTTGAAGAAGTGATCCAAAAACTACAACAACGCATAGAAGATTTGGAACTACATGCAGTACCTAAGACCCCCCACTATGTAAGGGACCAAAGCGAAGCAACTGCCAGGAGCATAGTTGAACGATTCAAGGATATTACCCTAGAATGTAAGAAACTCATTGATCGTAGTGCCCTAACATATGAGCGACTCGCTGAGAGTCTAGAATTAA
>JZKD02S1767373.1:18334-28346 GCA_000966675.3 Picea glauca
GTGACATGGGTCTTTTTGTGTTTGTTATCTCTATGTCCCTATGCTTATGATTTTAGTTTGTATTAGTTTAATTCTTGCTTATAGTTTTGTTTTTCTTTCTCTAACTCTTTCCTCTACCGCTGTCATGCTCAGAAAGAACCAACTGGGCATGCAAGCACCTCTTATTTGCTCACCAAGGTGACGAAAAGGGTGCAACAGATTTGCGACTCCGCTGGGGAAAGGTATCAAATTCCTACCTCATTTGGGTTTATTTTGCTCTTCTTTTAGTTTGTTTAACTTGAAGGTTCACTAACCGGCCTAGGCCGACCTGCCAACCATCCAATTCAAAGGAGAGTTGAGAGAAATCCATCCGGATTTTTCTTTCTTGGCTGCTTGTCACAGGTGTGTGGGTATTTTACCCCACAGATGCGCATTGGGCGCGCATGCGCTTAAGTAACAGCCTTTCTCTACGCGCATGCGCTTTCTGACTCATCTTTGTTCGTGCGTCTGCTCTCTGTGCGCCTCTGTCTTCATGAGGGGTCGTGCATCTGAACAAAATTTCACATTGTAAGTTTTTGGGATGTGGGGAAGGCCATTTGCCTTATTAAAAATGATGTCAAGAATGTTTTAAACAACACCACACTTAGTCCCCTCATCATATAAAGGGGTTAGTCAAACACACATAGGCACTTAGGAGGATAAAAATCAATTTCCCTTATTTTCTTTTTGCCACATGGATGGCTTNACAATTTCAAAGTGCACAATTCACTTGTCACTGGGATTCTCGATACCCCGATGAACTCCAAACGTCGATAGATTGATTCCTTGTCAGAATTTTCTCCGATGGCGCGTATCTCTACTATGTGTCCTCTAAATGAACGGTCTCGATTTCCTCTGGGGTTTGGGACTTGCAATGTCTTGAGTTCCTTGTTCTTTGTCATGAATATCCCCATTGGGAAATCGTCACTTAAGAGGTCGTGATCCATTTCCCTCATGGATCCCCGACTCCCGATCCCCCATGGTGCCTCTCTCCACTCCTCAGCTCCCTCCGGCTAACTCTTTTCTCATGCGACCTGCTAGTCCACAAGACCACGGTCCTTTCCCCTATCGGAGTTTTAGAATTCACGGAATTGGAGTGTGTAGAACTTACATTCTCAAGATCTCCGACTCTGCGGGATATCCCGACACATGTCCCTGCTGTTGGATGGCTCTGATCCTATCGAGAAATCATGGATCGCGATTCCAACAGGCACGAGTCTCTTGTCTCCGAAGACCCTGATTCTCCGATTCATGACTCTTCGGGATCTCTTGCCACGTGTTCCTGTTGAGATCAACGGCTAGGATTCCTTCTCAGGATTTCGAGAATCACAAGGTCTCGATTCTCTGCCTTAACAAAACCCCGATGACTTCTCCAGGACTCTTCCTCTGCACACTAGGGTTTAACCCCGATGCAACTTCTTGAGATCTAATGGCTGATAGGATTTCATCAATCTTCTCTGTAAGATCTTGACCATTGGTTTCTTCCTCCCTGAATACCTTCTCGAGAATGGCTAAGTATCACTTCTCCAAAGAGGGAATCTCTACAAGAGATCTATTCCATGGATTTCCTGGAAACATATAGGGGAAACAACTTCCCGAGGATGGGTTGGGAGCCTAACTTAGCTCAATCTAAGCATAACTAGATTTATTTATCAACGTAAGTTGTGCGTGGTTTCCTCTGTGAAGAGCATATGTCAACTCATTCATATCAAACACTATGCAGAGATTCTTATGCTGAAATCATTTACAATTTCACAATTCTATGAGATAATATCTACTCATTCTTATCAATTACTACATAGACATTCTTACACAGGAAACATTTACAATTCCACAGGTCTATGAGCATATGTGACAACATATAAATTTCAAGATGCAATATGAACAAAACACTTATTATAAATAACTTCAGAAATGGGTGCAACTATTGAGACGGGTTCTTGTTTCCACCCAACTATAGGCATAGCGACTCCTATTGGATTTACCACTAGCCACCCTTGAGCTGAGACCACAATATTCTAAGACCTGCGTCTCTCCGTTTGCCAGTGCCCAGGAGCGAAGGTTGCAATCCCCCCTCTCTGCGATCACTCACTCTGTGTAAAAACTGCCAGAGTTCCCCTCGTGTACCCCCAGAGGTTGCGTGTGGCACGATTAACCTCACGCCGATTAGGCCTGACGGCTCTACAGATGGGCAGTTCACCATCCCATCCCTCATCAAACCACCCGCCTACCAGCCTGCGATACATTAAATTTGGGGGCCAGCAAGCCACTTTTGGTTCTCCAGACCAGTGGAGTCCAAATATGGTATTCATTCAGGGTGGAAGTTAACGCCACCTTTTCAGGTGCCTTCCACCGCCATCGTGGTCTCTTTTATGCACATCCCCTCTCAACAATCCTGCAATAAATTCAAAATGTTATTCACATTCATTGATCTCTTCCTGCGGGTCCATTTACATCACATATTCATACTTATGAGTTTGCCATAGTCCTTGGCCAGTCCAGTTATATTTACAATCTGGGGGAAACAGGGTGTTACAATTCCCTCCCCCTTAAAAAGGAACATCGTCCTTGATGTTCTTAGCTACTAATATGAATTTACATGTATAGAGGTAAAAAAAATCGGATATGCCTGTCTCATGGCATCCTCCATTTCCCATGTAGCCTCATATGGGCCAAAATGTTTCCATTGCACCTTGACCTATGCAATGATTCACTTCCGGAGCGGGGTTTCCTTTCTGTCCAGTATGCATTGGGGTTTCTGTAGAAATTCTCCCCCCGGTTCCACCTAGATCACAGACCAATCAATTATATGATTAGCATCATGTACATATTTCTTTAATAATGAAACATGGAAAACATTATGTGCTTTTGCTGTGGGAGGAAGTGCTAGCCAATAGGCTACAGGTCCCACTCTATCTAGAAATTCAAAGGGTCCACAATACCGGGGCGCCAATTTGGCACAAGCTCTCATTTTAAGGGAACACCTTCTGGGCTTAATTCTGAGGTATACATGATCTCCCGTTTGGAACTCTCTTGGAGTTCTCTTTTGATCAGCATAACTTTTCTATCGGTTATGAGCGACCTTCAGATTTTGTTTTATTTGAGCCACTTGTTGTTCCATTTCTTTCAACATATCGGNACCACAATATTCTAAGACCTGCGTCTCTCCGTCTGCCAGTGCCCAGGAGCGAAGGTTGCAATCCCTCCTCTCTGCGATCACTCACTCTGTGTAAAAACTGCCAGAGTTCCCCTCGTGTAGCCCCAGAGGTTGCATGTGGCACGATTACCCTCGTGCCGATTAGGCCTGATGGCTCTACAGATGGGCAGTTCACCATCCCATCCCTCATCAAACCACCTGCCTACCAGCCTACGATACATTAAATTTGGGGGCCAGCGAGCCACTTTTGGTTCTCTAGGCCAGTGGAGTCCAAATACGGTATTCATTCAGGGTGGAAGTTAACGCCACCTTTTCAGGTGCCTTCCACCACCATCGTGGTCTCTTTTCTGCACATCCCCTCTCAACAGTCCTGCAATAAATTCAAAATATTATTCACATTCATTGACCTCTTCCTGCGGGTCCATTTACATCACATATTCATACTTATGAGTTTGCCATAGTCCTTGGCCAGTCCAGTTATATTTACAATCTAGGGGAAACAGGGTGTTACAATTACCTCCCCCTTAAAAAGGAACATCATCCTTGATGTTCTTAGCTACTAATATGAATTTACATGTATAGAGGTAAACAAAATCGGATATGTCTGTCTCATGGAATCCTCCATTTCCCATGTAGCCTCATCTGGGCCAAAATGTTTCCATTGCACCTTGACCTATGCAATGGTTCACTTCCGGAGCAGGGTTTCCTTTCTGTCCAGTATGCATTGGGGTTTCTGTAGAAATTCTCCCTCTGGTTCCACCTAGATCACAGACCAGTCAATTATATGATTAGCATCATGTACATATTTCTTTAATAATGAAACATGGAAAACATTATGTGCTTTTGCTGTGGGAGGAAGTGCTAGCCGATAGGCTACAGGTCCCACTCTATCTAGAACTTCAAAGGGTCCACAATACCGGGGCGCCAATTTGGCACAAGCTCTCATTTTAAGGGAACTCCTTATGGGCTTAATTCTGAGGTATACATGATCTCCTGTTTGGAACTCTCTTGGAGTTCTCTTTTGATCAGCATAACTTTTCTGTCAGTTCTGAGCGACCTTCAGATTTTGTTTTATTTGAGCCACTTGTTGTTCCATTTCTTTCAACATATCGGGTCCAATAGAAATCCTATTTATAGGATTACTCCAACTTACTGGAGTANGGTTCTCCAGGCCAGTGGAGTCCAAATACGGTATTCATTCAGGGTGGAAGTTAACGCCACCTTTTCAGGTGCCTTCCACCACCATCGTGGTCTCTTTTCTGCACATCCCCTCTCAACAGGCCTGCAATAAATTCAAAATGTTATTCACATTCATTGAACTCTTCCTGCGAGTCCATTTACATCACATATTCATACTTATGAGTTTGCCATAGTCCTTGGCCAATCCAGTTATATTTACAATCTGGGGGAAACAGGGTGTTACAATTCCCTCCCCCTTAAAAAGGAACATCGTCCTTGATGTTCTTAGCTACTAATATGAATTTACATTTATAGAGGTAAACAAAATCGGATATGCCTGTCTCATGGCATCCTCCATTTCCCATGTAGCCTCATATGGGCCAAAATGTTTCCATTGCACCTTGACCTATGCAATGGTTCACTTCCGGAGTGGGGTTTCCTTTCTGTCCAGTATGCATTGGGGTTTCTGTAGAAATTCTCCCTCTGGTTCCACCTAGATCACAGACCAGTCAATTATATGATTAGCATCATGTACATATTTATTTAATAATGAAACATGGAAAACATTATGTGCTTTTGCTGTGGGAGGAAGTGCTAGCCGATAGGCTACAGGTCCCACTCTATATAGAACTTCAAAGGGTCCACAATACCGGGGCGCCAATTTGGCACAAGCTCTCATTTTAAGGGAACTCCTTCTGGGCTTAATTCTGAGGTATACATGATCTCCCGTTTGGAACTCTCTTGGAGTTCTCTTTTGATCAACATAACTTTTCTGTCGGTTCTGAGCGACCTTTAGATTTTGTTTTATTTGAG
Source organism: Picea glauca (assembly GCA_000966675.3). Lineage (NCBI taxonomy): Eukaryota > Viridiplantae > Streptophyta > Pinopsida > Pinales > Pinaceae > Picea > Picea glauca. The sequence goes on from JZKD02S1767373.1 coordinate 23,502, forward strand.
CCACTTGTTGTTCCATTTGTTTCAACATATCGGGTCCAATAGAAATCCTATTTATAGGATTACTCCAACTTACTGGAGTATTACACTGTCTACCATAGAGAACCTCGAATGGACTCATCTTTAAGGATGCTTGATAGTTGTTGTTGTAGGCAAATTCTACCAATGGCAAGTAGTCTTCCCATTTCCTAGGCTGATGCATCACATGCATCTTTAACATATCTTCTAATATCTAATTTACTCTTTCTATTTGTCCATCGGTTTGAGGGTGATAGGCAGTACTAAACAACAATTTGGTCTCTAAACCCACCATCAGTGATTTCATGAATTTGGAAGTGAATTTTGTGTCTCTGTCAGATATTATCTCTCTCGGCATGTTGTGCAGTTGGAACACCTCTTTCATAAATATCTGTGCAATATCTATCGCCTTGCAGGTCGATTTGATGGGGATGAAATGAGCAGAATTGCTCAGTTTATCCACCACCACCATAATAACATCATTCTGTTTGGTTGAAGTTGGTAATCCGGTGATAAAATCCATGGAGACGGTTCCCCATTTCCATTTCGGGATGGGTAAAGGGTGTAGTAGTCCTACTGGGTGTCGATGTTCTACTTTAACCTGTTGGAATTCTATGCATTGTGCCAAATATTTGGCTATGTCCTTCTTCAATCCCGGCCAGTAAAATTGTTTTCGGGTGGTATTAATCATTTTTTGGTATCCTGGGTGACCAGTGTAGGATATTTTATCTAGTTCATCCATGATGAACCTCTTCAAGTCGTCACAATTGGGAATGTATAGTCTCTCTCTGTAGGTGAGAAGACCTTCGTCGGTCATCTGATAGCCTTCGTATTTTTCCCCAGTGGGTTCTTGTTGTAGGTACAGGGTCACATTTCAGGCGAATGGATCTATTTCTTATGCCTCTTTGACTCTGTTCTTGACATCTGTCTCGTAGGTACTCACTACTGCCAGGTGAATTTTTCTCATGCTTCTACTAAGGGCATCGGCCACCCTATTCTCCTTCCCTTTAATGTGTTTGATTTCAAAGTCAAATTCGCTAAAGAGGGCCATCCATATAGCTTGTCTAGAATTGAGCTTGGGTTGATCAAACAAATACCGTAATCCACAGTGATATGTCATAAGCACAAATTTCCTTCCCATGAGGTAATGCCTCCACATTTTTAAGGCATGCACTATGGCAGCCAATTCTAGAACATGAGTCACATAGTTGACCTCATGTTCATTCAATTTTCAGGATTCATAGCAGATCACCTTTCTTTTCTGCATAAGGACTCCTCCGATCCCTTTCTTACAAGAATTTGTGCACACCAGAAAGTCAGCTTCAGGATCAGTGATTTTTAACATAGGTGCATGGGTTAGTAGATGTTTCAAAGTTTGGAATCTTTCTTCGCATTGCTGTGTCCACAGGAATTTTGTTCTCTTCTTCTGGAGGGCAGTGATTGGACAACCAATCCTAGAAAAATCTTTTATAAATCTTATATAGTATCCCGCCAATCCCATAAAGGATCTGATGTCTGAGACATCCTTTGGGGTAGGCCATTCCATGATAGACCTGATCTTGTCAGGATCTACTACTACCCCTTCCTTGGATAGNCTAGCATTGAGCTTGGGTTGATCAAACAAATATCGTAATCCACAGTGATCTGTCATAAGCACAAATTTCCTTCCCAGGAGGTAATGCCTCCACATTTTTAAGGCATGCACTATGGAATCCAATTCTAGATCATGAGTCACATAGTTGACCTCATGTTCATTCAATTTTTGGGATTCATAGCAGATCACCTTTCCTTTCTGCATAAGGACTCCTCCGATCCCTTTCTTACAGGCATCTGTGCACACCAGAAAGTCATCTTCTGGATCAGCGATTTTTAACATAGGTGCATGGGTTAGTAGATGTTTCAAAGTTTGAAATCTTTCTTCGCATTGCTATGTCCAGAGGAATTTTGTTCCCTTCTTCTAGAGGGCAGTGATTGGACAACCAATCCTGGAAAAATATTTTATAAATATTCTATAGTATCCCACCAATCCCATAAAGGATCTGATGTCTGAGACATCCTTTGGGGTAGTCCATTCCATCATAGACCTGATCTTGTCAGGATCTACTACTACCCCTTCCTTGGATAGAAGATGTCCCAAGTAGTGTATTTTCTTCTGAAAGAAGTCACACTTGTTGAATTTAGCATAGAGTTGATNCATAGAGTTGATGCTCTCTTAGCACTTGCAGCACAAGTCTAAGATGTTCTTCATGTTCTTCTCTATTCTTAGAGTAGATTAATATGTTATCAATGAAAACTAGTACAAATTTATCCAAAAATTTACTGAGTACATTGTTCATAACCACATGAAAGTGGCAGGGGCATTGGTTAACCCAAATGGCACTACCACAAACTCATAGTGACCATACTGTGTCCGGAAAGTGGTTTTATGGATGTCTTCACCTTTAATTCGGACTTGATGGTATCCCAACCTCAAGTCAATTTTTGAGAAAACAGACACACCTCCCAACTGATCGAATAGATCATCGATCCTGGGCAAGGGGTATTTGTTCTTTATGGTTACTTTATTAAGTTGTCTGTAATCTATACACAGTCTAAGGGTGCCATCCTTCTTTTTCACAAACACGACTGGTGCTCCCCATGGGGATACGTTGGGTCGAATATAACCTTTGTCCATCATTTCTTTCAATTGTAACTTGAGTTCTACTAATTCAGGAGTGCTCATTCGGTAAGGTGTCCTAGACACCGGCACCATTCCTGGTGCGAGTTCTATCGAGAAGTCAATGTTTCTTCTCGGAGGTAGACCCGGTATCTCCTCTGGGAACACATCTCGGTATTCTCTCAGGATAGGGTGATTATCAGGGCTTGGATTTGCACCTTCGGTTGTTTTCAACACCTGTATTCCATATAAGGGACATCCCTTTCGGCAATACTTCCTCATTTACAATGCTGATATTTGTCTCACCGAGACCGATTTTCGGATTCCTTGAAGGGCTATCCTTTTTCCTTCTTCGCTCACACATTCTAAGGTTTTATAGTAATAGTCCAATTTGGCTTTATGGGCGGCCAACCAGTCCATACCAATCAACAGATCGTATGATCCCAAGGGTAATACATTAAGGGTTGCTTGGGTGGGGAATTCACCCAACATTAATTGGTAGGCTGGTATGGCCTCTACCACCTTTCTTTTGGTGCCAGTGGCTAACTATACCAACCATGGTTTAGTTTGCCTCTATGGCTGTAGCTTACACTTATCCACAGCTCTAGGGGATATATAACTCAAATTTGAACCAGGGTTAATCAAAACAGACACTAGGTGTTTGAAAATCATACCTTCTATTTCCACCATTGACACTTGGTGGTCAGCCTGGTTATTATCCAAGGCTGCATAGATTTGTGGCACGCTCTTTGCCACATCATTGACCGTGGTAGCTTCCTGCATGTTATAAATTTTTTGATTGTTTTGTTGTCGGAGTGGACAGTCTCTCCAGAGATGCTCTCCTCCGCAATCCCAACATTCCAAAGGTTTCCTCTTTGGGTTATCAGTCTTTACTGGTATAGGTCCAGAAGTTTTATTTCCGTCCACCGAGGGAAATTTCTGCTAGACTACACTTCGGGTTGGAAAGTTCATTCTGTGGTTCTTCTTGTATTTTTTCAATCCTGAGGATTTTCTCCCTTTCTTCTGAAATCTTGAACCACTCTTTTGTTTCCAGTCTCCATGAAGCTCTGCCCGATGTCCATATTGTTCATGACAATATGTTGCCTTTCTTATAGTGTCTTCTACGGTCTTTGGTTCGTCGAATTCAATTCGGTTCCAGTATTCCTTGGGTAGCCCACTGATGAAGCATTGTGCCTTCGCCTTCTCAGTAAGTCAAGGAATTTGTTGACATATTCCTCCATGGTAAGTTGGCCCAATTTGAGTTCATAAAATTCTTTAGCCTTCTCGCTGAAATACCTTTCTGACAAATACGTCTTCCGAAAGTACTTCTCAAACTGTTTCCAAGACAGGTCCTCCTCGCGGACCCCTTTCATATTCTTAATGTCTTCCCACCAGATGGAAGCCTTTCCGTTCAGATTGAAAGTGGCCACTCGGGCCTTCAAGTTCTCTGAGAAATCATGGAATTTGAAATACTTCTTCAGTCCAAGTAGCCAAGCCTCAGCTTCCTCTCCCTTCTTTATCTCACCGTCGAAGGGGGGAGGTTTGGCCTTCCTTAATTCCTCAAATGTGTGACTCTTGGAAGTTTTTTGCTTCTTCTGTTTTCTGCGAGAATAGGAAATGGTCCTGCTATTGGAAGAGCCTTCTGGATCACCAAATTCCTTCTTAGTAGAATCGTTTGGCACTGGTCCTTTACCTCTGGGGTGGACCTTTCTGGATGTGCTTCTCTCAGTGTGGCCACTAACGCGACCATGATTTTGCATCTCAGGCTCATGCTACATTTTTCGTTGTAGGTCAGATAGGCTCTGCAGTAGAAATGCATTAATTTCGGTTTTCTTTTCTTGTTCTTTCATCATCCTTTCATTATCCGCCTTGCAGTTTGCAATTCGACCATGAGACTCCTCACCGTCTCAGCTAAGTCTAGAGGGGTTCCTATTTCTCTTCTTTCATCAGATTCCTCATCTCTGTTGTGGGAGCCTTCTCCCACCTCTTGGTGAGTCACCATATTCTGCGTTTGTAGATTCCCATGGTTGATCATCCACTTGAGTGAAAAGACAAACGTTGGATATTAGTCAAGAGTTAAATACATTTTATAATTTGCGCATAATTTCATAATTCTTTCACATGCATACACAGTCAGGTGTTCATATTCCAAGTTTTTAATCCTGGATAAGATA
>JZKD02S1767384.1:8380-18554 GCA_000966675.3 Picea glauca
CGACACCGCCCCTATTTTTGTGGGTGATGCGTCTCTTGACCTTGTCGTCTCGCATCCTATTCAACCAATGGTTGAATAAGTGGTCACGCCGATGCAATTTTCGGTAGATCCCGCTCTTCTAGTTCTAGTTTTATACCTTCTATACTATGCCATTAGCATTTCTAGTACTGCACCTTCTAAACAAGAGAGAGTTTTACTCTCCCCAAGTACTCTCCCTCCAAGTCTTGGAAAGGTTCCCTTTGATTGGGATGGTATTGTGGGGTATCCAATGCCTCCTCCTATGTCCTTTCAAGTAAGAGACATTATCCGATATATCATGGAGAGGGTAACCTCTGCTAGCACTTTATCCTCCTCGACTTGGAGAGATTTGGGTTTTCCCAAGATTGTGTCAGCTATTCCTAAGATGTTGACCTTTCACAGAAGTCTAGCACGGGAGCCTTGGCCTCCCCCATGACATGCCGCCTAGAAACCTCTCAACGAGTCTAATTTAAGATCTTTTTCAACTTGTCTAAAAAGTGAAAAGATTTCCGAGTGAAATTTTCCCTTTAACACTCGTTAAATTGGACTTGAAAGGTCGTGAGTTTTGATTTAAGCTATTTTCTTACTCGTTTTCAAAAAGAGAAAATATTGTCGAGTGAACTTGTCTCTTTCACACTCGTAAATTGGATTTGAAAGGATGTCTATTTGGTACAAGTTTATCCCTTTTTTAAACCAAGTAGACTAAGATTACAAAAAAGGACAATTTTTGGTGTTAAGTTGTGATTGCATCTCATGCCCTTGCTTGCAATATTGACCCTATTGTCAGTTCTCACTTTGCGTTATAAACTATTTTCCTCAATAGTTTTGCATCTTCAACCAAGCAGAGCCTCATTTATATCCTTTTCAAATTGACACCTTATACCCAAGAGGGAACATTCCCCCAAGTGTCCATCTCCCGCATGCACCTCCTTCCATTGAGCATAGGTATGTTCCATTGCTGGAACTGGTTTTGATTACTTGCGACACTCGTTTCCTCCTCTGTATCATAGCATTCATTTGACTATGAAAAAACAAACAAATATGAGTGTGACATGAGTATTATCTTATATTGACAGTAGTTGTGTCGCCTTTGAACAGAGCACAAATTTTTTTATTCCACCTGTCATCGTAATTTTGGGTTTAGCATGGCCTTAGGAAGCTGAGATCGTTACAGAGAGTTTAGTCCTCCAATTGGTTACACTTCCAGTCCCTGTGGAGAGTTTGATTGATGCCTCCTGCATCTCATGGTTTCATCATCAAGTCTATGCTGCTAGAGTCTTCCATATGTCTCATGCTCTTGTTCAAAGGATGTCTATAAACCTATTTTGGCTATTCCTTAGAACTCTTGACTTTGCATGTCGGACATACCCTCAGTTTGTCTCATAATCACATGAATTTGTAGTCTTATTGCGCACCCTGGTCCTACTTTCCTTATTGGTAGGTAACCTTGAACCCAGTAGTCGACATTTTATCATTGGTTGTTGACTGGGTGGTTTCCCTTGTGTTCGACGACAAGACATCCATTCACACATTGGGATTCATGCAATGTCTTGGATGCCAATAGAATTATTGGAGGTTTCCTCGACTTTGTCATCAATTTTCCTCATGGATTCTATTCATAAGGTATTTTTTGTGTACCGCTTGCACTTGGCACATGCAAAATATGACAGGGTCGTTGGTTCATGAACATGTTCTTCATCCAATTTCCTCCAAATCATAAAGCTCTTTCTTTGTACCTCGTGATGAATGATGAGAGATGCCTTAATGCTCTCCTTTCAGCGGGTCTCCTTCCATCGACTTCAACTCACCTATTTTAGAAACAAGACCTAGAGTCCTATGAGTACCTAGAGTCTTGCAGTCATTAGTGGCAAGTTCTCTCACCATCAACAGTTGGTAATACATTAATGTCTCCTAATCAATGGATTCTTCAAGTGCTCAACCCCGAATCCTTTATTCACACTTGTAAGAATGTACTCAGTGCCTTGATACCTAATTTCATCATCGGTAGGTTGTCTCGCGTTTGTTAACGGTGTACCTCAATGACCAGTAATCAAACGAAGTCTCATTGTGTTCGACCTCAACTCCTTTATTCACACAATGTAGACTTTCACCTTTGGTAGATTGTGTAGAAGACTTGAAGACATCGGTTTGTAGCCACCACTTTCCTAAGTTGTTACTACCTTTTCATTGGACCAGTACATGTGTGACTTCAGTGATCATGGGAGATCAGATTGTACTCCATTGCATACATATATCTTCAGATTGATTTTGAGAATCATGTTACTGGGCCTTGTTCGTGACCATGACAACCTTTGGCATGTAACCACATTTGTATTTTCCTATTCGTGGCCATGGACAATTGTTTGGTATATTTTTCACATGGATCTGCAGTGTAACTCAAATTGGTAGCCATGTATGCAAAGTCAATACAGATTGTAATGAGCAACTAGTTCTTTTAGTTGGGTCCCCATTACTCCACTTCTAGGTTTTTATAATGTATTTCGGCCATCATAGATACTCCTCTGAACTCACACATTAGGGGGCATCTGTTATAGAAAGATTTACCTCACCCCATGAAATCTTGCACAGAAGGACTTTTTCCATTTCCCTATGCAGACTTGAAGTCCCTTTTTGCAAATCCCAGAGCTAAAAATATAATTTTTCCACATATACGCACCTTTCCTACTATACAACATGCGTATACGTGGGTTGCACCGCTACAGCCCATCTACATCGGGAAATGTTCCCAAAATTGAAAAATAGTGTCGGGTTTCCATGTCAAGTCATGAGATCAATGATCCTTGGCCTTCCATATACTGGAAACGTTCTGACTCGACCCTTCAGTTCCATTTGAAGGCTATAAATGGGCCAAATCCGAGCTATGGAAAGAGGAGAAAGAATTCAACTTTGAGAGCAGAGTTACTCTGGAGAAATTATTCACTTCATATTGAGTCTGCATCCCTTTGTCCTTTAAGTTTGAACACATTGTTCAGCCCCCAATATCTTCCCCTACTGATTGAGAAATTTATTGTCTCTCTTATATGAGCTTGCCTTTGGTGGAGGATTGAAGTGGTGGAGGCCCCGTTGGAAGGAACTTAGTTTCTCGGTTCCGAATCGTGCCGACACAGAAGTCTGTAACTCATTCACTTCTGCTGATTATATATTAATAGAAATACTCTTTTCTCATCCAATTAATATCTTGCAAATATTTGAATTATTATTCCATGGGCATATATGTTATGAATGTTGATGGATGATGCTATTGAATGTGCTAACATCATATATTATCACCATATGCTTGCGTTACTTGGTTGTTGAGGACTAGTTGCAGGTATATTTCTTTGAGTCAAGTGCTCAACGGTGGACTTCGTCGAACGTTTGGACGAGGCAGGCCTCTTATCTTGTCTTGTTAGCATATTTGTTTATATAGCATACTTGAGACTAGAGTTGATTTTTGCAGTCATTTCCGTCTGTTGTGGTTTACCCCTAGCCATAGATAGGTTTTCCTCGTAACAATATCTAATCTCATGTTATGGGACTAAGGTTAGATGCTACTTGAAAGCACATGACCCCATCGAAGGTAGCTTTGACAACAACCATAAGGAATATTGTCTTTCTTGTGGATACTATCTACGCTGAAACTACCTTTTGGTCTTGAAGTAAAAACTAAAATTGCTTCTAATTAGCTAAGAGCTCATCTTCCTCAAATGTAGGAAACAAGTTAATGGCCCAAGTCCCATATGCATATGGAAATATTGGAATTCTACCCCCTCAGGGACCACCATCATGTCATTTCAAGTGGTTTGGTTTTCTTTGCATAATGGTGACGAGCCAACCTGCATTCGTAGATGGCAGCCAATGTTGATCATCCTCATTGTTGATTGACAACTAAGTTATGATATGTTTTGCCACCTTCCTCTACAAAAATAATAAAATAAACCTTATGTTTCATAGATTCCTATGACTCTCTATTTGAATCTCCTTAATATTGGTAGAGAATGCAAGCCATAAATATTATATATAATAAAAAATTACACATTCGTGAAGCAAAGTTTGTGTTAAGAGACTGCTATATATTTTGGGTTTTGATCTACATTCTATCATCAAAGCGTAATTATAGGTATTTGGTATATGTATTAAAAAACTTTTATTATCTATTAGCCTATTTTTTTACTAAGGATATTCTTTAAAATAGAGATGTATAATGCTTATTTTGGGTTCAAGGACCAGTGTGATAACCAAGGTTGTGAGACACTCTATACTTGTAGAACCTGTACAATATTTAGCACAACGGATTTCAATAATAAATGTTAACAGAGAATTTAGTAAGTTGTATGCATCATAACATCATAGAAAATTCGAACTAACCTCCTTACTGTACCAAGATGAAGAGCCCGAAAAGGCTTTGTTTAAGAGATGGGGAAGAAAGGGTTCAATCAAATCTTACATATGTCAAAAATACATAGCTATCAGTTACCTTTCATTCTTCCCCTCTCTTGGAACCCACCTGTCATGCACCTTCAATAAATTATACACATTTATTCAAGACACACCCACTTAGTGGATTGAACAGACACCTTAACAAAATACATGCACACTCCACAAGTTATGTACACTTGATAAATGAATCTTACACACTCTAACATAGTATACACATTCTCAATCAACTTTGTGCATGTACACCTTAATAGGTCACTTGCACCCTGAATAGGTCATGCCCACCCTCATCAAATCACTCACACACCCTTGTGTGATCCTCAATGTGCCATACACCCCTTGGTAGATCACATGCACTCAAAGTGACTCTCACACACACATCTTTACAGGCCATGCATGCTTTAGATATACCAATTATCGCTTAGACCACCATGAAAACTCAATACTAATGCATACCTTTAACAAAGAAAACAAATAATCACACTCTTTACTTAAGAAATTTAACCATATTGTTTCAAAACCCTTACAAATTGACAACAACAATCAAACAACCATCGAACATGGTTACTCTTGACATTCCACTTCAGCAACTAAATATCTAACTGCAATTTTTTTTACCCACCAAGGCACACAAACCATTCTACTTCCATGCTACTAACAACAAATGTGAGGTACTAGGAACAAAAGGTAAAATATTAATTTTTTTTAATAGTATTAATACAATGAAACTTCTTTCTTATTGTATTTATTTATTTCTGGTAAAGTCTATAGAGGTATACATACCCTACTCCCCTCGGATTTGAACTTGTAACCTCTTAAGAGAAAACACATGTTCTTAACCATTAGGCCCAATGCAATGGTGAAAATATTTATAATATATATTTTTATTCTATATTCTTTATAATTTATTGAAAACACAATATTAATGTGTAACTTACTAAAGAAATTAATAAATTGTATTAGTGAAAAATGATAAAGTGAAAAAACATTTATTCACCGGAGAACAAATGTTATAGGAGCATACCTAGCTAAATAAGCTATCCTTCATGCATGTAAATTCACATATAGGTGTGAAATACTTAAAAGTACTTCCGGTCCATATTTCAAGACATCATGTCTATTTTTACATAGACATGCATTTTAAAGCTCTTGACATGCATTTTCATAAATTGTGGATTTTTACATAGACATGCATTTTAAAGCTCTTGACATGCATTTTCATAAATTGTGGAAATAAAGACAACTTTATTTTCAAGTGAGTAAATTGTGGAAATAAAGACAACTTTATTTTCAAGTGAGTAATGGTGCAAGATGAAAATGACTTGTAGATAATTGAATGAAGATACCATATGACATTTCATAACTTGACCTGGATATTTAAAATGGCCTGGATCTGCATTTTTATGATGATGGTATGCATTTTATAGAAATGTAAAAAAGAGTTTTAAAGGGCAATTTTGCAAGAAAATTGTGTGCATTTGGAGCTTAATAAAAAAAACTTAAAACATGGGTTTTGTGCCAAGCATGGAGATTCACCAACTAGTGGATTGTTTCCTTAAATCATGCATGCGAAAGATTCGGTGTGCATTTTTGTAAAGTCTCATATACTTGTTTTTATGCTTCCTAAAAATGGTAAAATTTTGGTATTTTTGTACAACACAAACTTTTAAGGGTCAAATTGAAAATATGAAATTGTATAAAGATGATGAATGATAAAACATATAAATATATTTAAGTTGAATAAATGAATTTGCACAATAAATGAATTACGGGCATACATTTTAGTGAAATAAATCTATTTTAGTTAATTTCACTAAAAATTGCATAAGTTATTAAAATAAGAGATTCAACACAGTAAATGGAGACAAATTTGAAAATTATTAGACATGGGTGTTTTGGATGTGTAAATATATGGATAATATTTGTCAATTTTTGAAAAGGACTACTTTACAAATTTTAGCATGCATTTTTCTAATCCCTTTCATGTAGATTTGTATTATGTTTTTAATAATAATTGCATAAGTTATTAAAATAAGAGATTCAACACAGTAAATGGAGACAAATTTGAAAATTATTAGACATGGGTGTTTTGGATGTGTAAATATATGGATAATATTTGTCAATTTTTGAAAAGGACTACTTTACAAATTTTAGCATGCATTTTTCTAATCCCTCTCATGTAGATTTGTATTATGTTTTTAATAATGGACTTGGAAATTTCAAGAAATTAATGAAATTTTGATACTTTTAGTGAACTTTTGTAAAACTTAGGAATATGAAGTGTTTTATTTTCAATTTCTATGGTTAGGGTATTGCCAAAACCCAAGAAACCCAAGAATAAATATTGTATATTTTAAACCTTACACTATAACAATGCATACATAGATTCTTTATATAACAGAAAGAAAACAATAAGATTCACACATAGTACTCACTACTGGAAACCCTTAATTGGAAAAACCAACATATATTTAGCACCTTACCTCTAACTCTCATTGTATTAACTTCACCATTTACAAATACAATATATATAATTTTGTAGCTCCACCACCAAAACCCCAAGCAAGGAGGGCCTACCAACCCCCCACTACACCTAGAGAATACACATAATGCATGAGGCTAACCATGCAAAGAATATAACACATACCCAACATTCTCCCTCTTGTTGCTTTCTTTTCATACAAGGGCCCAATGATTACATGATCAACAATTCAAGAAATGCCCATTACTTCTCTACACCCATAGAATATCTCAGTGCTTCCAGACTTTGTCAATGAATCTGCAATATTCTTCCAAGTGTTCTCCTTCACCAGTAACACCTTCTTGTCTTCAACTATGTCTTTCACAAAGTGATACTGAACATTAATGTGCTTTCACAATCTAACCTTACAATTTGTTGTACAAATCCAAGACCAGAGCACAACCTCTTTAACAGTGCAACTTCCTTACTTGAATGAGCCAATGTCATGTACTCAGCTTCTACAATGAGAGTGCGACTACATATTATCTCTTGCTCATCCAACAAATTGCTCCTCCAAATAGGTTAAACACATAACCACTTGTAGATCTTCTACGATCGAGATCTCCAACCTAGTCTCCAACCTACTCTGCATCAACAAATCCATATATGTACAATACTATGTATGCACTAGTTCTTCCTTGGTAACAAATTCCATAATCTATAGTGCCACACAAATACCTGAAAACCATCTTTACACTTTTACAATACTCCTCTGGTTTTGGCATATACTTGTTCAAAACCCCTAATAAATGTGCAATGTCCAATCTAATACATATCTTATTAATGTGATAATTATTTTTAATAATATTAATACAATTGAACTTTTGTAGCTAAATATGTAACTGCAAATTTTTATCTAATCAAGCTATTCTTCCCGTGCCCACCAAGGCACACAAACCATCCTACTTCCACGCCACTAACAACAAATGTGAGGTACTGAAAACAAAAGGTAAAGTAAGCAACATATCTCGCGACAGCGACATTTTGTCTCCTTTGAAAAGGTAAAATGCTCCATGTAGCGCAAAAATCAATAAGAGTAACACTACAAACAAACGTACATTCTAGCAGGACCAACGGAATATTCTTTAAAAAATCGAAAATATGCTTAATTTAACAAAGCTACAAGCCTCCCTGCTACCTAGTCCCCCACGGGGGAGAGATGGGAACAGCGTCTCACACCAAAAACACAAACATTCTTTCAAGGCTCTGCAGCCAACACAAAGGAGGGCATGGATGAAACGATTACAAAAATGAAATATTATTTTAAAAAGCATTAGAGTGAACATCCAGATGTTTTAGGTTAGCGGAGCTCGTGGTTCCATGGTCAGTCAAAGGGGCCGATCTTGGACGACCGTGTGTGACGCGCGGCTCGAGTCTGCATGCCGGGAATTTGCGGGCGCTCTTACCCTCAGTCAAACCCTTGGGTGAATACACAAGACTTCGGTTCCGTCATGGGGTATCCCTGCTTCACAATAATTGCCGGGAAACGAGACATAGGTCCTTCGTACGGCGCCCATAGTCCATAGGACCGTCGCTTTATCCCCCTCCCCGCACAGTGGTGTTTATAATTTTCCCAACTCTACTCTCTATAAAAATTCCCGACATAGAAACGGGCTCTCATAAATTTGGATCTAACCTTTAGTAACCGGTTCGAATCTCATCTCGTCCTGTGAAACGCTCCGAAATAAGCTGGATGTCTGTAAATTTCTCTTGTGGGTTTCAAAGCTTGTAGATGGTGGGCTGTGGCTTTTATCTGTGAATTTTTTTTGTTGAAGATTCGTATTTGATAACGCTGTAGATAATTTCCATGGGCGGGCAAAACATGTTGCTGGCCATGAACACTAAGCGCGTGAAATTGGAGACCGAGAGTACTTGGGGGCCGACAGTGGCCAGCAGGATTAACTGGGATTTATGTTTATTCACTGGCCTGCAAGCTTCGTCACGGGCGGTCCCTAGTATTAATGGGCGAGCAATGTCCGGCGCCAACTCGACGTTAATACAGCTGCTCGGAGCTCGGCTCTGGTCGCCCATAGAAATAAACGTTCCTGCCTGTTACGAGAGTCTCTCGGTGGCCGACATCGAGTCGGTAAAAACCATACCTATAAGCGCGGCTGACATCGAGCCGGTGAAGACAGTGGCTATAAACGCCGGCGACATGGAGCCTATGAACCTGGCCGACGCAGGTATAGGCGCCGTGGTCGGCCATCATATTTTGTTTGGCGATGGTTACCGAACCAGCGGACGCCCGGGGGACTGGGCCTGTTACGGTGCCGGTCCGACGTTCTCTGTGAAAGCGGGGAATGAGCTGGTGTCGTCGGAGCCTAGCGGGGGCTTTGACGTCGGTTCAAAGAGCGCCGGGCAGGGCGTTGAGAAGGCGGCCGGGTGTTCGGCGGGGTCGACCGGTAACAGAACCTTTAGAGGTGTTAGGAAGAGGCCATGGGGGAGATGGTCGGCGGAAATTCGTGACAGGGTCGGGCGGTGCAGGCATTGGCTCGGTACGTTTGACACGGCAGAGGAGGCCGCCAGAGCCTACGACGCTGCGGCTCGCAGGCTGCGCGGGTCGAGAGCGCGGACGAATTTCTCCATCCCCTCCTCGGCAGTCATCCCGCTCCCCGTTTCGGTCTCCAAACCCAATTCGATACACCCCGCTAAGCTGAAAAACTGTAGCCGAGGCAGCAGGAATAATTGGACTTCGGATTCGATTTCGAGTGAGTGCGTGGCTGTGCAGTCCCCTTCTGATCTCTTCGAGCCGCAGCCGACTCGGTTGACGCTTGTCGCTCTGGATCAAGACAAGCATGTCGAAGCCTCCGAAAAACCGAGGTCCAAGCGACGAATGAAAGCCGGCAACGAGAACTTTACGCCACCAGTGCCAGAAAGTTCCCTCGGTAAGGTCGAACTGGACTTGAAGCTTGGCATCCATAGCATTGATTTCAGGTCCCGCCTGTTCGGAAATACTGCTTAGGCCATGGAGATTTTGTAATTCATATCGTTTATATATTTCTAATTGATGAAGGAAATGGTATGGCCTCGATACATATGGTCTGTAACTTCTGGGAATTGCCATTTAGTTATTGTAGGTGTCGTCAATGACGATTAACCCTAGATAATCATGGTTTATATATATTTTCATTTTTCCTAATACATTTCCAGGATGCATCCACGGTTGAATTAATATGATATTTCTCATAGCTTTCTCAT
>JZKD02S1767384.1:30432-57763 GCA_000966675.3 Picea glauca
AAAAAAAAAAAAAGTGTAAAAGAAAATTGAAAAACAACTAAAAGAGATCCCAAGACCAATTCACTCCTTAATTTTCTCACTATGAAAAGCCAAGACCATTCCTACTACACCATTCAAGTGCATTCTATTTTATTTTAAATGTGCAATTACATGTTGACTTCAACCATTTCTATGTCCATCCATGTCGTTGAGGTAATTAATATAGAGTAGTAGTGAAATAACAAATGGAAATAACCCACCAATTAATTGAGTAAAGGGAGATTTCACTACATATTCCACCAACGACTCGAGCAAAAATGATAGTCTCGTTGTACCAATGCCCAAACACTATCTTTATTTCCTTCAATATGTCTCAAGTTTAGGGTGCCTTTAACCATGATTTGACTCTATTTTACAGCAGGATCTCCTGCGTAAAGTCTCATACTTCCTTATTGTTTTCTACAGGATCAAAATCATGTATGGATTGGATCCATGGTCTTAATAGACTCTTAGCACCGAGTCTTTAAACATACAATCATTCCACCATGTGACCTGGAGTCGTGACCAAGCACTAGTCTTTTCGCAAATGTGAAAATCGTTTCCACAATGGGCTCAAAGAAATGTGAGACAACCTGGGAGTGACACGTAGCCCGATCAATCAATGCTCCAGATTAATTTGTAAATCTTCTTGGACATTAAACTTTACACACTTCCATAGGTGAAATGGATCTCTATTGTTGATTCTCCTCTCTTAGTCCCGATCCAAATGACATGGATGTAATCTCTCATTCGATCAATGAGGAACGAAGATCGTTGATCTAAATATGATCAACAATAAATGGACGTTCTTGAAATTTTATTATGTTTTCTTGGGTATCGTTCGACGATTATATTTCTCCCTATTCTAGATCCAACGATTGGGAATTGAAGTTCCTGTAGAATGCAATTTACACTACAAATTCTCATAATATCAAAGGATCTATTCGATCAAGAAATTGAATCATTTTTGGAGAAATAACCAAACACAATTTCACACCAAAATTCCTCTGAGAAACATTGAGACATACATAAAAACACCATAGATAAATTCATACTTAATTTTATTCATTCATTTCTAGAACTCGAGATGAAATTGTCCCAAAGTTCTATGTGTTTACTACACAAAGCCTCACACTCTTCAACTTCTCTTTACACTTACAACTTACAATTTTATAGACTCTATACCCTTGGTTATCTTAACTGGCTAATCCCAATTATCATAATCAAATCCCCCATGATCACTCATTCTGTTCAAAAAATTAGTGACATAATCACACCTATCACAACCAAGTTTGATTTAGATTCCTTCTAGAGCCTCCTATAACTAATTATTACAATTAAAATGAAAATTAAGGAAACCAATCCCCTTTAGTAATTAGTTTGACCTTCACGGGGTTAGAATCAAGAATTTCACTTGATTCTCCTGCATTAGACTCCCGTGGAACAAAAAATTTCATGGACTCATGTCCATGAGGTCTTCAAGTCTTTTTCCATGCTTCTGGATCTCTGCAGCATTCATCCAGGTTGCATCTTCCATAGGAAAATCTTTTCACTTGACTAAGTACTCATAGTAATCCTTCTTCATAGTTTTCTTGGCAATCTTCTGATCAATAATTCTTTCTATCTACAACTTCTTGGTTGTAGGTAGCTTCTCCATCCACTAGACATATTCCATGCCATCTTCATCTCCTGCTTCATATTCTTTGTAAGGGTACAAGTACGCAACATTAAATATTGGAGATACTTCAATATCTGGTGGCAATTCTATTTCATAAGCATTTCTTGAAAATTTCCTTAGGACTTTACATGGTCCTATTTTCTTCAACTTCAGCTTGTTATATTCTCCTCTTGGGAATCTCTCCTTTCTCAGATATTCCAACACTTGATCTCTAACTTCAAAGTTAACCTCTTTTATTTTTTGATCTTCCCTTTGCTTCTACCTCTGACTACTCTCTTGTAGTTTCTCCTTGACTTGTTCATGTATCCTATGCATGCCTACAACAAAATATTCTTCATTTTCACTCCTCAATTATGCTTTCCCAAATTCCTGAGTTCAGAAACACCCCTTGGATGCATTCCATATACTATTTAGAATGGACTCTTTCCTGTACTCCTGTTGGGTGAGTCATTATAAGAAAATATAGATTTTGGTAAAACTTGATCCCACTAATTTTTATGTTCATAAAATAAACTCCTTACCAAGTTACCCAGACTTATATTTACCACTCCAGTCTATCTATAAGTCTGAGGGTGATAGGTTGGAATAAATGATAAGTTTGTTCCAAGATTTTTCCACAAGGTTCTCCAGAAAATTCCAACAAATTTAGTGTCTCTATCTCAAACTATACTTATGGGAAATCCATGGAATTTCACAATCTCCTTAAAGAACAAGTTTTCTATGTGTGTTGCATCACTAGTTTTATAACAAGATATAAAGTGTGTCATGTTTGAAAATCTATCAACAACTACAAAAATTGAATCATTTCCTCTCTGTGTTCTAGGAAAACCTAAAACAAATTCCATTCTTATGGCATCCCATGACCTGTTTGGTATAGGAAATGGCTGATTCAAACCAACATTATGTTGCTTTCCTTTGGCATACTAGAAAATTATGCACCTGTCAACAAATATTTTCACATTAGACCTCATAGCTGGAAAGAAATAAGAATAATTTAATTTTGGGAAAACGTCTTGTCATGGCCAAAATGACCAGCTAATCCACCACTACGTTTTTCTTTTAGCACGTTGTCCCTCATCGAGCATTTTGGAATGCACAGTTGGTTGCCTTTGAACAACAATCCCTCTTGTATCATGAATTCCATCCAATGACTCCTATCTCCCATCACTAGATTTTCACATTCTTCATAGGCTGCTTTAAAATATTGATCTTCTTTGTACATTTCTTTGAGATACTCAAATACCAACGTACTTACTTGAAATTCCTGCAAAATTAAACATCTCCCGCTCAAAGCATCCACAACCTTGTTAGCATTCTCACTAATATTTTTAATAACAAAAGTAAAATTCTGCATGAATTCTATCCATTTGGCATGTTTGTATTTAATTTCCCCTGCTTGGTTATAAATTGGAAAGCATGGTTATCAAAATATAAGATGAATTCTCTAGGCATAAGGTAATGCCTCCACTTCTTCGGGGCATGAATCACTACAAAACACTCTTTGTCATAAGTTGAATATTTCTTCTTGGCATCATTCAATTTCTCACTAAAATAGCCAACATGTTTATCTTCTTGACTCAGGACAACACTAATTGTCACCCCACTTGCATCACATTTAACTTGAAAAGGATTTTGAAAATATGGTAAAATCAAAATTGGTTTTTCTGCAATCTTCTCCTTTAATAGTCTGAATCTCTTTTCAGCTTCTCTTGTCCAATTAAAATACTGATTTTCCTTCCTTATAGTGTCTACTATAGGAGCACAAATACTACTGAAATTTAGAATAAATTTTCTATAGAAACTTGCCAACCCATGAAAACTTCTTACCTCATACATAGATTTTAGAGAAGGCAATTATTTTATAGCTCTCACCTTCTCTAGATCCATCTTCAATCCTTCTTGAGAAATCACAAATCCCAAGTAAACCCGTCATGTCTTCATGAAGGAACACTTATTCAGATTTATTAAAATATTTTCCTGTTGTAATTTCTTCAACACCGACTTCAAACATCTCAAATGTTCCTCTCTAGCTATGTTGTAAACAAGGATGGCATCTAAATAAACAATTACAAATTTGCCAATAAAATCCTTGAGCACCTCATTTCATTAACCTCATGAATGTGTTGGGAGAATTTTTCAAACCAAAAGGCATGACAAGCCATTCATACAGTCCCTCATTAGTCTTGAAGGTTTTATTCCATGCTTCTCCTTCCCTCATCCTTATCTGATGATAACCACTCTTCAAGTCTATCTTAGAAAAATAATTTAATCCACTTAAATAGTCCATTAAATCATCCATTCTAGGCAAGGGAAATCTATACCTGATTGTTATTTTGTTGATTTCTCTAGAGTCTGTACACATCCTCCAACCACCATCCTTCTTTGGGTTTAACATAGTAGGTATTGCATAGGGAATTAAACTCACCCTGACCAAACCTTTGTCCAACAAATCCTGGAATTGTTTTCTGATTTCTTCATTTTCCCTCGGTGTCAACCTATATGTAGCTTTGTTTGGAAAACTAGCTCATGGAATTAGATCAATATGATTACCAATGCTTGTAATAAGAGGAAAACTATTAGGCAATTCATCAACTATTATATCATCAAATTAATCTAACAACATTTGAATTTCAACAGCTAGGTAATTTATAGGGGTGCTAGTAAGAACTACTCTTGGCTTACCAACAATAGCAAGCTCTATTTCTTCTTCCTTCTTGACCTCCTACAAAATTTCCTTCCCACTCATGAGTAGTACACTTGGACCAACTTCCTCCTTAGTTCCTTCATATTTAGTTCTAGCTCCTACCTTTGTAACTAGCCTCAACAACTATTCTTCAGTTGTTTCACCTCCTGCATTTTTTCCTCCTTCACTAGATCTTGTGTATTCAGTCTCACTGACATATCCTGTATCAGGTTCTCTCCTCTAAGCTACTTCCATGGCTTCCATCCTATCTTGAACTCTCCTTAGTTCACTATGCAACTCTGCAACAACTCCCACTGGTGGCCTACCTCTTCTAGATGACATGATTACCGAAGAAAATAATTAAGAGGATTTGATACCACTTGATATCATGGTTGGACTAATGACCAAACATTATCTTTATTTCCTTCAATCTGTCTTAATTTCAGGGTGCATTTAACCATGATTTGACTCTATTTTATAGCATTATCTACTATGTAAAGTATCAGACTTCCTTGTTTCTTTCTACAGGATCAGAATCATTTATGGCTCGGATCCATGGGCTTAATATACTATTAGAACTGAGTCTTTAAACATATAATCCTTCGACCATGTGACCTGGATTTGTGACCAAGTACTAGTATTTTCACAAATGTGAAAATCATTTCCACAATGCACTCAAAGAAATGCGAGACAACCTAGGAGTGACATGTAGCCCTATCAATCAACACTTTGTATTAATTCACAAATTGGCTTGGACATTAAACTTTACGCACTTCCATAGGAGAAATGGCTCTCAACCATTGATTATCCTCCCTTAGTCATGATCCAAATAACGTGGATGTAATCTCTCGTTTGATCAACAAGGAATGCAGATCGTTGATATAAATATGATAAACGATCAATGAACATTCTCGACGTTTTATTATGATTCCTTGGGTATCGATCGATGGTTCTAGTTCTCCCTATTCCATATCCAATGATTGGGAATTGAAGTTCCTATAGAATGCAAATTCTCTTAAGATCAAAGGATCTATTAGATCAAGAAATTGATTCATTTTTGGAGAAATAGCCAAACACAATTTCACACCAAAATTCCTCTCAGAAACATTGATACATACATAAAAACACCATAGATAAATTCAACCTTGATTTTATTCATTCATTTCCAGAACTCAAGATGAAACTATCTCAAAGTTCTTTGTCTTTACTACACACAAGCTCATGCTCTTCAACTTCTCTTTACACTTACAACTTACAATTTTATAGACTCAATACCCTCGGTTAGCTTATCTGGCTAATCCTGATTATCACAATCAAATCCCCTAAGATCACTCATTCCATTCTAAAATCAGTGACATAATCACACCTATCACAACCAAGTTTGATCTAGATGCCTTATAGAGACTCCTCGAACTAATTATTACAATTAAAATGAAAATTAAGGAAACCAACCCCCTTTAGTAATATTTTGACTCTATTAGGGTTAGAATTAAGAATTTCACTTGATGCTCTTGCATCAAACAATAATTAATGTTGTAGTCAATTAGTATTCTAGCAAATTCATTCTAACTATGAATTTCAAAATAATATATTTTGTGGTTTTCTTTTAATGTGTAAATAAAAAACTTCCTTTGTTCATTGATAATATAATCCATTAATGGATAGATGCATGGCACTTTGATTCTTCCAATTGATTTCCAACTCTTTTTATGGCATTACTAAAATAGTTATTTAATCAAATGTATGGTTGTAGTTTGTTATGCAACATACCAAATAATTCAATCATTTGTTAATGATGTTGTTATAGGTTAATTACATAACCACAAGACATTATCCATTGGAAAATTACCTTATGTGAATTAAGATCAATGTAGGTAAATTCTAAAAATAATGACTCAATCAAAACAAATAATAAAAGTCAATAAATGAATTTTAGTGTTGTGGTGAACCCAAAAATGGATTGGGAATGTGGCACTGGTTGGGACCCAAATTTTGGGGGTAAATATCGCATGTGCACGCAAAGAAAGTTGTGTGCGCACATCAACAACTACACAAATGATTAAATAAGACATGTGTGCCAGTCATAAGTCCCACGATGCATGCCAAGAATCAAGAAGATACCACATGCATGTCATAATTGTTATAGCAGAAGTTGTAGGTTGAGCAAAGCCTGACCCAACCATGAAACAAGTGCTACAACTTGGGAATCCTACACCCAATGTCACCTTGATGTAGGTCCCGCACTTCAGGGGTGACTAAGTCACTCTAGGGATGCGATCTGGATGACCCTAGGGGGATTGAGATGGGGATGGAGATAATTGGAATTGAATCCCCTAGAGGTCAAGTCTAAGTGGAATAAAAGGTAGGGATATATTCCTTTCAAGTCAAGTAATTGCTTCCCCATAGGTATAGTATTTCTACGGATGATTGTACTTTCCCAAGACACAAGAAAACACATTTTGCAATGATATATATTAGTTGGATCAACAATTTAATCTTTCTGTCCCTAATTTGCATAAGTATATAAAAATATATATCATCAAGTAAATGGTATTATAATCTACTCAATAAGTGCTAGAGATCAAGTAGAAAATGCAAGAGAAAGACTAGCTAAACTCAAGATGAAAAGGCAATTATTCTAGCACAAAGATAAGGCCATTGTAAACACTTGTCTGCAGAAAATTATATCAGCCTTATGAATGTAACATTAAATATATTACAGCAAGAAAATCAGCCATTGAAATCCCCTCAAACTTTTCCAAAAGGTGTGCTATGCCAAGGAGAGTAAGTGTGCAAACTTTGAGCAAAATCCAATGGTTGATAAGAGAGTTATTAAAGCAAGTAAGTTAGGGTTTATGCAGCCCTAATGGTTGAAGATGTAATTCTATAACAGATGCAAGAAGTATTGGGAGACAGGGGATTCCCTAGTAGGGGAAGAGTCATCTCAATTAGGCAAACCAACTTCAAGCAAGAAACCTTTCAAAAGACCGAAAATTGTGTTTCCCAAGGAAATGGTTTTATATCTCCAATGCAAAAAAGTATGACTAGTGCCTTTAATATTGGGTTAATGGAGTCAAATAAACAATAAATTAGAGAACCTACCTCCTTGGGGGTGTAATCCCTTTTACTTCCCAAGGCAAGTTTCTCTAAGATGGGGTTTAAGCTAAGAGGGTGTATTCCCTTATACTTTTCTTAGAAAACCCTAATATAATGAATGAGATGAAGAAATAAAATGGTGAAGACAATGGTGGGGTTGTATTCCCTTATACTTCCCACCTATATCCTAGCATAACAATACTTGACTTGAATAAAATGATAGCAAGAGAGTAAAAACCATACCAAGATCAAGAGAAATTCTAAGACAATCCACCACAAGAGCTAGAAAAGCATCATCCAAGGCTAGCGCTAGACTTCCATCAACCATTAACCAATGAATAACCATAAACAAGTGCACAAGAAATGAAAAGAACCAAGGGGATAAAAAATTTCAGACCAAGTCCTCTCACAAGAGGGAGAGTTATTATGTAAATGAGATCTTATGATCTCTATTTATACTAAATGTAGCTACAATAGTTTGTCCACAAAATAAGGAGTAAACCATAAGATTAGGGGTCAACAACCCTAATATTTCCCCCTTAACAAAGTAATATTAAACAAATCACTTAAAAATTCACTTTTTGCACAAATTAAACCCTAATTTAGGAGGACGCCACCCCTTTAGGAGACGTTTTTCCACTTTGAGGAAGTCTTTGGTGTTGGAGAAGCATGGATGGGAAAAGTCCATGTGTCAATCATATAGGCACTCATATCATGGTGAAGGCCCTCTTCCCCTAAAAATGTCCATGTGTCAATCATATAGGCATTCATATCATGGTGAAGGCCCTCTTCCCCTAAAAACGTCCATGTGTCAAAGAGTGTCACCTCACCACCATGCCCTAGCCCCCAAGATCATGACGTCAAGCTCAAAAGTGGAATGTTTTTCCCCTCCAGGGAAAATTGTTTGTCAAGTAGGAGGTGGAATAGGTTGTCCAAGTCATCATCAAGGCCGAAAAATTCTAATCTCTCTCATATGGAATGCAGGCCCATAAGATCCAACTTGTGGGCTTGTAGCCCCATGGAAGCCCAAGCTAGGCTTGTTCTCCCAAAATTGTCCACCAACTAGGTCCTGCAAAGACAAATGAGCACATCCTCCAAGGATCTCAAGTCATAACATCATGATAAGTGAATCCAATCAATAAATAATCCATATAAGCATGTGCATCAAATATTACTATATCAAACAATATTTAACAGCTCAAAGACACTATGCGACTTGTCAAGCTTAAATATGGGAGGGTTGACGAGGTGTCCTATTGGGTAGATCTTTCCATAGGTCAAGGAGAGCTTCCAAGAGGTCCCTATCTAAGCCATATAAAGTGTATGAGGAGGTTGGGGCCAAGATTCAATGGGCATAGGGATCATGACATACAAGGGGTCGTAGTGTCTCATTCATGGGTGACTTTGTAGGGGGTGTGTGGTACCTTCGTCCACAATGCACTTTTTCCAAGCCCATCAATTGCCTTTTATATTTCTTTCTTTATATTTTCTTTCATAATAGCATAAGGATATATTAAAGGTCACTTCCATGGAGTGGTGACCAAGTGATGGCAATGTCACCCACAAACACCTAATGGAAATGAGAAGGTTGGCTCGTGATGAGACCCCCTTTCTCTCAGCCATGAAATCTAGAGCAATCCTAGATACAACATATCATGAAATCTAGAGCAATCCTAGATACAACATATTCAAATGGATTAAATATTGAAATGATGCTCAACATAATACTGACTTGTACCTCATGGAGCAAGGCCCACTACCTTCCAGAAGCCAGCTGGTGTGGTGGATTCCATCTACAAAACTGTGACTGTCTGTGGTGGTGAGTGGGTTTTCCATCTATGAAAAGGGTATTTCTAGTCATGCAGTCTCTCGAAACTTCATATTTCCAACATGAGGGCATCAATACATCATCTATTTAGTTATCCACAAAATGGGGATAACAGGAATCAAGAAGACGATCTTTGGGAATATTTCTGAATGATTAACTCATGCAACACAAGAGATCGTGGGGCAGTTAAGGGATGATGTATAAAGCTATTTAAGACTTCCATGAATCCAAAGAGGCTACGTGGACTACATTTTGGTGACATAAGCGTGCAGGAATGATAGTAAGTAGAGCGAGTGGAGCATAGATGAAAGTGACAGAGTGTCAAAGCAAAGAAGAAAACAAAAATGAGTCACAAAGACACAGAGGAGGGTTCCAATCAATTTTGATTGAGTTCAGAGTTTTGGAGAGTCTGGAGTCTGCAATTGAGAAGTGAAATGATTCTAGGGTCTGCAGTTGAGAAGTGAAATGAGTTTGGATGGTTTTTGCATGGGTCTTATTATGAGTTTGGTTTTGTATGTAGTTAGAATAAGTTTTGTAAAAAGTTTGTAATAGAGTCGGCTTAGTAGGACATGCAAAGTCTAAGAGAATTGCACATGGCACCTTGCAATGCACTATTGATAGAATGTATGAGAGTGTAGGGCATTGTTTATGATGAATTATGAGTCTCTTGGTCCATGTAGGTTATTGTTTGAATGGGAATAATACAAGTTGCAGTTATTTCTTTCATTTACTGTGTTGATTATGTGCTAAGTGAATGTGTAATGTTGCAATATTTAAGTATATTGAAATGGAATGTGTGAATGTCAGCCCAAGTGGATTGCCTATGTAATTTAACTCTTCATCATCGACATAAGACCAGATGGTCTTTGTGATTCTCATGGTGTCTCACGTGAGAGCTTATTCAGTATTTGACTAAGGATTGTTATTCCTACACCTTGGGGTTTTTATGCCTACACCTTGGGGTTTTGTTGGTCAAATCTCAATGAACCCTAGGTCATCAACCCCCCAGCATTAAGAAGGATGTGTGCAAGTGAGACAACAAATCATTTTGTTGTCGGGACCGAAATGTTTTGTATTGCATGAAGAAGTCATAGAATAAGGTGGTATCCATCTCAGGAGGAAATACAATATTGGTTAACTACGAAAGAGGATGAGTTTACTTGAAGAGAGAGTCAAAGTTAGATCACCAATGTGGAATTTTGGAAAGAGAGGTATATCTACATTAATATGCATGATATTTTCTTTGATGAATTTCCAGGTTTATTGTATGAATTGTTGAAGAGAAAAACTTCTACTAATACTGCTTTGAGGCCTCAAGAAACCCTGGTCTGGGACTAGATTATAGTTTATAGGTTTAATGCATTGGACAATAAGTGGGCTCAAGCATTTGATTTCTATTTTTCTCAGGTGAAGGAAGTCTATATTATTGAGTTTGTTGTAGAATATAGTAATTATTTTAGTGATGCCGAAAGAAAGTTTGTAGGTCCTCGAAAAAGGATACTAGAATAAATATCGTTATGGATCAAGATATTGTTCATGTAGAAAAAAATGATGTGTATGGAGCCCGAAAGGATGGCTGAGTAGACTCCCCTAGTGCTAGGGGGGATGAAAATAAGGGGGAGAAGAGAGAGAGGAGATGGATCCTTTGAGAGGATACAAAAAATGTTAAGATGATGTAAGGGAAAATAATGGACCCAGAAGAGTAGAGGAGAGGGTTATGGGATAAAATCTCACAGGGATATTTCCGAATACACAAAAAAATCTCCCTGGGATTAGCCTAGTAATCCTAGATAGAAATGGGTCTAGACTTATAATGGTTCCTAGATCTAGATTCAAACACATAGATTCAATATTATCCTAAGGAGTGATGAAGTTTTCATATATTTATTAAGGTTGTCCTTCATATCTCCTAGCTATTGTAGTCCTGAAACTCCAGCTCCAAGCTCCATAACCTGCTTCTTGCATTCAAAAGACAAGCAAAACCTGTCCACCTCTCTACTTGGGATTGGAATCCTAGATTTAATTTGATTCTAATTAGATATACAATAACATGAATCAAATATAAACATTTTTTCATCAATTACAAACATTTATAAGGGGGAAAACCAAATGATATATTGATAACATAAGAGAAATTACGTCAATCATACCTTATATGTTCATGTATGCTCCCTTTACCTCCTTGCTCCTTACAACAAGTACCTCTATAATTGGAAAACATGACATTACTCCGAATTATTCCTCCCTCTTTCCCAAGGCTTGCCATTTCTATATAGATCTTTGGAGGAGGCTTGGGAGATATACTATATCTTCTAGAGACCACTAGAGACTTGAATCATGTGATTTCCTAGGCCTTTTCCATGAAGACACAACTCATCCCTTGCCCATCACCTTGCAACTCCCCGAATCTAGAATTTTAACAGATCCTCTCTTGTTGCACTACTAGTGACCCACAAGGATCCTCACTTGTTGTCTACTATGTGTCCCGCGAGGATCTCCAAAAAGGGGCTAAAACTTAAGAAAAATATGTATTCTAGATTCTATCCTCTTATGGATTCCTCTCTGTCCTATAGGGGGGAAATTAAGGCTATAACAAATGCCCCCTAGTGTGTGAGTTCGGGAAAGGAATGGATGGCCAAAATACATTACAATAAAATAGTTTCCATGTGAGGCAGTGTGAGGAGAGAGAAAAGGAGTTTTAGAAATCAAAGAAGTCATGCAATCAAACAACAAGGATGAGAGTATAAATAGACCATCCCCTAGGTAGGCATACTCAGACTCTAAATGAGCATGGCTTCCAAACAATACACTACATATCTATGATATGAAATCCTAGACTATGGCCATGAAATAATACACAATGGATCCATTCCATCAATAAGATTGTATCCATGAGACAATACAATGTGGATCTACGTCACGAAATCAATCATATCCACCAACAAATATAATGTGGATCTATGTCATGAACATAATCATATCCACCATCAAATACAATGTGGATCTATGACACAACATATAGATATCAGGAAGACAACAAGCATTAAGGGAAGTTCCTCCGAAGTCTTCAAAGTAATCATATACAAGTGATGTAATCCATCACAACTTGGGAGGGGATGCTGTGAAAGAATGATGTGGCCCCAAACCCCGATGGTACGAATCTACAACATGTGAATAGATGAGATGAAATCAAGCATGGTAGAAACCATTTTATTACCGACAATTGATGTATATCGTTAACAGACGCAAGGGGACCCACCAATGATGAAGATGGACCCCAAGGTACTTAGTACAATCTAGCAAGTGTGAATAGATGAGCTGGTTTCGAACACTCGTAAAATAAATCGATCAGGATTCAATGATGGAAACCCATTGTTGATCATGAAGAGGCATGCCACTAAGGATTGCAAGCTCCAATGTACTAGATCATTTCTAGATCCCTCTCCTAGAGAATATGATGAATTCGATAGGAAGAGATACGTCGAAGGAGGGCCTTAATGTATCCCCCATGAATAAAAACGAAACATACATCGAGAGATTATGTGAAGAGAGAGTATCACAAAGTACAACTGACACACGGATGGCCGACTCTAGCTTAAAATTCCCTTGAACATATATCATGACAAAGTGGTGACTTGGAAGCAAGATATAAGAGCTGGAAGAATACAGTGCGACAATGCAAGAGGCATTAAATCACTCTCCATAATGACTGGAAGAGTAACCAGTCGGAGGAGTATCTCTGAATCATATTATTGGGACGCTTCCTAGGCTATATAAAACCCAACATAATGATGAGGACTCAAACAGGTTCCATGTTCAAGGGAGAATCGAATGACACTGCCATGTTGAGAATAGACCAATGGTGAAAAATGCCCACTCTTTTTTAAATATTTTGTTTTATGTTATAGCCTTAATTTCCACCCTATAGGCATGTTGGGCCCATGATATGACTGATTTAATGACGTTAATTAGATCCTTTTTGGTTGAATATGTATATGCATTTTCCTGTTTTGAAGATTTTTTGAAGAGATTTTGTGTCAAATCACTATGATTCACACTAGGTATGCATGATTCATGTTTTGTGATGATTTTGAGTTTAAATCAACATATTTTTATGATTCCAGGGAACTAATTCACGTTTTGTGTGTCACAGGGAAAAATTGCAGCTTGTTTTTTCATTTGACACTTCGTTCGGTACTCTATCTGGCACTCAGTCCGATACTCCATCCGACACTCCGTACGACACCCTGTCCTGCACAAAAACCATGGGCGATTTGGCGGTTAGCATATCGGCGGCCAACGATGGGTGAATCAGAGACATGGGTTTTTCTTGTGCTCATGGCCTCCATCTATTGAACTTCTGACAACTAGATTTGGGTTGTTATGCTGGGCGATTATTGGCTTGCCTTATTTCTAGAAGCCACCGACAATTAGGGCATATTAAATGAGATTTTGTTGTTTTTAGAGAAGTTCAACCCTTCCAGTGGTCGACCTCTCAGCTTGTAAAACTTATAAATACCACCTCAGTGGTCAGACAATTGTTAAGTAGAGTGCTAGAGAGACAAAGACAATTCAACTCTGTTTGCTATTTTCATTTTGCTAAAACTGTGTAAAGACAACGTTTTGGATTTTTTAATGTTGAATTCGTGTTGTTGAGCTCGTGGTTCGCCTTTGAAGAGTAGCCACGACTTGTTGGGGGGGCCCACTAGTAGTCTGGGTGAATATCCACTTAGTTTTCTTGTGAATTGAATAATGTAGTTGTCATTTTTATTCATTTCCTGTACATGAGTTTTCATTATGCTTCTTTACTGTATAAATTGTTGTTTATGATTTAATTGTTTTAGTTTCTTTTGCAGGTTATTATGAAGGATTGTGTTAATATGCAATGACTTTTTAATTAGTAGGAAGCAACTTGCAAGCTTAGATACTAACCCTGTGTATAACTAGATGATAAATTATATTTTCTTTTATGCTGAAATAGAGTTTAAGAACAGAGTTTAAAACAAAGTTTTTAATTCATGATTTCTTTGACAGGGCTTTGGTGGATGGCTAGTTATTAGTCTTTAGTTTTCAATTCCAGTTTGTTTATCTAGTTGTTATTTAGCTTTGCTTATTTAAATTGTCATTTATTTTTCTCATTTTCTTTCTTGTCATATGCTGAAATAGTATTTAATTTATGTTTTATGAGCATTTCCTCTTTTGCAATTTGAATTGTTAAAATAGGACTAGTTTACTTTATACAATTTCTATCTTAGATCTGAGTTGCAATTTCGATTCAAAGTTGATTATTGAGTTTAGTGTAGTATGTGTTTGCTTAATTAGTATAGAATGCAATTGAATTTACTAGAATATTGTCTTTATACTGTTGATGATTAATGCATGATTGAATAATCACATGGATATGCAGGATAGTTGATGTTGTTTCTATAATGGCTAAGTTCTCACTGGATTGCCTAATTCACACTTTTCACTTTTCTATCGAAGTCAATATCGAGTTTATCCCTCTTGAATTATTGTTAATTGTTAAATTCCATCGTGATATTATAAGACACCGGAGACATAACCATCAACACTATTTTTGAGTTTTCTTTCTTTCATAGATTAGAAGATAGTTTTCTTGCTTTCATAGATTAGAAGATAGTTTCCTTGCTTTTGTAGGATAGATAGTCTTTTTCTTTAGTAGATTAAAGAATAGTTTGCTTATCATATATTAAAGATTAGTTGTTAATTACTTTTGTTATCATAATACTTTCAATTCAGTAGATTTCCTTTCATTAATTAGAAGTAGCTATGAAGATTAATTTAAGAATAGAGTTCACTTGTTTCTTAGCTTAATTAGTTGCTTATTGAGTAATTTTAATTAGTTTACTTGCTGTAGAAGTTATCATAGGTTAGTTAGTTGTTTGCTTGCTTGTTTACTTTCTTTAATAGGGTAGTTGCTTGCTTGTCCATTTTGCTTTCGTAGGATAGTTGCTTATTGAATTTCAGTAGGTTAATTAAAGTAGTTTGCTATTGTTATTGCTTGTTAGATAGATAGTTTGATTTTGCTTATTATTATGATTAAGTTAGCTTGCTTTAAGTAGGGTTTTCATTTTCCTTCTTAAGACTATCCATCGTTCCTTTGTTTAAAGGTTACTTAGGGTACATAGTTTAGTTTCTTTGTAGGGTTTGATCATTAATAGTCTTTGCTTGAATATATTATCTTTTAAATAGCCCATTTCCTTAGTTAGACTATAATACCTCTATCCTTTTTACCTTGGCATATATATTTCTACAACTCTAAGTTTACTTACCCCAGGTTGACAATTTAATTGAGGGTTTTTAGTGTTTTTTTAGTGCATATAGAACACCCATCATTTTTGGTGTCGTTGCCAAGGAGTTGTCTCAAGGTAGGAAATAGTTAGGAAACAGATCCCTTCTAAACCTTAGCATTAGATTGGTGGTGGGGGAACTTTAAGACGAGAGGTAAGAACCTGCGCATCTGCTATTGCATGCTCCCCCAAACCTAATGGTAGTTTTTTTTTTCTTTCATGAACAGACCTAGAGACCCAAAAGGTAAATACATTAAATCTAAATTAGATCTTTCAACCAAGGTTCCTTCCGACCTTTTGGGGGAAGGAACGTTCCACTCATAAATTCCGCAGACCAATACCGAAAAATAGGAGCTGTCTCAAACCAAAGAGCTAAAGTAGTCTCTGAAGAGACTAAGAC
Organism: Picea glauca; assembly: GCA_000966675.3. Taxonomy (NCBI): domain Eukaryota; kingdom Viridiplantae; phylum Streptophyta; class Pinopsida; order Pinales; family Pinaceae; genus Picea; species Picea glauca. The sequence continues at coordinate 46,447 of JZKD02S1767384.1, forward strand.
AGGGAGCACTATAGAACAAAAAATTGAAGCATGAGTAATAGTGGAACAAGAGGCAAGACCACTCGAGCTTCCCATAGAACCAAACAATACAACCTTTGCTTTTACACCACCACCAAGAGATCCTAACTTTGAAGACATCGTAGACCCTGATTAGGTGAATATTTTGTTTGGTAGTTCAACCAATGTAATTATCTCTCAAATTGACATAAAAACTTTGGCACCAATAATATCAACCGACTCGAGTAGAGTCCCAGACATCTAAACAGTAGGAAGACCTTTCCATCAAAGGGAAACCTTGTTTTATTCAAAGATAAAACCACCAAGGTACTCTCGTTTTGGAAACCAAACCAGTATGGATGATCAGGAGGATCACAACAAAGTAAGACACGGGGAGGAAGAAGAGGCTAGAAGCCAAACCGAAACTACCTTCGGGTTTCCAATTTTGGACACCACCCCAAATGTCAACATGAAAAATATTCCTCTCTCAGCACTGCCCACTTTTTATGGTAAAAGTAGTGAAGATCCAGATACCTTCCTATTTGAATTCGACATCTTGTGTAGAAGCTACAACTACTTAGAGGATTCCCAAAAACTAAAACTCTTTCCTGCCACCCTCAAGGACTCCGCACTAAGATGGTTCATGGGTTTGGGAGAATCCAGCATTAGGTCTTGGGAAGCCATGAACGATATATTTCTTAAGAAGTGCCAAGACTACTGCAAGACCAAAGATTCTCATAACGCTATTTTCAAAATCCAACAATTAGAAGATGAGACCCTCGAGGATTATATGGAACGATTTGGTTATATCTCCCATAAATAAAAATACCATGACCTCCCAGAGGATGCAGTTAGGGATCTTTTCCTTAAAGGAATTTCAGAAGAATACCTAGATATGCTTAACCTGATGGCATCATGTGACATCTCTCATAAACCATTTTCTGAAATATGTGAAATGTGTAAGAATTACTCAAGGAGTAGAGATAAAACAAGGAAGAATGTTCGGGACCCTTATAATAAAAGATTAAAACCAATTAGTTCAGGTGGTATTACAAGAGTGGAGATAGGGAACCTTTTAGAGAATTTCAAAACAAATATCTTAATCACAATAGGTCCCCATTTGGACACCCTAAAGATTAAAAAGAAACAGGAGGAGGAAAATGCAACAATGAGCATATATTGCCCAAGATGCAGGAGGAAGCATTCCTCAAGGGAATTCCCATTAGATAACATTTCAATTTGTGGCTTCTACACAAAAGACCATTCAACTAAGAAATGCCCATTAATGACTGGTTTGTTAGCCATATATAGGAGTGGGGATTCTGGGGATCCCTCTTATGAACCTAGGAGGCCATGGCAGCCTAGGAACCAACCCACATACCCAGATCTACAATCTCAAGTTCCACTCTATTATCAACAACAACAATAGTGGAACTCACCAAGTTGGAAAAACTGGTCTACACAGTACCAACATCCTTGGCATTAGGGATGGAGAGGAGGACGTAACCAAAGAAAACATCAATCTCCACCTGTCCCTATGTCCAACCATCCTTATCCACAGTTTCAACCAAACACTTCACAACTTCTGCTAGGTTTTGTTCTACCACCTTTACCTCCTATTCCACAACAACAACCGCTACAATATCAAAATGCAATCTCCCCGAGACCAACATTATTATCGTCACAACTAGTGCCCAATACCAATAATAGGCACACTCAACCTCTTCATAATTTTGAGATGTAGGCCTTCCCGACATATGTCATTACTCCTGTTCCATAACAAGAGATTCAACTAAGATCGGGAAAAGTTATGGATAGACAGAACCCTTCAGTAGTCATACAGGAAGACGAAGAAGAAGAAACCACCAAACAACCCATGGATGACACTAGGTGGGAAGATGTTATTATTCCTAAGGACCAATAACCCAAGCTTCCCCAAAATGAGCCTTCACAAATTACGAAGGCCCCTCCTTATCTAGACAGATTAATAATCGAGAAACCTACCACCTGACTGGAATTTGACATCTTGAATGAATTGAAGAATATTTGTGTCAATATTCCCTTGCTTCAATACATTAAGGATATTCCAATCTACAGTAAGGTAGTCAAATAATTGTGTATTAAGAAGCTAGGTAGGAAGCAGAAAGTTCCTCCAACAATACATTTGATAGGAGAAATTTTTGAATATATATCAGAGCAGTCAAAGCTAGCAAAATATGGGAACCCAGGAAACCCCATAGTGACCATAACCATTAATGAGGTCTCCATTGGAAATAATCTCATGGACCTAGGGGAAGCCATCAATGTTATGATCGCTACTACCTTGGAGCAATTACAGTTAAAACCTCTTCTTAGACCTATCCCAACCATTTTGGAATTAGCAGATAAAACTAGGGTTGTACCAGAAGGAATTCTAGATGATATCATAGTTACTTTAGCCTCATGGGAGTAACCAGTAGAATTTCTTGTCATTCAATCAAAGGATCCTACCAAAGGCCATCCCATCATTTTGGGAAGACCTTGGTTAGCCACAACCAATGCATTTATTGGCTGTAGAGAGGGAGAAATGGCCATCTCAAATGGACTTTCTATCCAAAATCTCACCATATACCCTCCAACCCAACCTATCATGGAGAATCTATGGTGGCTTGAATGTCCATATGAGATTGGGGACTGGGAAGAAACCGTATTGCCAAGTGACCATGCCTGGGTACTTCAGGAGAACACAAAGGAAAATGTGCTAAACCAGTTCATTTATGCTATCACATGTGTTGATTTTCCACAATCTTTTCCCCAATTCGAGTACATGTTTGGGGAAGAATTTCAGGAACAATTGGACCCATCCATTCTGTCTTCGACATCTTTTATCTTCCAGATAGATGAGTCTACCATGTCTTATACTATGCCCTACGAGATTAGTCCAGGGAAATTTTTACATATAAACTCCGGTCTAGATGAAAACCAACAAAAATAGTTAATAAGTATCCTTAAAGAACAAACATGATCATTCGCCTGGGAATACACTGACATGAAGTGTATACACCCTGACATATGCATCCATAACATATATACCCAGGGGGAAGTAACACCTATTAGGCAACCCCAGAGAAGGATGAACCCAACACTCAAAGATATAGTAAAGGAGGAGATCCAAAAGTTATTAAATTTCAGATTTATTTATCCCATCTCTGACAGTAAGTTGGTGTCCCCACTTGTAGTGGTTCCAAAGAACGTGACCAGGAAATGCAGAATTTGTGTTGATTTCCGGGAACTCAACAATGCCACTCTAAAGGATTACTTTCCTCTTCCTTTCATTGACCAAGTTCTGGATGCCTTGTCTAGAAAGAAGTATTTCTCCTTTTTAGATGGGTATAGTGGGTACAATCAAATTCTCATAGCACCCGAGGACCAGGACAAGACCACCTTTACTTGTCCTTGGGGCACCTATGACTATAGGGTCTTAAAATTTGGATTGTGTAGTTCTCCTACTACATTTCAACGAGCAGTACTAGGGATATTTGCTGATCTTATTGATTATTGTGTTGAGGTCATTGTCAGACTTCCACCCCCCAAGACTCAAAAAGAGGTGAGAAGATTTCTTGGACATGCCAAATATTACCGACAGTTTATTGAAAATTTTACGAATATTGTTGCACCTATGTTTGGATTTCTAATAAAAGATGTTGATTTTATTTGGACTGAGCAGTGTCAAACTGCCTTTGAAACCCTGAAAGCTAAGCTGTCTGTGACACCAATTCTTAGAGGGCCAAATTGGACTCTCCCATTTCACATATCTATGAATGCCTCTGACATTGCAATAGGAGGGATACTAGGGTAGAAAGAAGACCAATAGTTCTATGCCATTTATTTTGTAAGCAAGAACTTATCCCTTGTCGAGCTAAACTACACAGTTATCGAGAATGAATTCTTGGCAGTAGTCCATGCTATCAATAAGTTCCGTCATTACATTACAGATTACGAAGTATTTGTACATGCAGACCATTCTTCCATTAGATTTCTCATGAATAAACCCATAACTAATGGTCGAGTGACTAGGTGGCTCCTACTATTGCAAGAGTTTAACATCACCGTTCTTGGCCAACCTGGAAAGAAGAATTTGGTAACTGATTTTCTTTCACGGATAAAAAATGAGGATGATGATATTCCTGTAGATGATAGTTTTCCAGATGAGCACCTTTTTTCCCTCTCTGTAAATACCTTGTGTTTTGCAGATATGGCAAACTATCTGGCTATTAGGAAGTTACCGTCTCATTTGTCACCTCATGAAAATCGTAAAATTATCACGCAAAGTGCTAATTACTCTTGGGTTGGTCATGACCATTTTTGCACAGGTCCCGATTTGATTATTTGTAGATGTGTCCGAGAGGATGAGGTACCAAAAATACTACGAATTTGTCATGATGGACCATGTGGTGGCCATTTTTATGAAAAACGTACAACATATAAGCTGTTACATTTAGGTTACTATTGGCCTAGCATTTTAAAAGATGCTGCCAAGTATGTGAGGAGTTGTGATAGTTGCCAAAGGATAGGAAGACCTACGTCAACTGAGGAAATTCCCTTGCGTGCCCAAGTTATGATATAACCTTTTGAAAAATGGGCCCTTGACTTTGTAGAACCAATTTCGCCCATGTCCCGCAAGAAGAAATATATTTTGGTTTGTACAGACTATGTCGCTAAGTGGGTAGAGGCAAAATCCCTATTTAGGGCTACAAAAACATTTGTTGTCGAATTCATTTATGAATACATATTTACCCTCTTCGGTGTCCCTCATGAAATTGTTATAGACCAAGGCACTCAATTCACTTCCAAGCTGATGAAAGAGCTAACAGAGAAATATGGGATTAAACATTGTAAATATTCTCCATACCACCCGCAAGCTAATGGTCAGGTAGAGTCTACAAACAAAGTTCTGGAAGCTATATTGACCAAGACTGTTCAATTAAATCACCAAGATTGGGCTGATAGGCTTCTAGAGGCTTTGTGGGCATACCAGACCACCTGGAGAAACACCACTGGGCATACCCCTTATGAGCTAGTGTATGAGAAACAAGTACTTCTACCAAGATAATTCCAAGTAAGGACCTTTTGTATTGCCACAAAATTGGGATTAAACTTAGATGGGGCTCAGAAACAACGAGCCCTACAATTGAATGAGTTGGATGAGATCAAGAAAGATGCCATCCAATGAACAATGTTAGTCCAAAACCAGAGGAGCAAGTGGCATGAAAAGTTTATTAAGAAGAAACACTTCCAACCTCATGATTGCACTCTATTGTTTGATTCCCAATTTAAAACCTTCAAAGGAAAACTCACCACTCAGTGGTTGGGTCCTTACACGCTAGTCACTGTATATGACAATGGAGTTGTGAAAATCAAAACAATTGATGATGGACAAGTATCCTTTGTAGTAAATGGACACCGACTTAAATTTTATCATAAGCCCATTTCCAAAGAAGACTTTCTACAGGTCATGTCAACTGACAAGGCATTGGCCTTAATAGATGGGGAAGTCCCCCCATGTTCTTGAATATTTTATGAATTTTCTACTGTACATATGTAAATAGTTTTTGAATTTTGCTAATAAGAAATTCTAGAGATTTATGTAGGTATTTATTTCACTAGGAGTAGATAGTTTCAAGGAAATATAAAAGAAGGATTTTTCTTCAAAACATTGTTACACTTGAACCTTGTTGTCTGCTAAGCATTAAATGAATATTGCCTTGCGGTAATTAGCCATATTTTTGCCAAAATGTTCATCTTCTATTTTTCTTAAGGCATTTAAAAAAAAATCAGTTGCTCTTGGAAATCTTCACCACTATATAAGGAAGTGATACCGTAACCATCAAGCTCAGAGGTCTCTCATACAGTTTTCCCCAAAAAAAAACCCTGAGTAAGTGAGTAAAGTATCTTTATTAAAAAGTAACAAGGAGGTCTGATTAGCAGTTAGTCATGGAAACATCACGATAACTTACAAAAGAAGAAAGTGAGTTGAGCCTAGAGATACATTTTTGTTCTTTCTCAATGGTACCATCCACTACACACTAAATAGCTTGATTATATCATATCTTTAGATAGGCCATGTCCTCTTAAGTTCCCCTTACATCAGAACAATCACTAAGGAATATAATGGAAAGTCATCCTCTAACATAAATACCATCCCAATTGAAAAAAAAAGAGAAAGAAAAAGTTGTTTTCGGAGATGTCCCCCGATATTCTTGCACAAAGCAATCTTATACTAAAATCTTAAAATATGGAGGGCTAATATCTGAGGGTGTAAGAGGCTAACCCACCGGGATACCGAACAGGTCTGCTGGCAGTGGGTATCAACCTATGGTATGACTAGGTAAACCCATTAGAGTACTGAACAGGTTGTTGGCAACGGGGCATTCTACCTAGCGAGGATGGTAATCTGACAAAAAAATAAATAATAAATTTAAACTTGTCCCGATGTACGTCATTACTTGTAGACAAAGCTGACATGAAGTATGTATGGTTAAGCTAAGGTTAATGAACTCTATAAACTTTCCATTGGGAACTAACTCTGAGACTATCTTGAAACTCTCTTGCCTACCTCTTCTTATCTATATATAGGATCTCGTATCCTATAGGTGGGGCCATCTTTTAACCATCTCGTCAGACCAATCTGTGAAATTTTTCTCTACACTTAACAAGATGTAAATCTTCATCTATTGGGAGAACTGACTGGTTTCCTATATTTTTTATTGTGAGGTGTCACAATACTTAGGTGTTGGGGAGGGGTTCATGAGTCGACAAATGATCACTGCCTAGAGAAGTAAATCTTTGTAAAAATTTATGTATTGTTTTCATGATAAAGGTTATTACATGAGCAGTCATTTTATTTTTGAAATGCTAAATCCCTTGTGTGCTATAAATTGTTGTACATATCCTTAACATACCACTTTATTGGTTTATTTTCGTTACAGGATGTTCATTATAGGATTGAAATTACATGTCTTATGCGAGTGGATTGACTAAGCATGGTCGCAAAATCAATAACAATGGAACACTCTACCTCTGCTCTTAATCACTGTGATGGTCAAAACCATTCAAGAGTGCAGGCTATCCATTACAGGAGGTAAAAATGCATTTAACAAAGAGGTACCATATGAAGTGTCGTATGAGGTGCCATATGAAGTGCCGTATGAGGTGCCGAATGAAGTGCCATATGAATATAAACACCAGTAACTGTCCATAATTTCAGGTAACTGGAAATTAATGACATTTAATTGAATTGGTTTAGGGAAATCAAGATTGAGGATGCAAACCTTAGACATTTTCATGATCAAATTTCCAAGTCAAAATACTTTGACATTGATCTAACTTCGTATCATTAAGATTGCCCCCAAAAACGAACCTTCAAATTCGAATTTTCTCACACATGGTAACTCATGCACGCATGTGTGCAACCAATTCCACCCTAGGCGCATTCAAAAATGAGATTGGGTTATCCTATTATTCCAATTCACCTCTGCCATTTGCATTTTCCCCTTCTTGAAAATGTTCTCAACCTTTGTTTATTTGTTCCTCTATTCAAATTGCGCTCGACCTCTATTCAATTCATGCCATTCCTTGGCTCGATTACACCTCCTCTTGGTGAATTTCACCTCTGTTCATTTCTTCATACCATCACGATGCCCAAACGGTATGAACCATCTTCCTACGTAGACCTCTTATCCATCCCTGAGTTTGAACAGTGCAGGGAGGTGTTTTTGCGCACAAGCTGGGGGACATTTCTATCCCACTTGCAGGGCCACGATGATGGCATCTCAATGCAATTTTCCCTCAGTTTTTATGGGAAGACAAAATGCGTGGGGTCTCAGTGGAATCCATAGATTCAACCATGAAGCTTCCAAGAGTGGGAGATATATGGTTTAAAAACCACGAGCTATTGCGCTCAAGCTATAACGTGATTTTTAAACCAGAATTCCAGAACATATCTGGAGCTAAAGGATACTCCAAGGAGTGGATAAAATAGGAGCTCATAAACCCTCTCATAGTCATCACCAGGTTAATCACATGTGAAGGTATATATTCCACCTTTACAGTCTATCATTTTAGATTGTTAGCTCACTTCCAGTTCAATAAACCATTGAATTTTCCCTTCTACTTTTTAAAGAGCTTGGAGAAGATGGCCTCTCAAGTGAGGAAGGATGTAACCAACCCCCACAACAACCTCTTTCACCATGTCCTGATCAAACTCCTTGTTTTAGCCGAATTAGAAAAATAGGGAAAACTTGGGATGCATTCATTTATCAATTTGCAAACCCTCACTTGACAATCAAGACTAGAAAAAAGACATTGGATCTAAGGACTATTTCTCCATCCAAACCCCACTCTCCAAGGACTCCAAACCCTCCTGCACAAGCCATTTCTTTACTGGAACAAAAATTCAATAAGCTTGTTGAAACCCCTGCAGCCTCATCATGCAAAAAGACCGAGAAGCCTATTGTTAACCCCCCGATGCTTTCAATATCTCTTGATCCTACACCCAAAAAGCTCCAAGAAGTAATTCAACAAGACTTTCCTACAATTACCACCAATAGGAGAGGAGCTAATCGATTCAATATAGGACCCTTTCGAAAGAGTACTCGAAGAACAAGTGGAAAACCTTATGCAAAACCTCTGACTACTTCGGATCCTATCCAAGTGTCTTTCGATCCCGAGAGTCCTCACAAAAGACTTAGGGAAGTGACCGTAGATGAATTGAAGCCGCAAAGAAAGAGAAAATCCAAACCTACTTCTCCTCATCAACCCCCTATTATTTGTACCTCATCGATGCCTACCCCAGATCCTAATAATGACAGACACTCTACATCGTTCAAAGGATCTAATCCTTCCTCTGAGATAACTGATCTTGCTCCAACCATTGAGAAGCTACAAAAAGAGAATTTTCAGCTGCTGGAATAGTTGGAAGATAGGAAGACTATGGACACACATATTCACCACGATAATGCAGTCCTCTAAACAAAGGTGAATTCCCTTCAAAGACTAGTTGACGAGATGACCAAATCCAACTGCAACCTCTGGGCACAATTGAAGCAACACAAGAGGCACAAGACCAAATCTTCACAGCAAGAAGGAGAAGATTCTAAAGCTGATCCTCCTCAACAAGCTTAGTCACGAGGGGCAATTTATTTTTGTTTGCAGCGGGACCTGCAAAATCTTAGGTGTGGGGGTAATGTTGGGCCCGTGATATGACTGATTTAATGACATTAATTAGATCCTTTTTGGCCGAATATGTATATGCGTTTTCCTGTTTTGAAGAGTTTTTGAAGAGATTTTGTGTCAAATCGCTATGATTCACACCAGGTATGCATGATTCATGTTTGTGATGATTTGCGTTTTGTGTGTCACAGGGAAAAATCACAGCTTGTTTTTGCATTTGACACTCAGTCTGGTACTCCATCCGACACTCAGTCCGGTACTCCATCCGTGACTCCATCTAGCACTCCGTCCTGCACAAAAACCATGGATGATTTGGCGGTTGGCATATTGACGACCAACGATGGGCGAATAAGAGACATGGGTTTTGCTTGTGCTCGTGGCCTCTAGCGACTGAACTTCTGACAACTTGATTTGGGTTGTTATGCTAGGCGATTATTGGCTCCCCTTATTTCTAGAAGCCACCGATAGTTAGAGCATATTAAATGCGATTTGCTATTTTTAGAGAAGGTCGACCCTTCCAGTGGTCGACCTCTCATCTTGTAAAACTTATAAATACCACCTCAATGGTCAGACAATTGCTAAGTAGAGTGTTAGAGAGACAAAGACAATTCAACTCTGTTTTTCTATTTTCATTTTGCTAAAACTGTGTAAAGACTGCGTTTTGGATTTTTCAATGTTGAATTCGTGTTGTTGAGCTCATGGTTCACCTTTGAAGAGTAGCCACCATTTGTTGGGGGGCCCACCAGAAGTCCGGGTGAATATCCACTTAGTTTGCTTGTGAATTGAATAGTGTAGTTGTCATTTTTATTCATTTCATGTACATGAGTTTTCATTATGCTTCTTTACTGTATAAATTGTTGTTTATGATTTAATTGTTTTAGTTTCTTTTGCAGGTTATTATGAACGATTGCGTTAATATGAAATGAATTTTTAATTAGTAGGAAGCAACTTGCAATCTTAGATACTAACCCTGTGTATAACTAGATGATAAATTAGATTTTCTTTTATGCTGAAATAGACTTTAAGAACAGAGTTTAAAACATAGTTTTTAATTCATGATTTCTTTGACAGGGCTTTCGTGGATGGATAGTTATTAGTCTTTAGGTTTCAATTTCAGTTTGTTTATCTAGTTGTTATTTAGCTTTGCTTATTTAAATTGTCATTTATTTTTCTCATTTTCTTTCTTGTCATATGCTGAAATAGTATTTAATGCAATTTCTATCTTAGATCTAAGTTGCAATTTCAATTCAAAGTTGATTATTGAGTTTAGTGTAGTATGTGTTTTCTTAATTAGTATAGAATGCAATTGAATTTACTAGAATAGTGTCTTTATACTATTGATGATTAATGCATGATTGAATAATCACATGGATATGCACAATAGTTGATGTTGTTTCTATAATGGCTAAGTTCTCACTGGATTGCCTAATTCACATTTTTCACTTTGCTATCGGAGTCAATATCGAGTTTATCCCTCTTGAATTATTGTTAATTGTTAAATGCCATCGTGATATTATAAGACACCAGAGACATAACCATCAACACTATATTTGTGTTTTCTTGCTTTCATAGATTAGAAGATAGTTTTCTTGCTTTCATAGATTAGAAGATAGTTTCCTTGCTTTTGTAGGATAGATAGTCTTTTTCTTTGGTAGATTAATGAATAGTTTGCTTATCATAGATTAAAGATTAGTTGTTAATTACGTTTATTATCATAATGCTTTCAGATCAGTAGATTTCCTTTCATAAATTAGAAGTAGCTGTGAAGATTAATTTAAGAATAGAGTTCACTTGTTTCTTAGCTTAATTAGTTGCTTATTGAGTAATCTTAATTAGTTTACTTAATGTAGAAGTTATCATAGGTTAGTTAGTTGTTTTCTTTCTTGTTTACTTTCTTTAATAGGGTAGTTGCTTGTTTGTCCATTTTTCTTTTGTAGGATAGTTGCTTATTGAATTTGAGTAGGTTAATTAAAGTAGTTTGCTATTGTTATTGCTTATTAGTGTAAGGTAGCTAGAGAGGTAGTGGGGGGGCCCAGAGGGCCCATAGTGATAATAGTGGAGGTCATTCAATGTAAGGTGGACTAGGTCCACTATATTATTAAATAAGGCC